>CM067327.1:81697500-82147500 GCA_034376525.1 Nicotiana benthamiana
ATTCGCGGAGCCTCCCAGCACGGCCAGCGCAAATACGACCGCGGACCGCGGTCGTGGGTTCAAGGGTTCGACCCTCCAGGCCTCCAACAACTATATTTTAGCCTAAAGATACCCCGAGACCCATCCGGGACTCAGCAGAGACCCTTGGGACCTCAACAAAATATACCAACATAATTCATAACATCATTCAAACTTGTTCCAATAAGCAAAACACCTCAAACAACATCAAATTACTCAAAACACATCGAATTCAAGCCTAAGTTCTTCTAAAGCTTCTGAAACACTCATTCGGTCAAAAAAACCAAATCACCTCCGAATGACCTGAAATTTTGCACAAAATTCCCAAATCCCATAACGAAGTTACAAAAACTCTCAAAATTCCATTCCGATCCTCGGACCAAAATCTCACCTATCAGCCGGAATTCGCCAAAATACCAACTTCGCCAATTCAAGCTTAATTCTACATCGGACCTGAAAAATTAATTCCAATCACGCTCCTAGGTCACAAATCATCGCCCGAAGTCAACCGAACCATCGGAAATAATATCCGAGCCCTCTAACCCATAAGTCAACATCCGATTGACTTTTCCAAGCTAAGCCTTCCTTAAAGAGATCAAGTGTCTCATTTTCTTTTGAAATTAATCCAAGCCAACTCGATCACACAAGACATTGATAATGAAGCATAAAGAAGCAGGAAGTGGGGGAAATAGAGCGGTAACTCATGAGACGATGGGTCGCGTCGTCACAATTGTATCAGAAGAGAATGGCAAGAGCATACAACAAGAAGATGCATCGCCTGAAATTTGAAGTCGGTCAGCAAGTATTGAAACGCGTCCTACTGCATCAAAGTGAAGCAAAAGGAAAATTTTCCCCAAATTTCTAGGGGCTGTTAGTGGTAATGAGAGTGTTTTCCTATGGTGCTTTTCATCTAACAGATGTAGAAGGCAAACATGTGGATATGGCTGTCAATTCTGATGCAGTCAAAAGATATTATGTATGATTTCCTTAGTTTGTTTAATTGTGTTGTTTGTATTTGGCATGCTTTAAAGATTGGAATGACAAAGACATTTTATTCTGATATCTACATACTTTATCATTTGTTGTTGAGCCTTATTTATTTTCTTTCATATCCCTCTTTTGGAATCAGAAGCAGAGTTTAGAAATACAGATACAAAATAAAAAAATAGAAAGGAGGACAAGAGAAGAGGAAAAGAGAAAAATAAATGGGAAAATAGTAAAGAAAAGAAAATAAAATAAAAGAAAACAAAAAAAGAAAAAAGAAAAATAAAAAAAGAGAAAACTGTGAAAAACCAAAGCAATTCCTATGTCGTGAGCTACGTTCGACCTGATTCCTTTTAAGGATATGTAGGTAGCCTCCCAGTTCGGTCCCATCAAAATAAAATTTCGAAAGTCCTCAAGCAAAGAAACTTGGGCAGAAGTTGTGGTTGATGTAAGAGATCTTTTTCCAAAAGTTGTAATTTTGAGCCCTTTTAAGCTGTTTTTGAGCCTTTATGATACCCTTTCTTTCTAATCCTATCCAGAAGCCACATTATGATCCAAAGAAAGACCTTCAGATCAGTCTTTGACTAGTGCCAAGTCAAGCGAGTAAGAGGTATGATTCCCATCAGGGGCAACATTTCTTTATACACAAGGAAAACTAAAATGAGAGAGTCTTATCATTGAAAACCTTCAGGGGCACTATAAGGCGATGATAAGTTGAGAAAAAGAACAAAATGAGAGTCTTGTTGGTGAAAACCCCCAAGGCACTAAAAATCGAATAAGGACCGTGAATAAGATGGCATAACAGGAGAGTTGAAGCTCATTCTCACGACTTAGAGGTACGACAAGAGTTGAACATTAGGGTTGATTGACAGATTAGGCCACTTAATCAAAAGGTGCATGTCATGGTCATTAGAGTTGTTGTCCACATCTGATAGGTTTCTGGTTTGTAATTTTCTTGTTAGGTATCATCTCTTTCTATTATTCCTTACTATGTTCCTTTTCTCTTGTTTACTTCCTCTTCTTGAGTCTGTTTGGTCAAAACAAGTAAGAAATAACTTCAAAATTTGCTACCCACTTTCCAATTGAACAAAACAGAATATGTCTTGAACATCAAAGTGCCATAAGTCAGGAAGGAACAATAGGCGCATTTAGTTGGCGACAATCAATGTGCTTTAGGATTCATGTGAAATGCAGAAGTTCAGTATATGGCAATTCATGAGCACAATGCAATAGATAAAGAGTAATGGGTTTGAACGGATCAGAGGTGTTTTCTGTGATAAGGGTGACATAGAAAGTGTTTGGTCAATGAACAAGCAATGTCTTTCAAGTTGAAATCAAAGTTATCATGGCAAGTGAAGGAGCAATCGCTACAAAGTCAAGGCCACAAACGATCACCATGTTTAAACTCACAAGCTTTCTTTATCTGCATGAGGATTGAAGGCTACGTTCATATAAAAGCTTGGAAGCTTGAATTTTCTAGGTGTAATTCCCCAGTTATACTTACGCAAAGGCTATTGAGAAGATCACACATCACCCTTAGGAGAAACACTTCCTAGAATGGGTTTTCAAGTTATATTTCGTTGTAGGAGACTCACTTCCTAATTTAAAATTTTACCCTGAGGAGACACACTTCCTAGTTTGGATCATATGAGTTTGAGTTACTGATGGTTTTATCTCAAGGAGACGCACTTCCCCGTCTAAGTCTTTCAAGTTATATTTTGCTCTAGGAGACGCACTTCCTAAATCGAGATTCCACCCCTAGGAGACATACTTCCTAGTCTTGGTAATTTAAATTCATCCCTAGGACTTGTTGGAGTCATTAAAGTGTCACCCCTAGGAGACACACTTCCTAGTCTTGGTCATTTAGGTCATATTTTGTTTCACGAGACACACTTCCTAAATTAAGATTTTACCCCTAGGAGACACGCTTCATAGTTTGGGTTATTTAAGTTCATTCCTAGGAGACGCACTTCCTAGTCTTTGTAATTTAAATTCATCTCTAGGAGACGCACGCCCTAGTTAGAGTCATTAAAGTTTAGGTTTAGTATCGCTATTTTAGATAGTTTTGACTCATTTACTTTATTTCATCACAAAAATAAAAATTACAAAAAATATTTTTCTTTTATTTAGCTAATTAATATTCTATTTAGTTATTTTTAATCTATCTATTTTACATATAATTCAAAATTACAAAAATATTTCCACTTTGTTTTGAAGAATATTATTTTAATTTTCGCAATGATTTTAATCTAATTCCATTTTTATCTTTTATATGATGTTTTAAAAATACCAAAAAATAGGTTTGTTTTAACCGTTAGTCCTATTTCAATAGTTATTTTACTAAAGCACGATTAATAGGTAAATGAGGTCGTATTTTAGTCTTGTTCACAGATAAAAAATAAAAATTGGGCTAAAACAACCTAGTTTTTAGGCTTAATTTTCGCATCTAGCCATTAATAGCCCAAGCCCAATACCCCTAAAACCCTAGTCCTAGACATAAAAAGAACCCTCGGACCTAAAGGAATGAGGAGCATTTTTTGGGGGGAGGACACCCATTAGATTTGAGCCTTCGCCTTCAAAAATTGAAAAAACCCTAGGATCCTTCTTCATCATCTTTAAAACCAAAAACCCCAATCTACATAACCCATCAGCTGCGCAGTACCACCCTCACTTGTCAAGACAGCCGTCGTCACCGCTCCCTTCACCATCACTCATCACAGCAGATCACCGAAAAAACAAACATTGCCGTTTTCTGATTTTAAAAACACAAAAAATCATTGTCAACATCTTCAACAAACACACACACATGCGACCCCCAACTCCAGTGACCCCTCGCCCGAAAATGCACAAAAACCAGATGCAAATCTCTACCTCCTCAACCAAAGAACGCGACTGAAGCAGCCACGGAAAACTCCAACACTACCAACCAGTTTCAGCCACGAAAGGCTATCACTTCAGCTTAGAAATCAAGCAACCAAAAAGCCCCAACAAGATAGTGGATCTCTAGATCGATGTACCCGCGATAATCTCTATTTTAATATCATGGATATACTCACATTAAGATTAGTTTGTGCTTTTTGTTGGAGTCAAAATCTGGTTTCAAAAATATATTTTGTGTAAGATCTGTTTGGAGCTAACGAGCAAGGTTGCTGGTTCGAGGTTCGTCGTGGTCGAATATGAGTTTGTTGAATTTCAGTTCATTGGTTTTCTTGCCAATTTTTTGCCGCTTAGCATTTTGAAGCTGTCAAACAATTATATTTCAGATTTGTTCAAGGTCAATTTATCCCTTTCTCCTACAATTTTTCTTTAGTTCCATGTTTTGATCTTTTAATTAAGGTTTCATTGTTGTTTGTGATGCCTTAGTTGGGTTTGTGTACAGTTTTTTTATTTTGATGATATAATGTTTGGGTGTTTCCTTTGTTCAATTGTATTTGAATGGATTTCAATGGTTGAAATGAGTTCCTTTGTATCCCTTTCATATTGCTTTCGTTGAAAATAAACGTTCTGTAGTTCAGAATCAAATTTCGAGGTAGAAAGATTAAGTTAACTTGATTAAGTAATTTGATTGCCCTTCCCGTTGTTTTGAATGTGGGGATTGGAGTTCCAGAATAAAAATCAAACTTACCATTTTACTTTGCCTGCTCGGGCCATTAGGAGTATGTTTAGGCCTACCACATCCAGGTAGGTGAACCTTTAGGCACGTTTTGAATTTATTATCAGGGTTATGTATACGTTCGTGTAATATGATTAAGGTTTCTAAGATGAATCTCATGGTGTGATTTGGGCACGTAATTAAATCATCACAACTACGAGTATGATTCTGATGGCATGGTTGTGACACTTAATCTCAAATTAATTTAAATATGAACATCCGTAGTTAAATGCTTTTCCTTTAATAAAATTGAGGTGCGCCATCCAATAACCTAGTCTATGGCCCTCAAATCGATATCTTATCTAGTGTAAAAATATCCTTGAGCTTTCGCAGTTTGCTTTAGGCAAGTTAATTATATAAATTGTCATAGCTGCTGGTATGGTTCTCATGACGCAGTTTGATGCTTAATTTCTAAAATCCGAGGGTACATTTATGTGACCCAACCATAATTTTAGTCTTGTTAATAAAATAAACATGTTGTACATCATGGGTACGGTTCCAGTGAGATGATTCGCAACGTGTAATCAAATAATTTGTTGTATAATAATTGAATTATTAAAACCGTACTTAAAGGAATAAAAATGAACATAGGTCTCAAATATGTTCTTAAAAATTAAATAAATAGGCATATATTAATAGTTGAGCGATTGTGCTAAAATCACGAAATCTGGGAATGCTAAAACTTTCTTTCGGACTAACAGAATTCCTTACCTGTATTTTTGTGTTCGCAGACCATAAATAGAGTCAATCTTCCTCGATTTGGGATTTAACCCGTGACTTGGGACACCATAAATTATCCCAGTGGTGACTCGGAATTTTAAATAAAATAATTCTGTTTCGATTGTCACTTAAATTTTAAAATACTCTATAGCACCCCTCTCGGGATAGGAAAAAGGAGGTGTGCCATCACCATATCCTTAATGCAAACACCACCGCTGCAAGATAACAGTCATGTGGGATAGTTATTTTATGATTCTTTTACTGCCTAGAAGCATAACCAATAAATTTACCATTTTACATAAGAACACAATCGAAACCAACTCTCGAGGCATCACAATACACTGTGAACCCACTCGAACCTGCCGGCAAGGTTAATACAGGTGCAGTGGTCAACCGTTTCTTTAACCCTTGAAAACTCTGCTCATAAGCTTCTGACTGCTGGAACTTAACTGCTTTCCAAGTCAACTTAGTTAATGGACCCGCATGGGAGGAAAACCCCTATACAAACCTTCAATAGTAGCCAGCTAACCCCAAGAAACTCCTAATTTCGGTGGGCGTTGTTGGCCTAGGGCAGCTCTTGCCAGCTTCTATCTTCTGAGGGTTTACTTTTATTCCTTCACTAGATACCACGTGGCCTAAGAATGCCATTGACTGTAACCAAAACTCACATTTTGAAAACTTGGCATAAAGCTCATTCTCCTTCAAGGTTTGCAAGTCTATTCTGAGGTGTTCTGCATGATCTTCCATGCTCTTAGAGTACACCAAAATATCATCTATAAATACAATAGTACAGGTATTCACGAATGAATTGAAAATTCTATTCATGAGGTCCATGAATGCAACTTGGGTATTTGTCAACCTGAAGGACATTACTAGAAATTCATAGTGCCCGTAGCGGGTTCTAAAGGTTGTTTTAGATATATCCTCTTCTTTAATTCTCAACTGATGGTAGCCCGACCTCAAGCCAATTTTTGAAATGTACTTTTCACCCTAAAGTTGATCAAATAAATCATCAATTCTTTACAGTGGGTACTTGTTCTTACTGGTAACTTTATTCAACTGCAGATAGTCGACACACATTCTGAGAGACCCATCTTTCTTCTTGACAAATAGGACCAGGGCACCCCACGGTGAAACATACGACCTAATGAAGCCCTTGTCAAGGAGGTCTTTCAAATGTTCTCTTAACTCATTAAGTTCAGCTGAAGCTATCCTATAAAGAGGTATATATATGGGCTGAGTGTCTGGCATGAGATCAATGCCAAAGTGTATGATTCTTTCAGGAGGAAGTCGGGGAAGGTCATCGGGGAAAAGTTATGGAAATTCTCTAACAACTAAAACTGACTGAAGAGCTGGTGGTTCTGATTCTGGATTAATGATGTCAGCTAAATAGGCGAGATACCCCTAATCGAGTATTCGTTTTGTCTTAAGGTAAGAAATAAACTTACCTACAAGTCATTTTGAACCACCCTTCCACTCTAAGACTTCTTTATTTGGAAATTAGAACCTGATTATCTTGCCATGACAATCTAACATGGAACACCAGGAAGACAACCAATCAATACCCATGATCACATCTAAATCCACCATTTCTAATTCTATGAGATCGGCCTTGGTGTTGCGACCTTGGACTGAAACTATACAACTTATATAGACTCATGTGACTTTCATTGACTCCCCAATGGGAGTAGATACAAGGAACAACTCACTTAGTTGTTCAGGTTCTAGCCCGAGGTTAATTTCAAAGTATGGAGTCACATATGAAAACGTTGAACCTAGATCCATTATGGCATAAGCATTATGTGAGCAGACTAAAAGTATACCTGTAATAACTTCTACAAATGCCTCTGCACTCTGACGATCATGTGTAGCAAACAAATGGGGTTTTCCCTATCCCTGAGTAACTCAATTTGCATCTCTGCTTGCCCCATGCCCGATCTGATTATCAGACCCACGAGCCTAAGGTGGTGCAACTATAGTAGTTGAGGAACTAGAAGGACGAGTTAATCTACCACTAAGATTACGTTACAACTTTGGGCAGTTGGCCTTTATATGATCAATGTCTCCAAAATGATAGCAACCATGAAACACGAGCTTCCACTGACCTGAATGTTGCCGCTTACATGTTCCACAAAGACCTCGTTGGTGTGAATGTTGCTCAACATGACTGACAATGTGAGGATGGTGTCTTAAAATTCTGATTCTGGCAAGACTGATTTCCATAACTCAGAGTACGTCTAAAGGAAGGCCTATCACCTGACTGATGATTAGACTGAGTTGGTGCTAATGACTCCTTATTAAAGGAATCTTCTCCAACTCCGCTGGATATACCATTAAAATTGCTCGCTATCCGGGCTTTCTTGCTATGCTCTTCTTCTTCTCTCCTTTATTACATGTCGTTTATTAAGTGCTTGGCGAACCCCACAACAGAGGAGAAAGATTTCATTCCTACCAATGAAGGTGATGTCGTATCCTTAATGTGGTAAGCCAAACCACCAACAAACCTGCAAATCTTTGCTTTTTCTGTCTTAACCATGTGAGGAGCATGCTTAGCTAACCGTATGAATTCCATGTAGTGCTCATGGACACTTTTATTCCCTTGCTTGAGCTGTTCAAACTCTGTAGCCTTAGCTTCCCTATCCTCTTCCGGGATAAAGTTTGACATGAAGGCCTATTCAAATTCTTCCCAAGTAGTAGGACCATCATTTTTATATCTTTCCTTTTCCAACATTTCAAACCAAGAGCGAGTCATATCTCTAAGCTATTAAGCAGCCAGCTCTACAACTTCATCAACAAATACTTTCATTGCTTGGACAACTTTCTTCACACCCTCTAGCCACAACATTGGATCTTCGTCAACTATAGAACCATGGAAAACTGTGGGACTCAACTTCAAAAATTCATTCACTTTTGAGGACTAACAATTGTTTTGTCTATTTGATTGTGGTGAAATCTTATCTCTTATCTCGTTTTGGTTGGCCATGAAGGCTTTAAACATCTCCATAGCCCTGTTAACTGCATTAAACATCTGACTCACCTCTAGATATATAGTTTTCTGAGCCGGGGCTGTTGTTGGGGGCGCACTAGATCCTAAGATATTGATTATCATTCTCCACCCCTTTCTCATGTTCAACTCGGGGTACTTGAATCCCCCTTGTGGATTTACCCTTTGTTTTTTGAGTTGGAGCCTTTTTTGTTCGGCCTTGAGGCACAATATTAGCAATAGTTTCTTGAGCAACATCTTGAGTGTCGGTGTCAGAGTTGTGAGTACAAGCCATCTCTACGAGTTTTGGAAAAAAGAATATATTAGATAATTTCTAAGAGTTAGGCTCTACTGCACGATATAAAGTATGAAACAAATGATACTTTTCATAAATGCTTGTAGCCTCCTATTTATAAGTATGACTTGCTTCATACCCTTAAACAAACTCTATTAATACGGCTTCATAGACCCATAGGACGCCATAAACCTGAGGCTCTGATACCATGTTTGCCACAACCCATTTTTCTAAACAAGTCGGGACTGGCACCCGATCACTAAACATGACCGAGCGAACCATCTGTACTTATCAAATATGTTATAATTTCAAATTTTATATGCAATAAGGCAATACTCTGAATAAATACTTAGATTAATTTTATTACCTAAAATATGCCAACTCCAAAAATTTATTTGCAATAAACAATGAAATACTGCCAAGTTTTTATCAAAAATATATGAATCTTAACCTACGACTTTGTCTATGAAGCCTCTACTGATACACTAACGCACTTCTCATGATATGTGATTTCCTTAGCTAGTTCTTTAGGTAAACAAAGAAATAGATAAATAAAGATAAATCTAAAGAATACTCCACAAACAATAACGGAGTTCACCAATAGCACTAGAAGGGAGAGGAGTCGTAAACTGTAGCCTGCCCGCTGGAAATATTGGTTCCTACGTTATACCGCATACCAAAGTAAGTTCCCAAATGAGAATGTCAGTACTATATATTGTACTCAGTGAGTCTCAACGATGAGGGATGGAACTTTAATACAATACACATTACGAGCAAAGAATCTAAATGCATAGAAAACATAATGCCTCTAAGACTAATTCTAAAATAATTGCATAATAGCAGTTTATGAATCTTCTAAAAGAAATTCTTTTCTTTTTCAAAAAAAAAAATTACTTCTCTTTATACTTTTGGAGTTCCAACTATCCTGGCCTATTTCTGTCTTAGTCATCGTGTGATTGGCACGGGTTCGATCCCAAGCTGATCGAATAGGCCCAATCCACGAGGGGCCACTCGTTTCAAGGTTCTCAGCGCTCATATATCATACCTTAGCTTAGCTAAGTAAATTCTCAGCATCGAGACCTTCAGCTCGTGTGCTCCCTACTTTGGCACAAGTAGTTTCAGGAAGTCAACGTCTTGGTCAGGACCCTCGGCATGGACGATAGCCCATTCTCAGAATAAACAATACTCCCAAAAAAATATGTTCTTTCTAAACCTTCTTCTTCTGACTTTTCAAGTCCAAATCTTTTCTTTTTGGAACATCATGTACATTCTCATGCCAGTATCATTAAATGTAAAGCATGGCATAAGAATGAAATAAACATCTACAAGTATTTCTAATGATTTTTGCTTCTTCATAAATTTTCAATATGAAAATAACTTATAAGAATAACACAAATCTAAAAATTTATGCACATATATCATAATAAATCATCTAAACGTTTGCTATAACAATTCTAAGTTAACAGGTACTCACTCGATCTAATTAAGTAAATATAAACTCTTTTAAGCAATGCATCTAACACCTTGTATGCGTGCTTTTGTGAGTTACACCACTTTAGTAAAGGGTTATATCAACTCACCTCAAAGCTCCTTAAGCCAATACATAGACCCAGTCAAATTTATACCCGTCCAAAAATTTATTCTACAAAAACCAGTACCTTTTAATTAATTTTAAAGTTTCACACCTAAACATGGGATTTGCTATGGATACAGATGAAAAAGGGAATTAACTATTCAATTCTTACCTATTACGACCATATAATAATTGACAATAGAAAATTTTATATGCCTGCATTCAAGAATTTTTTATTTCTAAAGAACCCTAAATTTTTTTCGTTGTCAATGCCTCTGTTTCGTAGCCTTTGTGCTTGCTGCGTGAAAGGAACAATGTTCTATTTAGAATAAGACTTTTTAGCCTTCACGTTGATGAACAAAAGTCTGTTCGTATAAGGCTTTTAAGACTTGAGCCCTTTTTTATAATCTAATGTGTTCAAGACTTTAAGCCTTTTAAAAGCTTTTCTTCTTTTTTAGACTTAACTACTCCCTCTGTTTCAGTTTATGTAAATCTATTTTCTTTTTTATCCGTTCCAAAAAGAAGGACCCCTCCTAAATTTGATAATAATTTGGCTTAAACTTACAATTCTACGCTTAATGAGAACCTTTTATAACCACACAAATACTCTAGGCCCTTTTTTGACTTGTTTAGGACCACAAATTCCAAAAGTCTTCATTTTTCATAAACTTTGTGGCCAGTCAAACAAGTTCACATAAATTGGAATGGAGGAAGCAATAATTAATGATACCCACTATTAATGATTATTAATACTAAAATTATAAATATATTACTAATATTCCTCTAATTGTATATTTAATTATATTATATATATAGTCATGACCTAAACTGAAGGGTTACGACGGGCACCCGGTGCCTTACTCAATCGAGTACCAACATAACATATCTTTCTTATCATACTATCATGAGTAAATGATCTAGAAAACTCGTCATGAGATAACAAGAATAAAAAATAAGGGAATACTCAACATATGATGACCCAACATAATATACAAACTTATACACATGACATACGAGCCTATAAGGCTGACATGACCATTTTTAAACTCAAAACATAGGCCGAAAAGGTCATACAAGTATCCATACACTTGAAAATTTTCTACAAGCCTCTAAGAGTACATAAAATCATAAAAGTCGGGATAGGGCCCCGTCATACCAATCAATATATGTCAAAATCATACTGACCTAAAGGGAAACTCCGGAGCAAGTGGAGTGCGCCAACACCTTCACTGAGCTGATAGCCTAATAGAAGGACTGCCAACCTATCAATCGGGACTTGCGGGCATGAAACACAACTTCCCAAGGCAAAAGGGACGTCAGTACAAATAAAGTACCGAGTATGTGAGGCATGAACGCATAAACAAGAACAGTAATGTAAGGAGTGATAGAGAAGGAACAACTTGTAAAATCTGGGTGCCTTTGGGGCTACTGACATGAAGTGGATAATACATATGTATATACATAAACTTTTGAACACATACGCCTCTATTGGTATCATCATAATCATATCATATCCGACCTCAAAGAGGACTAGGCAAAAATGTACTCGGCCATCATAAAGCTCGGGATGATCGTATCCGGCCACGTGGAGCTCGGTAAACCCAACTGATTAGTGGTTGCACAATAGGTGTCGTACCTAGCCGACTATAGCATGACTTGGTAGAGTAAAATAGATACTATATATAATGCACACTTGACTCATAGAATCACGTTCAAAACCTTTGGGAGTGGCTTAAGGTCATTGCACCTTCGATTAATATTATGGACATGCATATCCTCGATGAACCTCAATAGGATTCAAGGTTCATACACACTTTCTTAGAATATCTTTATAAGGAAATAACAACATGGACAACCTTAGTTGCTAGGAGTAGATCCTTTATGAAATAGTGTATTCATTTCACTTTAGATCATTCTAAGAGAAAGAAGAAGTGCATTAACGTACCTTAAACCCGTTAAGTCCTTAATCCTTTCCATGCAACTATTTAAAATAGTCAACCCAATCTATCATAGTATAAGGAGATTCAAAATCAGTGCGGAGCAAAGACAAAGTTTGTAATTTAAGCTAGCAGCTCACTTACGTAAATTTGAGCAGCATCTCCCCTGTAATAATGGCCTCCTCCAATACCATATACCACCAAAAACCATAGAAATCATCAACATATAAATATCAATAACAAGACACCAAATAACAACAACAACAAGTCACAACTACTGTACGACGAGTGGCAAGCTTCGATTAGTATCCGTATAACACATAACAACTCTTATAGACTTCTTACATTAACTTAACAAAATCATTAATATGATAATGAATTATTTCATCAATGATACCACCCTTATAACATATATTAATAACAAAGGAAACAATCTACAACTCTAACTATATTCAATTAGAAACTTTATTCACTAGTTTACCTCTAGTCCAACCATTTAACTTAATCAACATCAAGATAACCTTAAGGACCTGCAAGAAAACAATATACATACCTCCTACAGTATCTTCAAATCGAAATCCAAGTTATATTTAGCTTACAATATCCCTCAATGAAAATAAAACACCATATAAATGTGTTAAGTTAATCCAAGTATTATCTTGTAGTTTATCATCCTAAGAACTTAACCAACATACAAGCATGCATAAGAACAATTAGTAGGCTGTTATAGTCACTTTATCCGGTAGCAACAACTTGAAATTTCAGCACATAACAGCCCACAACTATGCTTAATGACAACACAATCTCAAAGAGGTGTCATTCTTCACTTTTGTTGTTGAAATATGGTGTAATCCATTTGAAAGACTTGAAATAACCTAAGTTTGATATGAAAACCATGACAGATTATTTTTACAGAGCGTAAACCACTTAAAACAACCTCCCACACGAGCTGGAACCACCTAAAAATCAGCAATAACAAGAAGAACAAGAAACTTACTAACTCCACGGGATTCCCGACACTTGATTTCTATTGTTTGCTCTTTGTTTGGGTCTTGGATCAAGAATGAACCTTGAGAGAGTGTTTCCAGGATTCTAAGGTCTGAATATCCTAAAATAACGATTTAAAACGGGGTTGACGCATCTTATATATATCCATATGTCTTAAATCACCTATGTGGGCCCCATATGGAGTTGCTTGGCGGAGTCTTGTAAAAACACGAATATCTCTCTAGTACGATGTCATATTGACAAATTGTTTAAAGCTTTATAGACTAGACTCCTCTATAATAATTTTGATATGTAGATCATCTCTTGATTACAAGTATATTGGTAAAAAGTGCACCTACATTTGACCTAAATTTCAGCACATAATAAATGCAACTTGTGATGACCTTTGCCAACTTCTGTTCCACAACTCGCTTGACTTAAAAACATAACACACGATTTTACACGACTAAAATAACTTATATCTTAACTTCTTTATCATGTTAATCACCCTAGTCCCAACCCAAAAGTAAATGTTATAACATTCCAAACTTGTCGACTTTCGATGACACTTATTTTCTTTAGTTCGTTTAGCGTTTAAGCTTTCCAACCCTTTTGGTACTTGTTATTCATGATTTTAAAGATATATAACCTCTAAGATAAAATTATTAATATATTTCATGTAATCTCAAAAATGATCTCATTTCTGAGCTTATATCAATTGGCTTATGACGTATTCTCATGTACAAAAACATAGGATGTAACATCATTCCTCCCTTCGGAACATTCGTCCTCAAATGTTGAGTGAAGCATTTATCAGTCTCATAACTTGTAGCTCTTATGAATACTTTAATATTGTCCTTCACATCTAGGAAATTATTTCATAAATAAATCCAAGGGCCAGGGTATTCCCCCTTTTAGGCCTCTTTCTCATTCAACGACCTGTGGTAGGAATTCTTCCAATCTCATAACTGTTGTTGCCTTCTGTCATGCATCATGTACAACCATGTACTTGAATGTGTGCCTATGAGACTCTTCTCCCTTTTTTTTCCTCCAACTTTTAGCGAATCATTAGGCCTCATTTTGTGCACATATACAAAACTATGACAAGATGTCCCTCAAGGCATCTATAGGTGTACAAAAGTTCTTTGCTTGGTACTTTTTCGATCTTATGACTATTTCTATACCTTGCTTTATAGCATTGGTTATCTATGCTTATGGTTTTACTACAAATAGGTAATTCATACTATATCCTAACTCTTACTTCGGTTTATTATTACCGAGGTCTTCCACCCAGCTCTGGGTTACTCTTTTGCTGCTTGTCCTATATGTATAAATCTAAGTCCTTTAATGCTTCCTCATTATTGTTTATCTTAATAATGACGGTCTAATATCATCTCATACTTTGCAAATTTTATCCATCCATTGGCGATTCACCTTCATGTTTATCAATAATCTACCACTGATAACTTCAAACCTCTTACGTAATACATTGTCACTAGGGCTAACGTCTCATCAGGGAATATCTGAAGTAATTTGTCTGATCCACCTAGGGACGAGGCTATACTTCCATAATCGTATTTCATAGCATCCTAGCAGGATTCATCTTATGTGGGTATTCTAATCCCCTGCAATTTATAAAACCCTTTTTCTTTAAATTATTCCTCAATCAAAGGCCTAAATGTCATCCTCTTATCTATCACAATTACGCTCTTATTCTACTACGGCGGCAACATTTCGTGTCTTCTAATTGCTCCCAGTCTTAGACTCCTTTTTGTTCATTTAGGCTGTACCGAGCTTTTTATTACATATAGAATTCTTCATCTTCCTTGTTTTTGATGGGTTTAATCCCAAGGACATACATATTCTCGTCACCTTCTCACTCACTTTTTCATATCCTTACTCCTATCTACCTAAAACCTTATTGCTCTACAATACTTTTACCTTAGGAACTGCACATATCTATTTATACTACTCGAAACCTTCCTTTGACTTGATAGAACCATAAATTTCCTTCCTCTCTTTCTCAGTTGTCCTTAAATGTAAGCAATTAGTTTTCCTGCTTGTTCTATCACTTGTTGCATGAATACTTGGCTTGTGTTATTTCCCAAGAATACTATAATTTCCTGTACCTCATATGATCTCAAACATCACCTTTGATGAATTTTTTTCCATTCATTAGCCATGACAGGTTCCACTTCCTAATGGAGTGCATACAATATTGTAGTGAGACTGTTGTTACAAGATTATTTACTCTTTAGCTCACTATGCTTAGGTGGAAACCTTCTTCCTTATTTCTTCAGCTAGTCTTTCGTTGTGTTACTTAGGGAGACCTTCTGGGTCTTGTAAATTTGTGAGCTTGAAGTTATGTAACTAAGGATTATTATAGGCGAGTAAGAACAACGAAAATTTTCTTCGGGTGTACGACATAAACCAAACTGAAGGGCCGCGACGGGCACCTGGGTTCTTACCCAACCGAGTACCAATGTAACATATCTTTCTTATCATACTATCATGAGTAAATGAGCCAAAAAACCCGTTACGAGATAACAAGAATAAAACATAAGGAAATACTCAATATATGATGACCTAACATGATATACAAACTTATACATATGACATACGGGCCTATAAGGCTGACATGACCATTTGTAAACTCAAAACATAGATTGACAAGGCCATGCATGTATCCATACACATGACATATGTCTACAAGCCTCTATGAGTACATAAAATCATATAGGTCGGGAAAGATCCCCGCCATACCAATCAATACATGTCCAAATCATACTGACCAAAAGGGAAACTCCGGAGCAAGTGGAGAGCTCCAACACCTTCACTGAGCTGATATCCTAATAGAAGGACTGTCAACCTATCAATCGGACTTGTGGGCATGAAACATAGCGTCCCAAAGAAAAAGGGATGTCAGTACGAATAAAGTACCGAGTATGTGAGGCATGAAAGCATAAACAAGAACAATAATGTAAGGAGTGATAGAGAAGAAACAACTTGTAAAATCTGAGTGCCTCTGGGGGCTACTGACATGAAATGCATAATACATATATATACATAAAATTTTGAAAACATACGCCTTTATGGGCATCATCATCATCATCATATCGTACCCGGCCTCAAAGAGGACTTGGTAAAAATGTACCCGGCCATCATAAGGCTCGGTAGAATTGTACGCGGCCACATGGAGCTTGGTAAACCCAACTTATCAATGGTTGCACAATAGGTGTCGTACATCACTGACTATAGCGCGGCTCGGCAGAAAAAAATACATGCCATATATAATGCATTCTAGACTTATGGAATCACGTTCTAAACCTTTCGGAATGACTTAATGTCGTTGCACCCGTGATTAACATTATGGACATCCATATCCTCAATAGGAACATCAATAAGATTCAAGGATTATACACACTTCCTTAGAATAACTTTATAGGGAAAGAACAACGTGGATAACCTTAGTTGCTAGGAGTAGATCCGTTATGAAATAGTTTATTCATTTCACTTTAGATCATGCCAAGAGAAAGAAGGAAGTGTCTTAGCATATCTTAAACCCTTTAAGTCCTTAATCCTTTCCAAGCAACTCTTCAAACTAGTTAACTCAATCTATCATAGTATAAGGAGATTCAAAATCAGTGTTGAAAAAAGACTAAGTCTATAACTTAAGCTAGTAGCTCGTTTACGTAAATTCCGTCAGCATCTCCCCTGTAACAAGGGCCTCCTCCAATTTTCATACACTATAAACAACAACCAGAGAAATCCATCAACATATAAATATCAATAACAATATACCATATAAAAACAAGTCACAACTACTTCACGGCAAGCGGCAAGCTCCAATTGGAATCCACATAACACAAATCATCCCTTACAGACTTCTTACATTAGCTTAACAAAATCATTAACATGATAATGAATTAGTTCATCAATGATTCCACCCTTATGCCATATATTTATACCAAAGGAAACAATCTACAACTCTAACTATCTTAAGTTAGAAACTTTATTCACCAGTTCATCTCTAGTCCAACCATTTAATTTAATCAACATCAAGATAACCTTAAGCACTTGCAAGAACATAATACACATACTATCTTCAAATCAAAATCCAAGTTATATTTAGCTTACAACATCCCTCAATGGCAATACAACACCATAGAAATGACTTAAGCTAATCACAATATTATCTAGTAGTTTATCATCCTAACAACTTAACCAACATACAAGAAAGCTTAAGAACAATTTTTATGATTTTATACTCACTTTATCCAGTAGCAACAACTTGAAATTTCAGCACAAAACAGCCCACAACTATCCTTAATGACAACACAACCTCAAAGAGTTGTTATTTTTCACTTTTGACGTGGAAATATTGTTTACCATTCGAAAGACTTAATATAACCTAGGGTTGACATGAAAACCATGAGAAAGTATTTTACATAACATAAACCACTTAGAAAAACCTCCCACACGAGCTGGAACAACCCAAAAATCAGCAACAACAAGAATAACAAGAAACTTACTTGCGCCACGGGATTTCCGACACTTGATTGGTGTTGTTTTCCCTTTGTTTGGGTCTTGGACCATGAGAGAACTTTGAGATAATTTTTCTAGGGTTCTAAGGTCTCAATATACTGAAAATAACTACTTAAAATAGGGTTGAGGCATCTTATATATATCCATGTCTTAAACTGCCTATGTGGGCCCCATACAGAGCTGCTTGGTGCAGTCCTGTAAAAATGTGAATATCTCTCTAGTCCGATATCATATTGATAAATGGTTTAATTTTCTATAAACTAGACTTGTATATCTTAAATATGATATGTATATCATCTCTTTATTACAAGTATATTTGTATAAAAGTGCATCTACATTTGACCTAAATTTCAGCACATAATAAATGCAACTTGTGATGACCTTTTTCGACTTTTGTTCCACAACTCGCTTGACTTAAAACATAGCACTCAACTATTATACGACTAAAATAACTCATAAATTAACTTCTTTATCATGTTAATCACCCTAGTCTCACCCCAAAAGTATATGTTATAACATTCCAAACTTGTCGACTTTCCATGAAACTTATTTTCTTCAGTTTGATTAGCGTCAAAGATTTCCAACTCTTTTGGTACTTGTTATTCATGATCTTAATGATTCATATAAACTCCAAGATAAAATGATGAACATACTTTATGTACTTTGAAAAAGGATCTCATTTCCGAGCTTATATATATATATATATATATATATATATAGAGAGAGAGAGAGATGGAAGAAAATAATAATAATAATAATAAATTAAATTCTATAATTAGCATGTCTCAAAACTTCTATAAATTTGAGAAGTGTTACAGTTTTACACTTAGCCTTATTTTGTAAAATTAGTTGAGTAAAAAATAGCAAAATAGAAGATGTTTCTGTCTGTTTGATAGGTTGTCTAGAAAAAGTAGGGTCAATAACGGGAGTATCAAATAGGTCATCATTTGGATTAGCAATGTTTTCACTAATTGGGTTAACATCAGGAGCATGACTAGTGGGTGTACCATCTTCAAGTTGAGTTTCATCAAGATCAATTTCCCCCTCATCATTTTCATTTATAGTATTATAATTATTAGAATAAAGAGAATTCATTAATCCATGTTGTAATTGTTCACCGGCTGCAATATTATGGCAAAATTGACTTTCAATAATTATAATTGTCACGACTCAAAATCCACTAAGGGTCGTGGTCTAATTCCACCACTCTCGAAAATACATAGTCTTGTTACTCCATCAAACGAAACTTGAACATTCATAGCGTGATTGCCTCTCCTCCGCTGGAAATCAAATTCCGAATCTCTGAATCTTGCATTGAGTAAACATCCATCCAGGTCATTCACTATTTCAATGTATAGACAAGCATCTTACCATTATACCAATACTGTGCGATAGTGATGCACGAATCATCATAACCATTAATTCCAAATCTCAAATCCTTAGGTAATACAAATACTGAGCAGAAACGACAAAACGACCTTCTGCAAGGCGACGACAATAACCCAATCAAATATGCGGGGAGGAACAACCCTTACCATATCTATAGTACCATTACAATTTCTCAATTCTCGATAGATATGTAAAGAGCTTCACGTTACATAAGATTGAGTAGGAAATAAACAAAAGCATAATCCTCAAAGGAATCAAACCGCATGATGAGGAATCAAGAAGGGATATGCTCCTAACAGCCTTGTAGCCTCTCGAAGATAAGTACAGACGTCTCCGTACTGATTCACAAGATTCTACTAGATTTGCTCATCCCTATTGAGACCTAAGTGAACCTAGTGCTCCGATACCATGTTTTCACGATCCAAAATCCACTAAGCGTTGTCATGGCGCTGTACACCGCTGTCAGGCAAGCCAACCATAAATACTTACTTGAATTCTCGTTTAAATAATTGTGAAAATTATGATTTTCCTTCAATTTTGCTACTAAAATATAATCTTTACAAAATAAGTAAATGAATATTTAGAAGTTAATATAGTGTACCCCATAATCATCCTAGAACCCAGTGTGACAAGTGCATGAGCAGTTTCTAGGAAATAATCTAATACAACAACTGTCCAGAATAAAACTTGGACAGAAAAAAATATAGTACAATACTCTTAAGGAGACTCTGCTAGCTGTGGGTCATCTCGAGAGGTGCAACTCAACTAAGTCTCGGTATCAACTTATGTCACTGTGCCCAATTAGGTCACTAGACATACATGTGCATGTGCAACAAAAATGCATCAGCAAGTTTAATATGAGTACAAAAATAATGTGTACCCAGTAAGTATCCCGTCTTACCTCGAAGAAGTAGAGACGAGATGTCGACTTTGACACTTATTAGTGGTAAAATAATAATAATATATTAATAATGCGAATAATTATGGATTTATTAAAAATGATAGTAAACTCAAGTAAGTCAAGAAACAAGTAAACATTCCTTTTTATATTTAGAAGTCTCCAAATTCATAATCCATTATTTATCAATTTATCTCAAACCAGGGAGGCAATATCAATTTGTTAATCTCAAGCAAGCATTAAAAGTATGCGCAAATCATGCCGAGGTCGTACGGCCCGATCCAATAAATATTTAAACTGTGCACTACCAAATAGTCGAATGGCGCAAACCATAGATGCATCTACTACACCGCTCGTGAATCATACGTGTGACACGCTAAAATATAAATAATAGAGTTACTCCACTCGCGTATCATACGTGCGATGCAGGTACTCAGTCACAACCCGGATTTCCCACCCTATGGAGTCGAGATGGTGCCTACTCATGGAAGCTAGGCAAGCCAAATATTATAAAATAATTACTTTCCTGTTATTAAACATGTTAAACAATTTAAAATAACAAGTGATTAAATAGCGGAATAAATTAACTAACTAGAAATGTGGAAGACGAAAAACTTAATAATTCAACCAATCCACTGCAACATAATCTGAAGTACAATACTATCCAAAATTTGGTGTCACAAGTCACGGACTATCTAAAAATACTACAAATAAGGTCTTAAAGGAAATACATAAGTCTATCTCTAAATAAGTAAAAACAGAACAAGAAACGATAGGAGGAGATAGCAAGGCTCGCGGACGTATGTAGGAATACTTCAGGTCGCCTGAATGGACTGAAGACAGCACCCTCACTACGGCCCAAATGCCCCGGTATCAGTATCTGCAGTGCACAGTGTAGTATTAGCACAATCAACCCCATGTGCCGGTAAGTGCTAGCCTAACCTCGTCGAAGTAGTAACGAGTCTAGGATTAGACTACAAAATAAACTTATGAAGTTCAATGATATATATCGAGAAATAAAAGCAGATAATTACAGCTAAAGTTGGGTAGAGAAAAATGTTACGCGGAGTAACAGGTAACAACAGAATATGAGGAGACGCCAAGGCCCGCAGACATTTGCAGGAATACTTCGGGTCACCGGAATGGACTAAAGACAACACCCTCACATCTGTTCAAAAGCCCCGGTATCAGTATTTGCATATAGTGCAAAGTGTAGTATCAACAACCCCGAACCCATGTACTGGTAAGTGCCTAGCCTAACCTCGGCGAAGTAGTAACGAGGCTAAGACCAGACTACCAAATAAACTTGTACAGTTATATCATATACAATAGAAAATAAAAGCAGATAATTACAGCTAAAGTTGGTGGGGGAAACATGCTGCGGGGAGTAATAGGTAACAACAGAATAACCATAGAGAAATGTAAGAACACCATAAATCAATTACCAGTAAAAGATAAGGAAATAACAAGAACAAGTAAACATGTAATACCGTCGCATGCGTTCAACCCGATCCTATATATTTACCCTTGGAGGCGTGCAACCCCTTCCCGTTTAACATAATCACCATTTTAGACGTGCAACCCACTCCCATTTCATATTATTACCATTGTAGGCGTGCAACTCGCTCCCTTTTAATATGTTTCCATTACAAATGTTCAATCCACTCCCATTTCATATTTTTCCATTGCAGGCGTGCAACCCGCTCCCATTTCATATATTTGTATTGCAGGCGTGCAAGCCGCTCCCATTTCATATATTTCCATTGCAGGCGTGCAACCCGCTCTCATTTCATGTATTACCACTGCAGGCGTGCAACCCGCTCCTATTTCATTTATCAACACCACTCATAAAAGATTCCCAGCAAGGAAACAAAAACATAGCAACAACATCCTGGCAAGGGAACAATAATATATCAATAACATTCCGAAAAGGGAACAATAATATAACATCAACATCGTAGCAAGGGAACAATAATATAACACAAACCGCTAGGAATGGAGCAATAATATAACACCAACATCTCGGCAAGGGAACAATAATGATAATCCTCATATGAAGCACGAATATGCCACACTAGAGTCATAGCAATTACAATACAAGACTCACGGGCATGCGTAACACCAACATATAGATACTCGTCACCGTGCCTATACGTCCTACTCCACAGTTAATACATAGCAAATAAGACACAACTCGTAATCAATAAAGATAAGGTTAGACATAACACTTACCTCGATGTCACGAACACAATTTAAGCCTCAACTATCGCTTTACCTTTTGAGTCCAACACTCGTATCTGACCACAAGTTCCTTAACAATGTTAATGAGTGCTAAATGAATCAGTTCTAATGCATGGAAATAAGTTTTTCTAATGTTTTACCAAAAAGTCAAAAATCGACCTCGGGCCCGCTTTATCCAAACTCGAAATTCGAACTAAAACCTGATTACCCATTCACCCCTGAGCCAATATATATAATTGGTTTTGGAATCTGACCTCAATTTGAGGTCTAAATCCCCAAATTTCAAAATTCTTGGTTTCACTCAAAATTCCCAATTCCCCCATGAAATTCTAAGTTCTAGTATGACATCTCTTAAAAAGAAAGTAAAGAAAATAAGTTAGAAATCACTTACTATTTTTTGGAGAAGAAAGGTTGTTTGAAAATCGCCTCTTATATTTTTTGGGTTTTGAAAAAAAAAATTGAAAATCCCGTTTAAATATACCCCTCTCAGAGCCCCTATACGGACCACACAAAAAGGAGTGCGGCCGCGGCGCTCACCATGTTGACAGCAGTGACATGCTTTAGTATTTTGACCATAACTTTCTATACAAATGCCCAAATTGTGATTTCTTTATCTTTGTGGAAACTAGACATGAAGGGCTCTAACTTTTGTTTTTTAATCATCTTAAATTCCTTGTAGATCAAACAATATAGCCTTCCGAAGTCGAACTAGTGGACTTGTGTGGACCGCACAAAATCTAGTACGGCCGCAAAGCCCCCACAGGACACAAAATCAATGCGGACCGCACTGGCGGGTTCAGAGATTTGCACTTTTCCGAACCTGCAACATCTATGTTTTAAGCCTAAAACACCACGGAACCTACCCGAAACTCACCCGAGCCCTCAGGACACCAAACGAAATGTGCATACTAACTCAAAATAGTATATGGATGTACTCGTGCGATCACATCATCAAAATAACATATAAAACCATGAATTAAACCTCAAAACTCATAATTTTCATCAAAGTTCATAACTCTTCCCCCATAATTCCAACTCACGTCAAATAGACTCCATTTTTCATCAAATACAATACCAAGTCTGTACCGGGCTCCGGGACCAAAATATGAAGCCCGAAAAAAATGGTTTCAAAAATTAATTCTTTTCTTCATTTCTTAGATAATTCAGCAAAACAATTTCTTTCAAAAATTGATTTCTATTGATTGGGACCTCGAAATTCATTTGCGGACATATACCCAACTCCCTTATTTTACTGCGAACCTCCTAAGATCGTCAAAATATGGATCCGGGTCCTTTTGCTCAAATATATTGAGCAAAGTCAACTAAAAATTAAAATTTTAACTCTAGAAATTTCTATTCTCATCTTTTCACATAGAAAGTTTTCCGGATATAGGTCTGGACCACGCACGCAAATCATGGTGAGGAAAAAGGGAGGTTTTTTAGGCCTTGAAACACTGAATTTGCTTTTAAAACAAGTGATGACCTTTTGGGTCATCACATCCTCCATCTCTAAAACGATTGTTTATCCTCGAACGGAAATAAGAAGGAAGTACCTAAGTCGAAAAAAAGATGGGGATAATGGCTTCGCATATCGGACTCGAACTCCAAGGTCGATACCTCAGCAGGCTGACCTCTCCATTGAACATGAATAGAAGGAAAACTCTTCGGCCTCAACTGATGAACCTGCCGGTCTAGAATAGCTACCGGCTCTTTCTCATACGACAAGTCCTTGTCCAACTAGACAGTGCTGAAATCTAACACGTGGGATGGATCGACGTGATACTCCTGAAGCATGGACACATGAAACACTAGATGCACGGAAGATAAACTCAGCGAAAAAGCAAGTCTGTAATTTACCTCTCCCACTCAATCAAGAATCTCAAACAAGCCAATGAACCTAGGGCTAAGCTTGCCCTTCTTCCCAAATCTCATCACGCCCTTCATATGCGATACTCGAAGCAATACCCGCTCACCGACCATGAAAAACAAATCACAGACCTTATGGTCAGCGTAACTATTTTTCCAGAACTGAGTTGTACGAAGCCTATCCTAAATGATCATGACCTTGTCCAAGGCATCCTGCACTAGATCCATACCCAATAACCGAGCCTTTCCCAACTCAAACCATCCAACTGATGACCGACACCGCCTACCATATAAAGCCTCATAAGGAGCCATCTAGATACTTGACCGGTAGCTTTTGTTGTTGGAAAACTCTGCTAAAGGAAGAAACTGTCCCACGAGCCTCTAAAGTCAATGACACAAGCTCAGAGCATATCCTCCAAAATCTGAATAGTACACTCGGACTGCCCGTCCATCTGAGGATGGATTATTATGCTCAACTCGTCTCGTGAGCCCAACACATGCTACACTGCCCTTAAACAATGTGAGGCTAACTGTGTACCTCAGTCCAAAATGATAGATATGAGAACTCCATGAAAATGAGCAATCTCCCAAATATAAATCTTAGCTAACCTCTCGGAAGAAAAGGAGACTGCCACAAGAATAAAATGTGGTGACTTGGTCAGCCTATCAACAATAACCCACACTGTAATCAAATTCCTCTAAGTATATAGGAGCCCAACAACGAAGTCCATAGCGATACGCTCCCACTTCCATTCAGGAATATCCATCTTCTGGAACAAACCACCAGGCCTTGGATGCTCGTACTTAACATGCTGACAATTCAAACACTGAGCCACATATGCAACAATGTCCTTCTTTATTCTTCGCCACCAATAATGTTGCTGCAAATCCTAATACATCTTAGCAGTGCCTGGATGAATAAAGTACGGGGAACTATGGGCCTCCTCTAAAATCAACTCTCGGAGTCCATCCACATTAGGCACACAAACGCGACCCTACATTCTTAGAACTCAATCATCTCCCAAGGTAACATGCTTGGCACCTCTATGCTGAACCGTGTCATTTAGGACACATAAATGAGTATCATCACAATGACGATCTCGGATACACTCCAATAAAGAAGAATGAGCAATTGTGCAAGCTAATATATAGTCGGGCTCAAAAATATCAAACCTTATGAATTAATTGGCCAAATCCTGGACATCCAAAACAAGGGGTCTCTTGCCGACTGGAATATATACAAGGCTGCCCATACTGGCTGACTTCCTACTCAAAGCATCGGCCACCATCTTTGCCTTTCCCGGATGATGTAAGATGGTAATATCATAGTCTTTCAACAGCTCCAACGACTTTCTCTACTTAATTTTAGCGCATTCTGCTTGAACAAGTACTGTAGACTCTTGTGATCCATCAACACTTCACATGCCATTCTACAAAAATAATTCCTCTATATCGTTAACGCGTTAACAATGGCTGCTTACTCCAAATCATGAACCGGATAGTTCTTCTCATGAATCTTCAATTGCGGCGAAGCATAGGCAATAACCTTACCATCCTGAATCAACAGTGTACCAAGCCCAATAAGGGATGCATCACAATAAACTATATAAGGCCCTAAACCTATGGGCAAAACAACCACTGGTGTCGTAGTCAAATCTGTCTTGAGCTTCTGAATGCTCACCTCACACTCGTCCAACCATTTGAATCGGGAACCCTTCTAGGTCAACCTGGTCATTGAGGCTGTAATATATGAAAATCCTTCCACAAACCGACGATAGTAGCCTGCCAGACCCAAGAAACTCCAGATCTCTGAAGCTGATGCTAGTCTAGGCCAGTTCTTAACTGCCTCAATCTTCTTCGGATCAACCTTAATACCCTCTACTGAAACATGGCCTAGGAATGTGATTGAACACAACCTGAACTCACACTTCGAAAACATCAAGAACTCACAATGCCCATGTTGAGTGCAAAAATCTATCTTAAGGACATCAGATGCCCTAATCTTCAACTGATGGTAGCCAGATATTAAGTCAATCTTCAAAAATACCTTGGCACCCTGAAGCTAATTGAACAAATCATCAATCCTCGGCAATGGATACTTATTCTTGATTGTAACCTTGTTTAACTGTAACATTGTACCTTGGCACCAAGAACACTCTATACGCATTCGCATCGACCCATCCTTCTTCTTAACAAACAATACCAGTAAACCCCAAGGCGAAACACTAGGTCTAATAAAACCTTTTTCAACCAAGTCTTGCAACTACTCCTTCAACTCTTTAAACTCAGGCGGGGCCATATGATACCGCGAAATGGAAATAGGTTGAGTTCCTAGAGCCAAATCAATACAAAAGTCAATATCCCTATCGGCTGGCATAACCGGTAGGTCTTAAGGAAATACCTCAGGGAACTCATGAACAACAGGCACAAAATTAATAGAAGGAACCTTAGCACTAGGATCACGAACATATGACAAATAGGCCAAACACCCCTTCTCGACCATATGTCGAGCCTTCACATAAGAGATAACACTATGGGTAGAATGACCACGAGTCTCTCTCCACTCTAAACGAGGTAAATCCGACAAGATTAAGGCCAAAGTCTTGGCATGACTATCCAAGATAACATGGTAATGTGATAACTAGTCTGTCCCCAATATGACATCAAAATCAACCATGTCCAATAGTAACAAATCTACACGAGTCTCAAGACCCCCAATAACAACTATACACGAACGATGTACTCGATCTACCACAATAATATCACCCATCGGTGTACACACATATACAGAGGCAATCAAGGAATCACTAGGCATAGCCAGATATGGTGCAAAATAAGAGGACACATAGGAGTATATAGATCCTGGACCAAATAAACTGAAGCACATCTGCTACAAACAAAAACATTACCAGTGATAACTCCATCAGAAGCTTCAGCCTCAAGCTTGGCTGGAAGAGCATAACATCAGGGCTAGGCCCCATCACCCTGAACTACATCTCTGGGACAGCATGCTGTTGGTTGGCCTCCACCTCTAGCTTCCTGAGCTCCACCTCTACCTCTAATACCTCTACCTCTACCTCCAGTTGGCTGAGTGGGTGGTAGAATACTCGGTGCCTAAACCATTGCACAGGAATCCTGGTGCTGAGAACTGCTCGATGCTTGAGTGCAATATCTAGTAATGTGCCTCGTGTTGCCACAAGATAGTGATGCACTATACGACTGTTGATTGAAATACTACATGAGAGAACCACAACCACCTAAAGCGCCATGAGAAACCTGAAGTGCTGACTGAAAAGGCCTAAGAGAATGGCCTCTACCATACAAATCCCTACCTCAAGATGAGGCGGCACTAATTCTGCCTAAATGACGAGGCCTCTTGTCGGACTCCTACCACCTCCCTGCGATAAAACTATCTCAACCCTCCTAGACACATTGGCCGCCTCCCAGAAAGAAATCTCACTACATGTCTCCTTATCCATCTAGAGTTGAATAGGCTGGATAAGTCCCTCAATGTACCTCCTCACCCTCTCTCTCTCGGTGGGAAGTATGATAAGAGCACAACGGGCCAAGTCGATAAATTTGGTCTCTTATTGAGTAACTGTCATGGAACCCCGTCTGGAGACGCTAAAATTTCCCCTGATAGATCTCTCTCTAAGTGATAGGGAGAAACTTCTCCAAAAAAACCTGAGTAAACAGCTCCCAAGTCAAAGCCAAACAATAATCTTTCCACCAAGTCTTGGCGGATCCAAACAAGAGGAAAGTAGAAAAGTCCACCCCAGTGGTCTCCACTATCCCCATTTTCATAAGAACCTTATTATAGTTGTCTAAATAATCATGGGGATCCTCTGAAGATGCACCGCTGAAAGTGGTGGTGAAGAGCTTGGTGAACCTGTCCAACCTCCATAAGGTGTTTGAAGATGTAGTTGATCCATCACCAGTCTGAGCTTCCACTTGGATGAGGAAGCAGAACGAGACCTCTACATTCACAAAAGAACATAGTAGAAATTCAATTAGCATTGAGAAATCAAACCGCACGACAGGAAAGAATAGATGTGAAATGTTTCCTAACTTTGTATCCTCTAGGGGATAAATACAGATGTCTCTGTACCGATCCCTCAGACTCAACTAAACTTGTCCATGAATTGTGAGAATTATGTAACCTAGAGCTCTAATACCAACTTGTCACAACCCGAAAATACCACCCTTGTGAGTCATGATAAGGCCTACTCGTGGAAGCTAGGCAAGCCAAATATTATAAAATCATTACCTTCATTTTATTAAACATGTTCTACAATTTAAAATAATAAGTGATTAAACAGTGTAATAAATTAAATAACCAGAAATGTGGAAGACGAAAAACTTAATAATTCAACTAATCAAATGTTACATAATTTGAAGTACAATACTAAACTAGTCACAAGTCACGGACTATCTAAGAATACTACAAATAAGGTTTGAAAGGAAATATCTAAGTTTATGTCTGAATAAGTAAAAATGGAAGGAGAAAGGATAAAAGGAGACGCCAAGGCTGGCGGACGTCTGCAGGAATAATACTTTGGGATGCCTAAATGAAATGAAGATAGCACCCTCACTATGGTCAAAATGCCCCTGTATCAGTATCTGTTCACAGAGTGGAGTGTAGTATCAGCACAAGTGACCCCATGTGCTGGTAAGTGCCTAGCCTAACCACGGCGAAGTAGTGACGAAGCTAGGACTAGACTACCAAATAAACCTGTACAGTTAAATCATATACATCAGAAAATAAAAGAATATAATTACAATAATATTGGGCGGGGGAAACATGCTGCGAGGAGTATCAGGTAACAACAGAATAACCATAGAGAAATGTAAGAACGCCATAAGTCAATTATCAGCAAAAGATAAGGAAATAACAAGAACAAGTACACATGTAATACCTTTGCAAGCGTGCAACCCGATCCTATTTCATATAGTTACCGTTCCAGGCGTGCAACCCCTTCCCATTTCATATAATCACCGTAGCAGACATCCAACCCACTCCCATTTCATATAATTACCATTGTAGCCGTGCAACCCGCTCCCATTTCATATATTTCCATTGCAGGCGTACAACCCGCTCCAATTTCATATATTTTCGTTTCAGGCGTGCAACCCGCTCCCATTTTATATTTTTCCATTACAGGCATGCAACCCGCTCCCATTTCCTATATTTTCATTGCAGGCGTACATCCCACTTTCATTGTATATATTTCCATTGCAGGCATGCAACTCGCTCCTATTTCATGTATTACTATTGTAGGAGTTTAAGCTGCTCCTACTTCCTTTATCAACACCAATCATAAAATAATCCCAGCAAAGAAACAATAATATAACAACAACATCCTAGCAAAGGAACAATAATGCATCCACAACATCCCGGCAAGGGAACAATAATATAACATCAACATCCCAGCAAGGGAACAATAACATAACACAACCAACCCGACAACCGAATAATAATATGACATCAAAATCTCGGCAAAGGAACAATAATATGATAACCACATCCCGGCAAGGGAACAATAATGGTAATCCTCGTATGAATCACGAATAAACCATAACGGAATCATATTAATTACAATACAAGATCACGAGCATGCTTGACACCGACGTATAGATACTCTTCACCATGCCTATACGTCCTATTCTATAGTTAAAACCATAGCAAATAAGACACAACTCCTACTCCCTCAAGCTAAGGTTAGATCAAACACTTACCTAGATGCCACGAACATAATTCAAGCCTCAACTGTCGCTTTACCTCCTGAATCCACCACCAACTCGCTCGTATCTAGTCACATGTTACTTAATAATGTTAATGAGTGTTAAATGAATCAATTCTAATGGATGAAAATAAGTGTTTCTAAAGTTTTTCCCAAAAATTCAACATTTAAACCTGGACATACTTGGTCCGAACATGAAATTCGGACCAAAACATGATTACCCATTCACCCTCAAGCTCGGATATATAATTGGTTTTGAAATCCCACCTCAATTTGAGGTCTAAATCCCCAAAATTCAATATTCTGAGGTTAAACACAAAATTCCCAGTTCTTCCATGAAAACCCTAGATTCTAGGATGAAATCTTGTAAAGAGAAGTTAAGGAGTAATGAAAGTGAATGAGAAATCACCTACTAATTTTTTGGAGAAGAAAGGTTATTTGAAAAATTGCCTCTTATATTTTTGGAGTTTTGAAAAATGATAAATAACGGGAAATCTCGTTTAAATATACACCTCCCAGACCCCCTGTGCGGACCACACAAAAACGAGTGCGGCTGTGGAGCTCACCATGTTGGCTGTAGTGACACGGTTTAGTATTTTGACTTTCTCTACTGATTTTTCAAATTCTGATTTCTTTACTTTTCTGGAAACTAGACACGAAGGGATAAAGATTTCCTTTTTAAATCATCTCAAAATTCCTTGTAGATCAAAAGATATAGGCTTCCGAAGTCGAACCAGTAGACCTATGCAGACCGCACAAAATCGAGTGCGGATGCAAAGCCCCCACCGCGGACAACACAAAATCAATGTGGACTGCACTGGTGGGTTCAGATATTTACACTTCTCTGAACCTGCAACATCTATATTTTAAGCTTAAGACACTCTGGAACCTACTGAAACTCACCCAAGTCCCCTGGACTCCAAACCAAATGTGCATACTAACTCAAAAACAGCATATGGACCTACTCATGCGATCATATCATCAAAATACCATATAAAACCAAGAATTAAACCTCAAAACTCATCATTTTCATCAAGATCACTTAAAGTTCATAACTCTTCCACCAGAAGTCCAACTCACGTCAAACAGACTCCATTTTTCATAAAACTTCACAGTTATCATTCAAATACTATAACGAGTTTGTACTAGGCTCCGGAACCAAAATATAGGCCCGATAACAGTGGTTTCAAACATTAATTTTTTTATTTATTAGATAATTCAGTAAAATAATTTCTTTCAAAAATTAATTTCTAAGGCTTGGAACCTCGGAATTTATTTCCGGACATACGCCCAAGTCTTATATTTTACTACGAACCTCCCAGAATCATTGGAAAATGTAACAGGGTCCTTTTGCTCAAAAAATTTGACCAAAATCAACTAAAAATAAAATTTTTAACTCTAGAAATTTCTATTCTCATCTTTTCTCATAGAAGGCTTTCCCGATATATGTCCGGACCATGCACACAAATCAATGTGAGGTAAAAGGGAGGGGTTTTTATTCTTCGGAACACTGAATTTGTTTCTAAAACAAGTGATGCCCTTTTGGGTCATCGCATACTCCAACTCAAAAACAACCGTTCATCCTTGAACGGACATAAAAAGGAAGTACTTCAGTCAGAAAAAAGATAGGTATAAGGGATCCGCATATTAGACTAGGACTCCCAGGTCGATGCCTCAGCAGGCTAACATCTCAATTGAACACAAACAGAAAGGAAACTCTTCGACCTCAACTGATAAACCTGCAGGTCTAGAAAAGCTACCACCTCCTCCTCATACAAAAAGTCCTTGTCCAACTGGACAGCGCTAAAATCTAGTACGTGAGATGGATCGATGTGATACTTCTGAAGCATGGACACCTGAAACACTGGATGCACGGCGGATACACTCGGTGACAATGCAAGTCTGTAAGTCACCTCTCCTACTCGATCAAGAATCTCAAACAGGCCATTGAAATCTCTTCACGCCCATCATAGGCAATAATTGAAGCAATACCCGCGCACGGACCAAAAAAGCCAAATCACAGACCTTATGGTCGGCATAACTCTTTTGCCTGGAATGAGTTGTACGAAGCCTATCTTGAATGATCATGACCTTGTCTAAGGCATCATGCACTAGATCCGTACCCAACAACCGAGCCTCTCCCAGATAAACCATCCAACCGATGACTGACACTGCCTACCATATAAAGCCTCATAAGGAGCCATCTAGATACTTGACTGGTAGCTGTTTTTGTAGGCAAACTCTGCTAAAGGATAAAACTGATCCCAGGAGCCTCCAAAGTCAATGACACAAGTTCGGAGCATATCCTCCAAAATCTGAATACTACGCTCGGATTGCACGTCCTTTTGAGAATGGAATGATGTGCTCAACTCGACCCGTGTACCCAATTCACGGTGAACAACCCTCCAAAAATGTAAGGTATACTTCGTACCTCGGTCCAAAATGATAGACACGGGCACACCATGAAGGCGAACAATCTCTCGGATATAAATCTGAGCTAACATCTCTGAAGAAATGAGACTTCAAGAAGAATGAAATGTGATGACTTGGTCATCCTATCAACAATAACCCACACTGCATCGAACTTCATTGGAGTTTGTGGGATCCCAACAACGAAGTCCATAGTGATACGCTCCCACTTTCATTCAGGAATCTCAATCTTCTGTAGCAAACCACCAGGCCTCTAATGCGCATACTTAACCTGCAGACAATTCAAACACTGAGCCACATAGGCAATAATGTGTTTCTTTATTCTCTGCCACCAATAATGTTGTCGCAAATCCTAGTACATCTTAGTAGCACCAGGATGAATGGAGTACTGGGAACTATGGGCCTCCTTTAAAATCAACTCTCGGAGTCCATCCATATTAGGCACATAAACTCGACCTTGCATTCTCAGAACTCCATCATCTCCCAAGATAACCTGCTTGGCATCTCTGTGTTGCACCGTGTCCCTAAGGACACACAAATGAGGATTATCATACTGCCAATCTCGGATATGCTCCAATAAAAAAGAAGGAGCGACTATGTAAGCTAATATATGGCTGAGCTCAAAATCATCCAACCTCACAAATTGATTGGCCAAAACCTAGACATCCAAAGCAAGCTGTCTCTCACCGACTGGAATATACACAAGACTGCCCATACTGGCTGACTTGCTACTTAAAGAATTGGCCACAAAATTGGCCTTTCCCAGATTATGTAAGATGGTGATATCATAGTTTTTCAACATCTCCAACATCTTTCTCTGCCTTAAGTTTAGCTCTTTCTACTTAAACAAGTGCTACAGACTCTTGTTGATGCATGAACACTTCACATGCCATGCCATACAGATAATGCCTCCATATCTTAAATGCGTGAACAATGGATGCTAACTCTAAATCGTGAACCGGATAGTTCTTTCCATGAATCTTCAACTACCGCGAAGCATAGGCAATAACCTTTCCATCTTATATCAACACTGCACCAAGCCCAATACGGGATGCATCATAATAAACTGTATAAATCCCTAAACATATGGGCAAAACAACCGCTGGCGCTGAAGTCGAAGCTGTCTTGAGCTTCTGAATGCTCACCTCACACTTGTCCGACCATCTAAACTGGGTATCCTTCTGGGTCAACCTGGTTATCGGGGTTGTAATAGATAAAAACCCCTTAACAGACTGACGATAGTAGCCTGCCAGGCTCAAGAAACTCTGAATCTTTGTAGCTGATATTCGTCTAGGCTAGTTTTTAATTGCCTCAATCTTCTTCGGATCAACCTGAATCCCCTCATTTAATGCAATATGACCCAAAAATTCGATTGAACTTAACCAGAACTCACACTTCGAAAACTTAGCATATAACTGACTATCCCTCAAATTCTAAAGAACCACTCTAAGATGCTGCTCATGCTCCTTCCGGCTGCGAGAATAGCTCAATATATAATCAATGAAGACTATCACGAATGAATCCAAGTAGGGCTTGAACACTCGGTTCATCAAATCTATAAAAGTTTCTAGGGAATTTGTCAACCCGAATAACATCAACAAGAACTCATAATGCCAGTGCCGAGTGCGAAAATCCATCTTAAGGACATCAGATGCCCTAATCTTCAACTGATGGTAGCAAGATCTCAAGTGAATATTCAAAAATACCTTGTCACCCTGAAGCTAATCAAACTAATCATCAATCCTCGGCAATGGATACTTATTCTTGATTGTAACCTTGTTCAACTGCCATTAATCTATACAAATTCGCATTGACCCATCCATCTTCTTAAAAAACAACATTGGCGCACCTCAAGGAAAACAACTAGGTCTAATAAAACCTTTTTCAAGAAAGTCTTGCAACTTCTCCTACAAATCATTCAACTCAGGCGGGGCCATACGATATGGCAGAATATAAAGGAGCTGAGTGCCTTGAGCAAAATCAATGCAAAAGTCAATATCCCTATTGGGTGGCATACCCCGCAGTTCTGAAGGAAATACCTCAAGAAACTCATGAACAACAAGTGAAAAATTAATAAAAGGACTCGATCTACCATAACAGAATCCTCTACTGGTGTAGACACATATATAGGAGCTCTCAAGGAATCACTAGGCATGACTAAATATGGTGCAAAATAAGAGGACGCATAGGAGTATGTAGATCCTGGATCAAATAAAACTGAAGTATCTCTACTACTTACCAAAATAGTACATATGGTAACTACATCAGAATCCTCGGCCTGAGGCTTGGCTGCAAGAGCATAACATCGGGGTTGGGCCCCACCACCCTGAACTACATCTCTGGGAAGGGCCTGCTACTTGCCGGCCTTCAACTCAAGCTGCTTGAGTTCCATCTCTAATACCTTTACCTCTACCTCTAGCACCTCTACCTCTACCTCTAGCTGGCGGAGTGGGCGGTAGAACATCGGTGCCTGAACCATGGCAAAGGGACCCCTGGCAATGAGAACTGGTCGATGTTCGACGGCAATATATCGCAATGTGCCTCATGTTGACACATGTAAAACAAGCCATCAGTTGCTGGGGGTAATGACCTTGAAAACTCTAAAGCGGAGGTGCATTGATAGGAGATGGTGATGCACTGTAGGACTGTTGATTGAAATACTTCATGTGAGAACTACGACCACCTGAAACACCATGAGAAACCTAAAGTACCGACTGAAAAGGCATAGGAGGATGGCCTCTACCATACAAATCCCAACCTCTAGACAAGGTGTCGCTCAATCTACTTGAATGCCTTTTGTCGGACCCCTGAAAATCTCCCTATCATAAAACCATCTCAACCCTCTTGACGACAATGGCCGTCTCCTGGAAAGAAATCGCACTCCTCGTCTCCTTATCCATCTAGAGTCGAATAGGCTGGATAAGTCCCTTAATGAACCATCTCACCCCTCTCTCTCTCTCTTAGTGGGAAGTATGATAAGAGCATGACGAGCCAAGTCGATGAATCTGGTCTCATATTGTGTAACAGTCATGGAACCCTACTGGAGACGCTCAAACTGCCTCTGATAGATCTCTCTTTGAGTGATAGAGAGAAACTTCTCCAAAAATAGTTGAATAAACTACTACCAAGCCAAAGCTGGTGATCTAGCATGTATGGCCAAACAAGAATCTCTCCACCAAGTCTTGGCGGATCTAGACAAGCAAAAAGTAGCAAAGTCGACCCCATTGGTCTCCACTATCCCCATTTTCATGAGAACCTCATGACAACTGTCTAAATAATTCTGGGGATCCTTTGAAGATGAACTGCTAAAAGTGATACTGAAGAGCTTGGTGAACCTGTCCAGCCTCCACACCGTTTCTAAAGATGTAGTTGATCCAGCACCAGTCTGAGCTGCTGCTCGGTTGAGGAAGTGGTACGTGACCTCGCTATTCATGAAAGAACGGAGTAGAAATTCAATTAGCATAGGAAAAACAAACCGCACGACAAGAAATAATAGATGTGAAGTTGTTTTTCCTTACTCTGTAGCCTCTGGGAGATAAATACAGACGTCTCTGCACCGATCACTCAGACTCTACTATGCTTGTCTGTGAATTGTGAGACTTATGTAACCTAGAAATCTAATACCAACTTGTCACGACCCAGATTTCCCACCCTTGGGAGTCGTGACAGCGCCTACTCATGGGAGCTAGACAAGCCAAATATTATAAGATCATTACCTTCCTTTTTATTAATGATGTTCAACAATTTAAAATAATAAGTGATTAAACAACGAAATAAATTAAATAACCAGAAATGTGTAAGAGGAAAAACTTAATAATTCAACCAATCCACTACTACATAATCCGAAGTACAATACTATCCAGAATTTAGTGTCACAAGTCACAGACTATCTAAGAGTACTACAAATAAGGTCTGAAAGGAAATACATAAGTCTATCTCTGAATAAGTAAAAACAGAAGGAGAAACGATAGGAGGAGATGCCAAGCCCCGCGGACGTCTGCAGGAATACTTCGGGTTGCTTGAATGGACTGAAGACAGCACCCTCATTGTGGTCCAAACGGCCCGGCAGTATTTATACACAGTCCAAGTGTAGTATTAGAACAACCAACCCCATGTGCCGGTAAGTGATAGCCTAACCTCGGCGAAGTAGTGACGAGGCTAGGACTAGACTACCAAATAAACTTGTGCAATTAAATGATATACACCGAGAAATAAAAGCAGATAATTACAACAAAATTTGGGCAGGGGGAACATGTTGCGGGGAGTAACAGGTAACAACAGAATAACCGTAGAGAAATGTAAGGAATGCCATAAATCAATTACTAGCAAGAGATAAGGAAATAAGAAGAACAAGTACACATGTAATACCATTGCAAGCGTGCAACCCAATCCCTTTTCATATAGTTATCATTCCAGACGTGCAACCGATGAGGCCCTATGAAAATTTCCACTCAAAACTTGAAAGCTCGTAGTGTTAAGCTATGAATATAGGTTAGGAATATGTATCCGTGATTCGGACCCATTTGTACTGTCTATACATTTAAAAATAAAGAATTAAAGTTTTCCAAAGAAATGCAATTATGCGGTCAAAAATACCGTCGAATACTAGGTAACCAGACCACATATCTGTCGTAGAATGAGTCAAAGCGTTGGACAAATTGAAGTCAACTATGCGATCAATTATGTGATCGCGTAATCAAAATGCGGACCACACAGTTGTCGCATAACTTCCTTGGGATTTTGTAAAGGTCAGTCTACGGTGCACTTTGCGACCACAGAACGTGAATGCAGACTGCATTTCTGCCGCAAACTCAGCCAGTGCGTCCAGTTTTTGGGGAAGCATTTTGCGGTCTATTATTCGGACCACATGTTGACTTTGCGATCGCAGATCCGACTCGGGGCTCCAATTTTTTAAATTTTATACTCTACCCCCTATCAACATATTCGCTATTATGGCTCAGTTTGAGCATATTCCCGGATGCTTTTAGAGGTAGGGAGAGGGTGTTAGAGAAGGAAAGTGCTTCCCATCAATATTTCTCTATGAAATACTGCTAAAACATTAAAGATAATCAAGTGAGGCATCACCAAGAGGTAAGAAACTTGACCCTTTGATCTCCAATTTCAAATTCACACTAGAAATGGTACTTAGCTTGGGGTTTCATGGGTATATGAATGAATTTCTTGCATGCACATTAAACCATAGAGTATGGGAAGGTAGTAAATTAAAAATAAGTAAATTAGGTGTATAAAATGGTAGGAATCCCTCTCAAAAAGGGGGCCTAAGACCAGAATGCACCATTAGTATTTGACAATATGCCTAAATGAGCTAGAATCTCTAATTCTCCATTCAATTTGTAATTCTTACACAATAGATCGAAGTGCGTAAGGAAAGCTATATTAAGGTATGTATGGGTAAAACCCCCTTTTATTATAAATTGAGCTCCTTTGGCGTTTACACAAGTATGGTAAGACTGGAATTTGTTGATGTACCGATTGTTATTTCACATGAATTGGTCTGCAACCATATAAATATACACATATACCTGAAGGATGTGCCTCAACGTGTGTAATAAACTATCTTTGATATTTAAAGATGTGTGAAGAATTCAAATCATATGTTGATATGCCTGGCCTATAAGCCAAGATTTAAACTAAGATTGACATGCTAACTATGTGAAATCTTCTTATGTTTGCAACTTGAAATGCTTTTTATGTGCCCGTTATCATAAATCGCATGATGAACATTAAAAATGGAAAGTATGTGATAATTGAGTCCCTAAGTGCCAATAAAAGGATATGATATATGTGAAATAAAGATTTAAGTGAGATGATTGATGAAAAAGGAACAATGCCTAAGCAAGGTGACCTAACCGATCGGGACGTGATCGGACACCATGCCACACACAAGGTGGTGATGTGCTAACATTGAATTCCAAAAAGAGAAATGAAATGGTGATTGAGATATATGCCTCAAATGTGGCAACCTAGCCTAACGGATCGTGATCGGACTCAGCTCAAGATCGTGGTGCTATTGAGGACACTGATGAACATATAAAAGAAATGCCCCAAACTAAGTTGTGAAAATTATGTGAAATATTATATGGTTCGTTTATTTGATGATGTGGTTTTCAGTTAAAACCTTAATTTATTCTTTTGATTTTCTTGTTCTTGCTTGATAGTTCTTTCTAGTAAAATGGTGTTTAGTTATGCATACTTGTACTATTCTACGGTACTAACGTCCCTTTTGCCGGGGTGCTACATTTATAAATGAATGTAGGTGGCTCTATAGCGGAGAGTGCCGATCGTGTGTAGAAGAGCATCCTTCTTCTCTAAGATCTTGGTGAGCCCCTTTCTCCTCCAAGGGGCTATATTGCACATCTTTTATTGGGGACTCTCACTTTTGAGGTACAGCAGGGAGCCTTGTTTCCGGTATTGTTTTACTTATCTTTCTATCCCTAGAGGCTCCATAGACATACATGTGGGTCATGTACAGGTGTTTTGGGGTTCATGAACTATTTTGTGATTATAAACTCATTCTATCTATGAACTGTAAATAATGGGAATTTCGGAAAATATCTTTTACTACGGTTTAAGCCTGTAATATAGAATGAACTAACATGGTTGGATGTATCTCCTTTCTCTGCTATAATAAAAAGGAAACATGGCTATCTTATTCATGAAGAGTTGGGTCTGAAGTGTGTCATGAGGCTTTTTCATTTGGGTTCACTCGATCGAGTGTCGGTCGCGCCTCCCGAGGTTGGGACGTGACAAACTTTGTATCAAAGCCTAAGGTTTTAAAGTGTCCTTGGATTTCTCGGATCCGTGTCTAGTAGAGTCCTTCTTATCATTGTGTAGTCGACCACATCTATAAGTTGGAGGCTACTTGGACGTTTAGGAATAACAATCTTCTTCGATATTATGGATCGTGCGGTGAGACTATTCCCTTCCTAATAAGTGGATTTTTCTATCTTTCAGTAATGGCACATAAGAAGAAAATGAGAATTGGCCAAGAAGCCAATGCCACCTCAAGAGTGGCTGATGATTCACTGCTTGATGCTATGGTTGAGGGTGGTCGCCCTACTATTACTCTGCTTGATTCTTCCACTCCATAGCAGACTAAACCAGTTCTTTCACCCAAAGAAGGTACCACTATCCCTCCCGTTAATACTCGCGTCCCGCCTTCAGCAAAAGCTTCCGATTCTGGTATTTCAGATAGGGATCTTAGGGGAGCTGTTCAGATGTTGACCCAGTTAGTGGCCTCTCAGGCCCAGAGGGAAAATGTTGCGTCCAGTTTGTCTAGCCAGCAAGGAGATTGTACAAGTTCCAGGATGAATAGATTTCTTCCAGTTAGACCCTCTAGTGTTTACAGGTGCCAATCCAGCAGAGGACCCTCACGATTTTACTGATGAGATGCACAAGACCCTCAGGGTTATGCATGCGACTAAGAGAGAGGGAGTAGAGTTGGATGCCTACCGTGTGAAAGGGGTGGCCTATTCATGGTTTGAGTTATAGGAGGATTCCCAAGAGGAGGGGAGCTCTCCGGCGAGATAGAGTGAGTTCGCCAATGCCTTTATAGATCACTTTCTGCCTCCTAAGACAGGGGCAGCCCATGCAGCAGAGTATAAAAATTTGAGGTAAGGTAACAGGAGCGTGTGGGAGTACCACATGGAGTTTGCCCGTTAGTCCAAGTATGCTATTCCTATGTTGCCCACGATAGAGGCCAAGGTGTGCCGGTTTTTTCAGGGCCTTAATTGACCATTAATGAGGCTTCTACAGCTGCATTGAATTTCGACATAAATTATGGGAAGATGGTAGCATTTTCTTAGGCCACAGAGAACCGTAAATTGAATAATATAATATAGAGATAGGGTAGCAGCAAGGCCCGGTCTACGGGCAACATGGAAGATTCACTAGGTGGAGAAAGATTAGGTTCTAGGGGAGGATCATCAGGGCCTTCCCAGTCTATAGTATAGTCTTCAACCAGTGCACTGCCATCAGGGCCCAGCCAGCAGTAGTGAAGTTACTTCAGGCCCGGTCAGGGCAATATGGGATCCCATCAGCAGGGTTATTTAGGAGACAGGTTCCAACAGCAGCAAAGGTCCCTATGCCCCAGGTGCGGGAAGATGCACTCGGGGATTTGCTATATGGATTTACCTATATGCCATGGATGTGGGATGAGGTATCATATTCAGAGACATTGTCGTGTATCCTGCTAGGGAGCAGGTAGGGGCATAGCTCATCCATCCAGTCCAGCAGCTACTATATCTTTAGCCCCTTCTCCATCTCGAGGTACCCCAGTATCCACAAGGCATGGCACAGCAAGGGGCGGTGCACAGAGTTCAGGAGGACCCAGCCGGTTCTATGCTATGAGTGGTCGCAAGACTGTTGAGGCTTCTCCAAATGTTGTTACAAGTATTCTTACTGTCCAATGTCATGATGTGTATGCTCTGATTGACCCCGATTCCACCTTGTCCTATGTACCCCTTTTGTTGCCATGAAATTTGGGATAGAACCGGATCAGCTTCATGAGCCATTTTTAGTGTGTACCCAGATTTGTGACTCAATTTTGGCTACTAGATTCTATAAAGAGTGTATTGTCACAGTACGGGGTAGGGATACCACGACAGATCTTGTTGAGTTCGGAATGTCCGACTTTGAAGTAATAATGGGAATGGATTAGCTCTATTCATGTTTTACCAAGCTTGATTGTCGGACTAGAACTATGAGGCTCAAATTTCCTAATGAGCCCGTTATTAAATCGGAAGGAGATAATGTGGCACCTAGAGCTCGGTTTATTTCCTACCTTAAGGTTGCAAAGATGATTAAGAAGGGGTGTATCTATCATCTAATACGGGTTGCAGACACCAACACCGAGGCACTTAGCCTTGAGTCTATACCAATTGTGAATATATTTCTAGATGTCTTTTTAGATGAGCTCCCTGGATTCCACCTGATACGGAGATTGATTTCGGGATCGATATGATGCCAGACCCGCAACCTATATCAATTCCACCTTATAGAATGGCACTGGCAGAATTGAAAGAGCTAAAGAAGCAATTGAAGGAATTGTTAGAGAAGGTTTTCACCGTGGGGTGTACCGGTCTTGTTTGTAAGGAAGAAATATGGGTCTTCGTGAATGTGTATTGACTACCGGAAACTCAACAAAGTCACAATCAAAAAAAATATCCTCTGCCAAGAATAGAGGACTTGTTTGATCAATTGCAAGGTGCTACATTTTTCTCAAATATTGACTTGAGTTCCGGGTATCATCAATCGAAGATAAGGGAGCAGGACATTCTAAATATAGATTTTAGAACTCCATAGGGGCACTTTGAATTTATGGTGATGTCTTTTGGGCTAACAAATTCCCTGACAGAGTTCATGGATCTTATGAATCAAGTCTTCAAGCCCTTTTGAGACTCTACTGTGATAGTGTTCATTGACGACATTCTGGTATATTCCCGTAGTTGGGAGGACCATGCTGACCATCTCAAGATAGTTCTGCAGACTCATTAGCAACATCAATTGTATGCACACTTTTCAAAATGTGACTTTTGGCTTGAATCTATAACGTTCTTAGGTCATGTCATTTCTAGGAAGTAGTTATGGTTGATCCTCAGAAGGTTGCATCAGTGAAGAATTGGCCTAGACCTACCACTCCAACGGAGATTCACAATTTATTGGGTTTGGCTGGGCACAATAGGAGGTTTTGTGGAGGGGTTTTCTAATCTTGCCTCTCCATTGACTAAACTGATAAAGAAAGCAGTTAAATTTCAATGGTCTGATGCTTGTGAGAGGAGTTTCTAGGAATTTAAGTCAAGGTTGACAATAGCACCGGTATTAGCCTTGCCAGAGGATAAAGAGGGATTTCTAGTATATTGCGATGCTTCGAGAATCGGGCTCGGGTGTGTGTTAATGCAACACGGCAAGGTTATACCCTATGTTTCTAGGCAACTCAAGAATCATGAGAAGAACTATCCAACCCACGACTTAGAGCTGGCAGTAGTGGTGTTTGCACTAAAGATTTGGTGAAATTATTTGTATGGGGTCCATGTGGAAGTATTTACAGATCATGAGAGCCTACAATATATTTTCAAGCAAATATAGTTGAATCTGAGGCAAAGAAGATGGCTAGAGTTACTCAAGGACTGTGACATTGATATTCTTTATCACCCAGGAAAGGCTAATGTTGTGGCAGCCGCACTTAGTCGAAAATCTATGGGAAGTTTGACGCATTTGGAGGCATATCAGAGACCATTAACCAGGGAGGTTTGTGTAGGACTATGGATATGTTCCATGTCGTGAAAGTTTGAGGCTTCATAAGCATTCCTAATAAGTGAACCTTGATCCTCATTCGAGGACGAATGATCTTAAGTGGGGGAGGATGTGAGGCCCCGTAAATATTTTAACTCAAAACATAAAAGATCGTAGTGCAAAGCTATGATTTTATACTGATCTACGCATTTGAATTAATTTTCCAGAAAAATGCAATTATGCGGTCCAGAATACAGTCATATACGATGTATGCGGACCGCATATTTTCCGTATAATGAGTCAGTGTGTTGGCCAAATTAAGGTCAAGTATGCGATCGCATAATCAAAATACGGACCGCATAGTCATCTCATAACTTCCTTGGGATTTTGTGAAGGTCAGTTTTGTGGTGCACTTTGCGATTGCAGAACATGAATGCAGATCGCATTTCTATCGCAAACTTAGCTAGTGCATCCAGTTTTGGGGAAGCATTTTTTGGTCCATTATGCGGACCGCATGTTGACTTTGTGATCACAAATGCAATTGCAGATCCAACTCGGGGCTCCAATTTTTAAAATTTTAAACTCGACTCCCGATCAATATATTCGGTGTTATGGCTCATTTTGAGCATATTCCCATATGCTTTTAGAGAGAGGTAAAGTGTTTCCCATCAACATTTCTCCATCAAATCTTGCTAAAACGTAGAAGATAATCAAGAAAGGCACCTAAATCTTCATACCAAGAGGTAAGAAAGTGAATCCCTAATCTCGGGTTTTAAATTCACGCTAAAAAGGGTACTTAGCTTGGGGGTTCATGGGTATAAGAATGAATTTATTGCATGCACATTAAACCATAGAGTATTGGAAGGTAGTAAACTAAAAAGAAGACAATTGGGCGTAAAAAATGATAGAAGTCCCTCTAAAAAGGGGCCTAAGACCACAATGCACCATTAGCGTTTGATAATAAGCCCAAATGAGCTAGAATATTTATAATGCTCGATTCAACTTTTAATTCTTACACAATAGATCGAAGTGCTAAGAGTTCCGAAATTTTGTAATGTGTGAAGAAAGCTATATTGGGTTATTTATGGCTAAAACCTCCTTTTATTAGAATTTCAGCTCCGTTGGCATTTACGCAAATGTGGTAGAATTTGTTGATGTACTGATTGTTATTTCACATGAAATGGTTTGCAATCATATATATATATATATATATATATATATATATATATATATATATATATATATATATATATATATATATATATATGTATATATATACATATCTACCTGAAGGATGTGCCTCAACATGTGTAATAAACTATCCTTGATATTTAAAGATGTGTGAAGAATTCAAATTATGTGTTGATATGCCTGGGCTATAAGCCAAGATTAAAACTAAGATTGACATGCTAACTATGTAAAATCTTACTTCTATTTGCAATTTGAAATGCTTTTATATGTGCCCGAGATCACAAATTGCAAGATAGACATTGAAAATGGAAAGGGTGTGATAATTGAGGCCCTAAGTGCCATTGAATAGATATGATATATGTGAAATAAAGATTCAAGTGCGATGATTGATAAGAAAGGAACAACGCCTAAGCAAGATGGCCTAGCCGATCAGGCCGTGATCGGGCACCATGACGAACATATGGTAGTAATGTGCTAACATTGAATTCTGAAAAGAGAAATGAAATAATGATTGAGATATGTGCCTCAAATGAGGCGGCCTAGCCGATCTTGTCGTAATCGGACTCCGCTCAAGATAGTGGTGGTATTGAGGACAGTGATGAACATATGAAAGAAATTCCCCAAACTAAGTTGTGAAAACTATGTGAAATATTATATGGTTCGTTTATTTGATGATGTGGTGTTCAGTTAAAACCTTAATTTATTCTTTTGATTTTCTTGTTCTTGCTTGATTGGTCTTTCTAGTAAAATGGTGTTTAGTTATACATACTAGTACTATTCCACAGTACAAACATCCCTTTTGCCGGTGGTGTTACATTTTAAATGAATGTAGGTGTCTCCATAGCGGAGAGTGCCGATCGTATGTAGCATAGCATCCTTCTTCTCAAAGATCTTGGTGAGCCCCTTTCTCCTCCAAGGGGCTATTTTTCACATCTTTTATTGGGGCTATATTGCCTTGTTGCCGGTATTGTTTTACTTATCTTTGTATCCCTAGAGGCTCCGTAGACATACTTGTGGGTCATGTACTGGTGTTGTGGGTTTCATGAACTATTTTGTAATTATAAACTCATTCTATCTATGAATTGTAAATTATGGGAATTTCGGAAACTATCTTTAACTACAGTTTAAACCTGTAACATAGAATGAACTAACATGGTTGAATGTATCACCTTTCTTTGCTTAAATAAAAAGGAAACATGGCTATCTTATTCATGAAGAGTTGGGTAGGAAGTGTGTCATGAGGCTTGCTCAGTTGGGTTCACTCGATCGAGTGTCAGTCGCGCCTCCCGAGGTTGGGGCGTGACACAACCCGCTCCCATTTCACACAATCACCGATGCAGCCGGAAATCCGCTCCCATTTCATATAATTACCGTTGCAGGCATGCAACCCGCTCCTATTTCATATATTTCCATTGTAGGCGTGCAACCTGCTCCCATTTTATATATTTTTGTTGTAGGCGTGAAACCCGCTCCCATCATATTTTTCCGTTGCACGCGTGCAACCCACTCCCATTTCATATATTTTCGTTGCAGCCGTGCAACCCGCTATCATTTCATATATTTTTGTTGTAGGCGTGTAACCCGCTCCCATTTCATATATTTCCATTGCAGGCATGTAACCCGCTCCTATTTCATATATTACCATTGCAGGCGTACAACTCGCTCCCATTTCATTTATCAACACCAATTATAAAAGAATGCCAACAGGGAAATAATAATATAACAACAACATCCCGGAAGGTAACAATAATATATCAACAACATCCCAACAAAGGAACAATAATATAACATCAACATCCCGACAAAGGAACAATAATATAACACCAACAGCCCGGCAATAGAATAATAATATAACACCAACATCTCGGCAAGGGAACAATAATATGGTAACCACATCCTAGCAAGGGAACAATAATGATAATCCTCATATGAATCATGAATAAACCACAACGGAGTCATAGCAATTTCAATGCAAGGCTCACGAGCATGCTTGACACCGACCTATAGATATTCGTCCCCATGCCTATACATCATACTCCACAGTTAATACATAGAAAATAAGACATATCTCCTAATCCCTCAAGCTAAGGTTAGACCAACCACTTACCTCAATGCCACGAACACAATTCAAGCCCCAACTATTACTTTACCTCTTGAGTTCACCACCAACTCGCTTATATCTAACAACAAGTTACTCAATAATTTAAATGAGTTCTAAATAAAACAATTCTAATGCATGAAAATAATTTTTTCAAATGTTTTTCCCAAAGAGTCAAAAATCGACACTGGGTCTGCTTGGTTCGAACATGAAATTTGGAGCCAAACCCGATTACCCATTCACCCCCGTGCATGGATATATAGTTGGTTTTGGAATCCGGCCTCAATTTGAGGTCTAAATACCCAAATATTAATATTCTTAGCTTTACCCAAAATTCCCAATTCCAACTTGAAAACCCTAGATTATAGGATGAAATATTGTAAAAAGAAGTTAAGGAGTAAAGAAAATGAGTTAAAAAATACTTACTAATATTTTGGAGAAGAAAGGTTATTTGAAAATGTGCTTCTTATGTTTTTAGGGTTTTGAAAAGGAAAAATAACTGAAAATTCCGTTTAAATATACCCCTATCAGACCCCTAGTGCGGACCGCACAAAAAAGAGTACGACTGCGGAGCTCACCATGCTAACCGTAATGACATACTTTAGTATTTTGGCAAGTTTCTCTACCGATTTCCAAATTGTGATTTCTTTACTTTTCTGGAACTAGACACGAAGGGATGCAACTTTTCTTTTTAAATCATCTCAAAGTTCCTTGTAGATCAAAATACATAGGCTTTCGAAGTCGGACCAGTGGACCTGTGCAGACCGCACAAAATCCAGTGCGGCCACAAAGGCCCCACCACGGACAACACAAAATAAATGTTTTGCGTTTTGCACTTCTCTGAACCTGCAACATCTATATTTTAAGCCTAATACACCAGTGGACCTACCCAAAACTCACCCAAGCCCTCGAGACTCCAAATCAAATGTGCATACTAACTCAAAAAAATCATATGGACCTACTTGTGCGATCACATCGTCAAAATAACATGTAACACCATGCATTAAACCTCAAAACTCATCAGTTTCATCAAGATAGCTTAAAGTTCATAACTCTCCCACAAGAAGTCCAACTCACGTCAAATATACTCTATTTTCACCAAAATTTACAATTATCATTCAAATACAATAAGAAGTTTGTATCGGGCTCCGGAATCAAGATACGGGCCCGATAACAATTGTTTCAAACATTAATTCTTTCCTTTATTTCTTAGATAATTCAGCAAAGTAATTTCTTTGAAAAATTGATTTCTAAGACTTTAGACCTCGGAATTCTTTTTTAGGCATACGCCCAAGTCCCATATTTTTCTACGGACCTCCCAGGATCATCGAAATACGGAAGGGTCCTTTGCTCACAAAAATTTACCAAAGTCAACTAAAAATCAAATTTTTAATTCTAGAAATTTCAATTTCTCTTCTTTTCACATAGAAGGGTTTCTGCATATAGGTCCGGACCACGTACGTAAATCAATGTGAGGTAAAAGGGAGGTTTTATAGGCCTCAGAATACTGAATTTGTTTGTAAAATAAGGTGTCATCACATACTTATAGATACACACATTCAAACAGTCAATTAAGAATTCATCAAGAAACATATATCCAAGTAAAAGTCAATTCTCTTTTAACGATTAAAGAAAATGAGGTTTAGCCTTTTTTAGAAATTCTTTTACTAGTTCGATATGATATAGGCAATTTCAGTTGTCAATAAGATTACAAATATTTCAGGTATAGCATGTTTTTGGGTCCTAAATTACCCGGACTTAAACATAATAGTAGATATGCACGAACTCTCGTAACCCCGTGCATACGTATCCCCCACAAATAGGATCACATAACCAATTATTTTACCTATGGGGACAACTCCCTCTTACAAGGTTAGAAAAGAGACTTACCTTGCTCCGAAATTCCACAACCGGCGTTTCACGCCCTTTCGAAGACTCAAATTGATGCACAACATTTCAAAACTAGCCAATAATTATGTAAACTCATTAATATATGTTCAATTACTCGTAATAATCTAATTTATAGCAATCCCTAATCCCAATCGAAAAGTTGACAAAAATGCCCTTGGGCCCACATGCCCGAATTCCAAAAACTTTTTTATCCACAACATCATGAACTCAAATATATAATTGGCTCTCAATGTTATGTCCAAATCATGGTCAAAATCCAAGAATTTCCTAGGTTTTCTTCAAAATCCCAAAATTTTTATTAATTTACATGATTTTTCATGTTAAAATCTAGATATAATCTAAGTAATTAACTTGCAATAGGTGGGAATCACTTACATTGACATGGATAATGAAAATAGAGTTCTACAATCGCTTCTAGGTCGGCTCCCATGGAGGAAATGAGATGAAACGACCCAAACCCACTTCTTTAAACATATACATTGCCTAGACTACTCTTCTTCGCGTTCGCGAGACCTCCATCGTGTTCACGAAGAAGAAAATTCCCAAAAGCCATTTTCTAAACTCTTCTCAGATAGCCTCTAGTATAATGGGCCATAACATTTTGTACAAAAATCCAAATGAAAAATGGTTTAATTTTGTGAAAACTATATACAAAGATCTACAACTTTCATATTTTGGTTATCTCCCAATTCCTCATAGATATTGAGATATAAGCTGCCAAAGTCAGCCTGTGTAACACAAATTTTTTTTCATCTTCCCGGACAGCCTATAGTGTACAAGCCATAACTTTTTCAAACAAATCCAAATACTAAATGATTTATCTTTCAGTAAACTAGATACAAAGGTCTACAACATTCATTTTTAGATCATCTCAAATTGCTTATATATTGCAAGATATGAGCCTCCTAAGTTAGACCTATGCAACAGAGATTTCCTTCTTCGCAAATGCGAAGAACAAAACCCCTGAAGCCAAATCCTTCTTCGTGAACGCGAAGAACAATACCAGACACTAGCATCAACTATTGCAAAATAGTCCGAAACGATCTGAAACCACCCTGAAATATACACGAGGCCCCCGGGGACCTGTCCAATCACATAAACCAGTTCCATAACATAACACGGACCTGCTCAAGGCCTAAAATTACATCAAACAACATGAAAATCATGAATTGCACTCCAATTCAAACTTAATAAACTTTATAATTTAAAATTTCTACATTCGATATCGAAACCTATCAAATCACGTCCGATTGATCTTAAATTTTACACACAAGTCACCTTCGACATTACGGACCTACTCCAACTTTCGGAGTTGGATTTTGACCCCTATACCAAAAATTCCACTTCCGGTCAAACTCCTAAAAATCTTCAAATTTCTATCTTTAGCCAAATGACTCCAAAATATCACACGGACCTCCGAATTCGCTTCCATTTAGGCTCCCAATGCTAGAATCACTATACGGAGCTATTTAGAGAATTGGAAGCTCAAAAGGGCATTGATAAAACTAAAATGCACTTCAATCCAAACTTATAACATTCTTCCAAAAATACAAACTTCCATAATATGTACCGAAATGTTCCAGGGTCTTCTAAAACCCGATCTGGATATACGCCAAAGTCTGAAATCATCGTATGAACCTGCTAGAACCTTCAAATTCCAATTTCGAGATCGTTTACTCGAAAATCTAATCTTAGTCAATTCTTTCAACTTAAAGCTTCCGAAATGAGAATTCTTTTTTCCAAATCAACTTCAAACTTCCCGAAATTCAATTCTGACTATGCGTACAACTCGTAATACATGAAGTGAAGCTGCTCATGACCTCAAATAGTTGAACAACACGCTAGAGTTAAAAATGACCAGTTGGATAATAAACTATTATCACTATCAAGAATAGTAGGTATGGATATGGGATTTGGTTCGGGGAGCCGGGTGTAGGGGAAAAGGAACATCATAACCACTAGATTCACTACTCTTGGAATTTTCCTTATTCTTATTTTTACCAAAAATATTTCGTAAGGAATCCATCTTAATTAATCAAGTAATAGAAAATAAATAAAACAAACAAAACTATAATATTAATATTTAAGAGTTAGAACGAGTATATCGAAGTGACGAATAACTTGTTGTAAATTGATTATCATTGAAGATTTGAAAACTTCAATTCACCAACTTTAATATTTTTCCACAAATTGTAGCAGCCTCAATATTTTTTCGAAATAAAGTAAGCAATAGTAGCAAGTATAGAAGAAAATTAGAGAGAGATTGATATTGATTTTGTAAGAAAAATAAAAGAAAGAGGGGGGTATTTATAGTTGAAAATAGGGAAAAAGTATAATTATAATAAATTTTGGATTAAAACAAAGTTGGGGGGAGGGGTGGGAGGGAGTAAATGGCTATTTTCTAAATAGGTAATGACTATTTTATAAAGACCAACCATTATTTTTTTAAATATCCAAGAATCTACTCTTTTTTAGAGAAAATTACTGTTAGGCCTGCCGAAGGATCGGGCCGGTCCCCGTCCTAAGGGTTCAAAGGCAAGAACGGGCCCACGAGACCGGACCAAGCCCACCTTTAGCTGTCCTACCGTCCCGGTCCACTTTGCCCACTTGACCCGCAGTCCCGGGCTGGTCCCGGACCATTCCTCTTGCCATCATTAATCATATAACATTTCTATATCTGGACCTCAACATGCTTCCAATTTTGTCCTCTACCATTCTGACCTCTGAACTACTTCTTCCATGTCTTCAGTAACCAAAATATCTGAGTGTGAAGCTCAAGAAGATGAAGTTTGAGATCTCTTTCTCATCTCTTCAATTAAGACACCACTCTTTGTATATTCCATAGTAACAACACCATCGGGAGCAGAATTAGTCAAAGAAATCCGAAGAGTTTTCTAAGAGTCAGGCAAAGTATTCAACAACCAGAGTCCATGTATTTCTTCATCGAATCTTATGCACATCCAAGAAGTTGGTCAAGGACGCCCTAAAAGTCTTTTATATGGCCATAAATAGGGCTTCCCTCTCTATATTGAATATTCATCAATTGTTTCAGCAGAAACAACTTATTATTGGGGTAAACTTGCGAAGCATAAAGTGTCTCGAGCTTTTCCCACAAACTTATTATATGTGGCTCATTCACAATATGATTTTCAATGTTATCTTCAAACTATTATCTAATATAACTGCAAACATATAAGTTCTCGAATTACCAATCCTCATCAGACATAACTTCGGGCTTATTAGAAGCAAACACAAATAAATAAATTTTCTTAAGGAATAGAAGATTTTTCATGTTGCCTTTCCAAATGTGATAATTACTGCCATTTAAATGTACCATCTTGCTCATATTTGTCTCCGTTATTCAAATAGAGAATCAACACAACCAAATATAACCACAAGCTCTGATACAACTTTGTTGTGAAGAAACAATCAATACCAAATTGCAAAACTAGGCAAATAGCGAAAACAACCCAAGTCTAGGTCTTCTCAATATACTTTTGAACCAAAAAAAGACAAATAAATTAAAGAAAAAAGGTAAAAGGCCGACATATATCAACCACCACAAATATGGCAAGGTAAAATAATCGAACACACAAGAAACCAAGATTTACGTATTGAAGAGTAAAAATTACGAGACCAAAGACCCTCAAAGCTCCACTAAATCAATTAAAAAGTGTTATAAAATTTTTCTAAATTGGACACAAAGCAAGTGCCAAACCAAGAGCAATAATAAAAAACAATATTGCACCAAAACAATTGAAGAAAGGAGAGAAATCACCCAAAAACAAGCAATAATGCCTCCAAAATAAAAGGTATGCGTCTCTAAATTCAATCTCCACCATTCAACTCCAAGAGTCAAATGTTGAGAATTCACAGTTCAAATTTGAGCATGATCCAACACTTAACGAGTCAGAAATTGCTAACTCAAACGGACTGCTTGAGCAGAATTGTTTTGGAGAAAAAGTATACACTTTTCTCTCCCACAAGGTTTAAAAACGGATGCCCCCTTATCTTTTCTCTTTTGTTGTGTTTCTAACCTAAACGGATCCAAAAGATATTTACTTACCCCAATAGGAAGGGAAAAACCCAGAAATTCAAAGAATTATTAATCCCAGAATTATAATTCCAGAACTATAATTTTGGAATAACTCTGTTCGCGAACCAAACAACCGCTAACAGTTTTCTACTTTTCCAATTATTGTGCTAGTGCATATTGAATCCTTTTAAATAGATCTATCTTAAAATATTTTGTACTTGTAATGGAATTGGTTTCAGTTCAGGCATGGTTGAACTTCAATTGGTACTTCCAGTCTAATTTTTATCTATCGATATCTATATATCTATCTATCTATATTATCATAAAAGCACGAATATAATATTAATTGATTAAATAGCTTTAAGATAACTATTTTCATCTATATTTATATATCTATATCTATTTATATTATTATAAAAGCACGAATAATTTATACTAAATATTGATAGATTAAAATATTCATATAATATTGATCAACTTTTATATCCTTAATTATTTATATTAATTTTCATAAGAAGTCATAAAAGAATGATATAACTGGAAATATTGTCTATTAACTACGACTAAGAGTTGCAATGGGATAGGGATTTAACCATGAATAAAGTATAGCAGTAAATGAAATAAGAATCGATTTTGGAGAAGATAGTAGTATCACATAAAGAAAAATAATATGCAGTAAGGAATCAAATTGGTAATGCTTTTCAATTTTTGTTTTATCTTTTTTAGTTAAGTTTTTTGTTTTAAAACTTCGTGGTATGTTTTCCTGAACAATTATGTCTACTTTTATATAATTTATTTTAATAGGTAAATAGTATATCTTTTGGGAAATCAAACTCTTGTAAGATTATCAAAGTTAGAGAAAATTAAGGGATTATAACATAAATTGGACCAAACATTTGTGTAGAATGGAATTACATGTTGTTATTTTTATGTAATCATCCAATCGATATATTTAAGGTTTTTCCATTTAATTAAGTAGTTTTGCTATCAAACTGTATTGGTTTTTAGAGGTATTCCTATCACGTTACAAAAAAATTATATACTTTTGTTATGAATAAAATTCTATTTAGAGTGAATGTCTATCTCGTAAAAAGTTTTATTTTGTGGTTAACTTATTCTTTTTTCTATAAATAGAAGGGTATTACCCCATTGTAAATCATTCCATATCAATAAGAATTTTCCCTCCCTAATTTTCTCTACAATATTCTTTTACTTCTTTTATTATTTTATAACATGTTATCAGCGCGACACTCTAACCAATTGAGTAGAAGTTTTGGGATTGAGCACAATGATAGTTAATTGTTCTATGAACTTCCTTCATGATTAAATTTTGGATTTAAGGTAAGTATTTTACTATATTTTTCTCTTTTATTCTATACTTGATTTTATATACAAGCAAAGACTACAAAGTTTGATTATAACTCTAATGGAGTTTATAAAAATTATAACCACCTGAAATGGTAAAATTTCTATGCATCGCCATGATTAAATTCATGTATGATTGTGGGCAAAGAATTGAAGACCCGTCCCATTGAATTTGCTTCATTCTCATTACTTTAAGAGAATGTGATAGTAGTATGTGATAAGTCTGAAAGAAGATAAAAGTATTACTATGAATGTATTAATGGATGTGGACATGGTAATAGATAAAATTATAATTGTTATCATTGTGGTAATGTGAAGAATAAGGATTCTCTAAATATATCTTCACTTTGTGAAAGTATTATTTGTCATCAATTTGACATGAGATTTTGTAAAGCACATATAGATTATTATGGTCCATTCATGATATGATTGTGACAACATCTGGTTTATGAATACATATTCATTCTTGGAAGAATATGAACGTGCTAATGATAGTGAATATACTACACTTACCTCTAGAATGAGGTTTGAGATGATATAAGAAAATAATGTCATTATTATGGCATCAATGGTCATTGGTCACGTACTTATTGTATGCCAAAATATTTTGGCAATGTGATTATTAAATGACAACAATAATGCAAGTAACATATCTTGCATATAATTTTGACCATAATCATAATGGTATAACTTTCTCTTTAAAAGAGATATTCACCATATGGATGTTAATGAATATGTGGTAGTACCAAATTAATTGAGAACTCTGCAAGAGCCGATTATACTATTTTGGAGAAACACAATTGATTGTCAATAAGGTATTGTATTGTAGTAAGTCTCAAAGAAACTTATTCAGTTTCCAAAGTACGCACGTAAATGGTTGATTATATTGAGACTATAAAAGAAGGAAAGATTTAATATCTTCTATTACTATAACTTGTAGCGGGATAATATGTATGTGAAAAGCTACACACTTTATATCTTCAGTTTGTACTACACAAATAAAATAATACCATATTGAAGTGGATGTTTATTGATATAAAAACTCATATCACAATAAACTTGATGTTTATTGATCATTGCACACGTCATGGTGTAAATTTGAAGTTTATCAATATTGATAATTTATCCAGTTCACATAATTGGGTTAGCCATATTAATTTAAGTATGATGTGCAAAAATAATAGAGAATTCACACTGGTAAATATTAAAGAACTAGAAAGTTCTTTACGAATTCTCTTATATTGTTTGTTCTCATTAATTAATAGATCAACTATAATTAGGATTGAATCTCATGAATGCTGAAAATATCAAAGGTAAATATGGGCTCATTCACCTACCATGTATACCACATAAGATGCATCTATGAGATGGTTACATGTGCGATTATTAATAAATCGCAACATGGAATTTGCGAGGTAACTCGCTCAATAATTTAATCTAGAGCATATTCCAGATTTTCTATTCAAAGAGTTCATCTTGACAAGTTGGTTTACATTATAGCTGGTTTAGCAAAATAATTTATTGAGTGCCTCCACATAATAGCTAACAATTTCTTCTGAGAACAAAGGTTTATATATTAGTTTGATATATGTGATATACGAAAGAATATTATTTTCTCCCCTCACAAGTGGTTCATGGTCCGGAACCAAATAATTCCATCTTATTATTATTGATGTGCGGTGTATATTTTGATTAATATCATAAAGCACAAAGATGAGTTCTCAAAGTTGAGAAAATGTCACGACCCCAACCCCGATCGTAATGGCGCTGGACATACGGCCATGCAAGCCCGACCAATTTAATAACCTCAACAAGTTTTATAAAATTCATGAATTAACTAAAATAGATAACTTACTATGTTACCATATGAAATTCTAAAATAGAGTTAAAACATGCAGAAATCCCAAATACCAATACTACTACACAGCCCGAAGAATCAGGTGTCACAAGTTTGAGCCTCTAATACATGAGTATCAACCTAATACAGATCGTTCTAAAGAAATGCGAAAATGAATCAATAAGATAGAATGGAAATCAGGATTGCGGACGTCATGCAGCTACCTTGATACTCCCGAAGAAGTCCTCACTCAGCCTCAGATGAACCTAAATCTGCACACAAGGTGCAAGGAGTAATGTGAGTATTCCGACCCAGTGAGTAATAAACATAAATAAAGGGTGAGAATAAGAAATCCTGAATAGGCGCAAAATAATTCTATAAATGCAGCAATGTTAACCAAGCAGTATAAAGTCTGTAAGCCAATGAAACAATTAAGGAAATACTGCAATAGATAAGTAAGTAAATAACAGTCAAATATGAAATACAACACGTAGTCTGGTACTCTCTAGTACCTGCTGCGGCGTGCAGCCCGTTCCATTTATTTATCGTCAACGACGCTCACTGGAGGTGTGCAGACTCCGGGAGGGGCCATTTATGGCCCAAGCGCAATATTAGCAATTTCGTGGCATCAACTTGGCCCTAGGCCTCATATCAATATCAATATAGTACTGTTGCGGCGCGCAGCCCGATCCCATGCTCAGTCCAGAATCGCATAAATCCCTCATGCACAATAAATATTTAGCCCAAACTTCATTAGAAATATTATTTAAGTTTCAAGTTTGAGAAAAGATGGCTGAGTTTGAAGAATGGTATTAAATGCCAGGACTGAGTTTAATAATACGTAAAAATGGTAAGAAACCAGTAATAGCACTCCCTGAAGGATTCAATCAATTGGCATGAAGCCCAAATATGATAATTAGTTCAAATCATAATGACATTAGGTGATATTCAGTCAAATATGCAGTAAATTCATCTATCGGGACGGACCAAGTAACAATCCCCAACGGTGATCTACCTCACACTCGCTATCCAGCGTGCAAGTCACCTCAATATAGCATTACCATGTGCAAATCCGGGGTTTCAAACCCTGAGGACAGCATTTACATCTATTCTCACCTCAAACCGGCAAAAAATCCTAGCTCGCTATGCCTTTGACTTTCAAATCGGCCTCCTCGCGCGTCAAATCTTATCAAAAACCACAACGAATATGTCCCAATATGCCAATGGAACAATACCTAATTAAAAATAATCATAAAATAGCAAAATTCTCGAAATTAGCAAAACCCGAGCTCCGGTCCCACTTCTCTAGTTCTAAAAAATTTTACATCAACAGATTCCTTATCTCGCCACGAGTTTATACATATCAAGAACTCTCAAATCTCTGCTCAAATGGCCCTTAACTTCCATTTTAAAATTTCAAAAACTCATGCCCTAGTTTTTCCCATTTTTGCTAAGTTTCATGAATTTCTAGGTTGATTCTACATTTAAATCATGTTTTTTGGCCATAGAACTGACCTCCAATCAATCCTCTTCGAATCCCTCTTCAATTCCCATCCAAAAGCTCTCAAAGATGCTCAACAATGGAGGAAAATAACTTAGGTTCGCGGATGAAATATTATTAAAAACCCTCTGCCCAGCTGACATTTAACTCTATGCGAACGCGAGGGCTCTCTTGCATTCATGACGAATAACTCTTGTCTCTAACCAAATACCTTCTTAAACGCGTTGTAACTTATACCACTACGCAAACGCAAGCCTTATGTCGCGAACGCGATGAACAAATCTTGCTAGGCCCTAATCTTCTATTATTCGAACGCGTATTCCCTACCGCGAACACGATGCACCAGAACTTAGACCTATGTGAACGCGAGCCCCGGGATGTGAAACCCGAAGAGCAAAAAAACTCAGGAACCCAAATCCATCTATGCGATCGCGAGGGTCCTCCCGCGATTGCGAAGACCAAAATTTTGCTGCACTGACTGTTGCATTTTCTGCAACTTTCTAAGTCCAAAACTTCTCGTTTAGCCTTCCAAAACCAACCCGAGGCCCTGGGACCTCAACTAAAAGCACCAACGCATCCTAAAATATTACCCAAACTTGTTCAAATCATCGAAACACCTCAAACAACACTAAAACCATCAATTCGCATCGAATTCAAGCCTAAGTTCTTATGAAACTTCCGAAACACGCATTCAATCAAAAACCCGACCAAAAGACCTCTGAATCACCTGAAATTTTGAACATACATTCAAACTGACCTAATGAATCTATAGTAACTCTCAGAATTCCATTCCGACCATCGGATCAAAATCTCACCTACCAACCGGAATTCGCCAAAGTACTAAATTCGCCAACTGAAGCCTAATTCTACACTGGACCTCCAAAATAAATTCCAATCACGCTCCTAAGTCACAAATCATTCCCCAAAGCTAACCGAATCATCAAAATTCACATCCGAGCCTCTAACTCATAGGTCAACATCCGATTGACTTTTCCAAACTAAGTTTTTCTTAAAGAGACAAGTGTCTCTTTCCCGTCAAAAATCCATTCAAACCAACTCGATCACACACGACACTGATAATAAAGCATAAAGAAGCAGAAAATGGGGAAAATGGGGTGGTAACTCACGTGACGATGGGTCGGGTCGTCACATCATCCTCAACGAAAACAAACGCTCGTCCTTGAGCGAGTCAAGAAACATATTTGAAGCCTCAAATAGGTGAGGGTATCTGCTTCGCATCTCCCGATCGGCCTCCCAGGTAGCCTCCTCCACGGGCCAACCTCTCTACTGCACCTTTATTGAAACAATATCCTTTGAACTCAACTTCCAAACCTGATGATCAAAAATGGTTGTTGGCTCTATATCATAAGTCAAATCACCCTCCAACTGAACCGTGCTGAAATCCAGAACATAGGATAGGTCCCCAATATACTTCTAAACATTGAAAACTGGATGCACGCTCGACAAGCTAGGTGGAAGGCAGGCTCATAAGCCACCTCCCCAATCCTCCTAAGCACCTCAAAAGGCCCAATGAACCGCGAACTCAACTTTCCTTTCTTTTCAAATCTCATAATACCTTTCGTGGGCGAGACCTTCAGCAAAGCCTTCTCTCCAATCATATAGGATACATTGTGGACCTTCCTGTCCACGTAACTGTTCTGCCTCGACTGCGCTGTACGGAGTCTCTCCTAAATCATCTTCACCTTCTCCAATGCATCCTGAACCAAATCTGTCCCCAACAATCTAGCCTCACTGGGCTCGAACCAACCAACTAGAGATCTACACCGCCTCCTATACAAGACCTCATACGGTTCCATCTGAATGTTGGATTGATAGCTGTTGTTGTAGGAAAACTCTGTAAACGATAGGAACCGATCCCATGACCCTACAAAATCAATAACACAGGCGCGTAACATATCCTCCAATATCTGAATGGTGCGCTCGGACTGTCCATCTGTCTGAGGGTGAAAGGTTGTGCTCAACTGTACTTGAGTACCCAAGTCTCGTTGAACCGTTTGCCAAAACTGGGAGGTAAACTGAGTTCCCCGATCTGATATGATGGAAACTGGGACACCATGAAACCGAACAATCTCTCGAATATAAATCTCTGCTATCCACTCTGAGTAATAAGTAGTACAAATCGGGACGAAGTGCGCGAACTTGGTCAGCTTGTCTACAATCACCCAAATAGCATCGAATTTCTTAAAAGTCTATGGGAGTCCAGTAACAAAATCCATAGTGATCCTCTCCCACTTCCACTCGGGAATAACTATCTGCTGATGCAAGCCACCCTGTCTCTGATGCTCATATTTCACCTACTGACAATTAAGACACCGGGCTACATACTCCACAATAACTTTCTTTATCCTCCGCCACCAATAGTGTTGTCTAAGATCCTGATACATCTTCATGGAACCCGGATGGACGGAATACCGCGAGCTATGGGCCTCCTCCAATATCAACTCCTGAAGCCCATCCACATTGGGCACGCAAACCTGGCCCTGCATCCTCAACATACCATCATCTCCAATGGTCACATCCCTGACATCATCATGCTAAACCCTGTCATTAAGGACAAGCAAATGTGAATCCTCGCACTGACACTCTCTGATACGGTTATACAAGGACCAAGAAACCACACAAGCCAACACCCGACTAAGCTTTGAAATATCTAGTCTCACAAATCGATGGCCAAGGCCTCAACATCAACTTCAAATGACCTCTCCTCAACTGGAATGTATGTCAAGCTCCCCATGCTCATCGCCTTTCATCTCAAAGCATCAGCCACAATATTGTCCTTCCCCAAGTGATACAGAATGGTGATATCATAGTCCTTAAGTAACTCTAATCACCTCCGCTGCCTCAAATTAAGATTTTTTTACTTGAACAAATGCTGAAGATTGCGATGATCAGTGAATACCTCACAAGATACGCCATACAAGTAATGCCTCCAAATCCTCAATGCATGAACTATATCAGCTAGCTCCAAATCATGAACGGGGTAGTTCTGCTCATGGGAATTCAACTGAAGGGATGCATAAGCGATAACTCTACCCTCCTACATCAATACACAACCAATCCCAACTGGCGAAGCATCGCAATATACCGTATAAGAACCTGAAGCTAACAACAAAACCAATACTGGAGTTGTGGTCAAAGCTCTCTTGAGCTTCTGGAAGCTCTCCTTACACTCTTCCAACCATACAAATAAAATACCCTTCTGAGTCAAGTTCGTCAAGGGCGATGAAATAGAGGAAAAACCATGAACAAACTGGTGATAATAGCCTGCCAACCCAAGGAAAATACGAATCTCCGTGGCTGAGGACGGTCTAGGCCAACTCTGCACTGCCTCTATCTTCTTCTGGTCAACCTCAATACCCTCGCTAGACACCACGTGCCCCAGGAAATCCACTAAACTGAGCCAAAACTCACACTTGGAGAACTTTGCATAAAGCTTCTCCTCCCTTAATCTCTACAATATAACTCGCATATGTTGTGCGTGCTCCTCCTGACTATACGAGTACACCAGAATATCATCAATGAACACTATGACAAATAAATCCAGATAAGACCGAAATACATTGTTCATCAGATGTATGAACAATGTTGGGGCATTGGTCAGCCCGAAAGACATGACAAGAAACTCATAGTGACCATATCTAGTCCTAAAAGAATTCTTATGAATATCTGAATCCCTGATCTTCAATTGGTGATAACCCAAATTGAGATCAATCTTAGAAAACTCCCTCGCTCCATGAAGCTGATCAAACAAATCATCAATGCGAGGCAGGGGATACTTGGTCTTCACTATTACTTTGTTCAATTGCCTATAATCCATGCACATTCTCATTGTGCCATCCTTCGTTTTCACAAGCAACACTGGCGCATCCCAAGGTGACATACTAGCCAAATGAACCCCTTATCTAGGAGCTTCTGAAGCTGCTCCTTCAATTATTTCAACTCTGTTGGTGCCATACGATATGGCAGAATAGAGATGGGCTGAGTGCCAGACACCAGGTCAATACCAAAATCAATGTCCACATCCGATGACATATCCGACAGGTTTATAGGAAATACATGAAGAAAATCCCTCACAACCGGGAGAGAATCAATTCTAGGAGTCTCAGCTCCAATATCTCGCACAAAAGCTAGATAGGAAAGACAACCATTCCCAACCATACGCTGGGATTTCAAGAAGGAAATTACTCTACTAGGAACATAATCAGTCATACCACGTCACTCGATCTGCGGTACACCCGGAATAGCTAAAGTGATTGTCTTAGCATGATAGTCTAGAATAGCACACACGGAGATAACCAATCCATGCCCAGAATAACGTCAAATTCCACCATGCTCAATAGTAATAGATCAAGTCGGGTCTCCAAACCCCCAATAATCACAACACATGACCGGTACACATGGTCCACAACAACAGTATCATCCACCGGAGTAGACATATGAACATGCAAAGAAAGGGACTCCCGAAGCATACTCAAATAACGAGCAAAATATGAAGACTATAAGAATAGGTGGAACCGGGATGAAATAATACCGAGGCGTCTCTGTGGTAGAATGAAACAATACCTATAATGACAGCGTCTGAAGCAATGGCCTCTGTCCTGCCCGGCATAATATAGAAATGAGCCTAGCCACCGCCAGATCGACTTCCACCTCTTGGACGAACCCTGGCTGCCTGATCTCCACCCCTAGCTGGCTGCGCGGGTGATAAAGTAACTGGAGCAGAAGTCGAGAGCTGACCCCTCTACTAGTGCTGAATTGCACAAAGTTGAGGGCACTGCCTCCTTAAGTGATGAAACTCCCCACACTTGTAACAGCTACCCGGTGCTGGAGATGGGGACTCAAGGGAACCCCTTGCACCATAGTGACTAACAGATGCACTCGGTGCAGAAGAACCCTGAGCTGATAAAGCATGAGATGAACTCTGAGCTGGGAGGGCGCTGAGTGAAGACTGGACCTACTAGGACCCATGATGGCCAAGGCCTTAAGATCCCCCACAATACTCTGGATGAGCCGACTGATCGGGCCTGAAAGAACAACCTCTACCATAGTGGAATTGGCCCCTCGAAGGAGCACCACTGTAACTGCCCGATCCACGAGCGATATCCACCACATCCTCAAATGTAGCATCACATACTCTCCCTAGTCATCAAAATACAGAGATAGTAGTTAAGGCCATCCACAAATCTCCTGATCCTCTCACGATCTGACGGAACCAACCAAATAGCATGACGGGCCAACTGTGAAAACCTCAATCTCGTACGGAGTCACTATCATATCCCCCTGCATCAACCACTCAAATTGCCTATGCAACTCCTCTTTGCGGGACTGAGATACATACTTCTCCAGGAAAAGAGCGGAGAACTGCAGCCAAGAAAGGGGTGCTGCACCGACAGGCCTACGCCTCTCAAAGTCCTCCAACCAAGTAAGAGCTACCCCAGTAAACTGAAAGGTGGTAAATTCTACACAACTCGACTCAAGGATACCCACCATACGGAGCATACGCTGAAACCTATCAAGAAAACCCTAGGCATCCTCGCCCTCAGCACCACTAAATGTCGGTGGCAGGAGCCTACCAAACCTCTCGCGATGACGCTGCTCATCGTCTGGCATAGCGGAACCACGAAGACCTGAACTGGTGCAACTTACTGAGCTGGAGGGCCTCTGGTGTCTGTAGTCCCTGCACCACCTGCTCAGGTGTACAAACAGCAGGGGTTTGATTGCCTCCCCCCGGCCTATGAAGTAGCTGCTACTGCTTTGGTAACTGAAACTGCCTTAGCCAGGACACTGCAGACTGATAATATCTGTGCCAAGGTCTCCTAAAGACCCGAAATCACGATAGGCACTGCTGGTGCCTGAACAGGTGTTGCTAGTGTGTTTGCACCTGGAGCCTAATCCTGAGTTGGGGCAACTGGTAGATCAGCAGGTGCTACCCAGCTGCTCTGCCTCTGCCACGACCACGACCGCGTCCACGACCTCTAGTGGCCTCAGTAGGTAGTACTAGTAGTCATCCACCACGTCCGGTAGCTCGTGTCGTCACCATCTGTGAGAGAATAGAATAATAGAAGTGTAGTTCTCAATTCAACAAAGCCGCACGACAAGAGTTTCAAGAATGTGAAGTTTTCCTAAAGGTTCTGCAGCCTCCTGAGGATAAGTACAGACGTCTTCGTACCGATCTGCGATAATCTACTAAACCGGCTCATGACTCGTGAGAACAAGTAACCTAGGCTCTGATACCAATTTGTCATGACCCCAACCCTTATCGTGACGGCGCCCGACACACTGCCAAGAAAGCCCGACAAATTTAATAACCTCAACCAGTTTTATACAGTTCATGAATTAACTAACACAGATAATTTACTAAGTTATCATATGAAATTCTGAAATAGAGTTAAAACATGCGAAAATCCCAAATACCAATATTGTTGAAACACGTTCTCAAGGCAGTAAACTAAACGTTCATATTTGAAGGTTTTGATAAATGACAAACGAAGCGTAATTGCCTTATGACGAGGTCCAAGCACAAGCGCGCAAATGTCATGCAAAGAAGTTCAAGCACAAGACAAACAAGATCAAGACTAAACAAAGTTATACATGAGTCGTTCTTTAATTGTGATCTTGATCCGACGACTTAACTCAAGACTTGGCTTCTCTCGTAAAAACATTTTTATAAAATCATGCATATTTAATTTAAGGCAAAATGATTTTAAATCATGCATATTTATTATAGTCAAAATGATTTTTAAACATGCCTCTAAAAATCTGGACAAAGATAATCGATTATGTACTTATGATAAGCGATTATGTTAAGGCAGCCGCAAGACAATCGATTGTGAACCTAATGACAATCGATTATGTTAAGGCAGTGTCCATCAGATTTTTGAAATCTGCATGACAATCGATTGTGAACCTAATGACAATCGATTATGTTAAGGCAGTGTCCATCAGATTTTTGAAATCTGCATGACAATCGATTGTGTACCTTATGACAATCGATTGTGTTGAGGCAGTGTCCATAAGATTTCTCAAAGCTACAAAATAATCGATTGTGAACCCTATGACAATCGATTGTGTTGAGGCAGTGACTATCAGATTTTTCAAAGATATAATATAATCGATTGTGAACCTTATGACAATCGATTGTGTTGAGACAGTGTCTATTAGATTTTTCAAAGACTGATAAATAATCGATTGTCCATATAGCATAATCGATTATGTAAATGACCGTTGCCAAAATATTTTCAAACTCCATCAGATAATCGATTATAGGATTTTAGTAATCGATTGTTTGAAGTAAAATCTGAAAAAGATTTTTGAACGTTGCCAAGTAATCGATTGTATATTTCTGATAATCGATTGTTTTACGTAAAATCTGGAAATGGTTTTTTGAACGTTGCCAAGTAATCGATTGTATATCTCTGACAATCGATTGTTTTAAGTAAAATCTGGAAATGATTTTTTGAACGTTGCCAGTAATCGATTATATGGCGTAAAATCTGTGAATGATTTTTGGAACGATTGAAAAACAATCGATTGTGCCGAGTAGACAATCGATTGTCGTAGCACAAAATCAGCAATTCTTAATTGGCAATTAGGCAACGGTTATGCATGGTTTTGACACTATAAATACATCTTCAAATCAGTCTTACAAACACAACAACTGACAATATTATTGCTAAAGCTTGCATACTCTCTTATTCATCATTTTCTATTCATTACATAAGTTTTTGAGAGCCAAATATTGACGAAAGTTGTTGCGTTCTTGAGCGTATTTATTTTACTCATATCTACTCATAAGGAGAGTCTTGTTTTGAGTGCAAAGTGTTTTTATACACTTGAAGGGAAAGTTGTTCCCTTGTATTGTAAGAAGGAACAATGTGATTCCTTTGGTTGAAGTCTTGAAGTGTTGTATCTTCGAGCAAAGGTTGTTGAGACTTGTGTGACTCAAGTTCTCAGGTTGTAACGATTTGTTGAGCACCCGTAAGCTTAACAGTATTAGTGGAAATCTCGAGAGAGTCTCTCGGGGACTGGACTAGCCACGGGTTGTGGTGAACCAGGATACATCGGTGCGTTCGTTCTTTATTATTTACTTATCGCACTTATTTCATTCCTGCAATTTTTAAATTCCGCAAGTTTACGCTATTTTTTATTATAACGCTATTCACCCCCCCCCCCCTAGCGTTAAGCGTATTTTCTAACAAATACTACTACACAGCTCGAAGAATCCGGTGTCACAAGTATGAGCCTCTAATACATGAGAACCAACCTACTATACATCTTTCTAAAGAAATGCGAAAATGAATCAATAAGATAGAAGGGGAAATAAGGATTATGGAAGTCATGCAGCTACCTTGATACTCCCGGATAAGTTGCTCGACAGAGAAGCCCTCACTCAGCCTCAGATGTACCTGGATCTGCACATAAGGTGCAGGGAGTAATGTGAGTACTCTGACCCAATGAGTAATAAACATAAATAAAGGCTGAGAATAAGAAATCCTGAATAGGCGTAAAGTAATTCTGTAAATGCAGCAATGTTAACCAAGCAATATAAAGTTCGTAAGTCAATGAAACAATTAAGGAAATACTACAACAGATAAGTAAGTAAATAACAGTCAAATATGAAATACAACACAAAGTCTGATACTCTCTAGTTCTGCGGCGTGCAGCCTGCTCCATTTATGTATCATCAATGGCGCTCACTAGGGGTGTGCAGACTCCGGGAGGGGCCCCTTACGGCCCAAGCGCAATATAAGCCATCTCGTGGTATCAACTAGGCCCTCGGCCTCATATCAATATCATTATAGTATTGTTGCGACGCGCAACCTGATCTCATGCTCAGTCGAGAATCACTTATGCCCCTCGGGCACAATAATATATAAATATTTAGCTCAAACTTAATTAGAAATAATATTTATGTTTCAAGTTTGAGAAAATATGGCTGAGTTTGAATAATAGTATTAAATGTCAGGACTAAGTTCAATAATACGTAAAAATGGTAAGAAACCAGTAATAGCACTCCCTGAAGGATTCAATCAGTTGGCACGGAGCCCAAATATGACAATCAGTTCAAATCATAATGATAACATGTGATATTTAGTCAAATATGCAGCAAATTCATCTATCGGGACGGAAAAAGTCACAATCCCCAATGGTGCTCTACACCAAGCTCGCTATCCATCACGCAAGTCACCTCAATATAGCATTACGATGTGCAATTCCGGGGTTTCAAACCCTCGGGGAAATATTTACATCTATTACTCACCTCAAGCCGGCCAAAATCCTAGCTTGCTATACCTTTGCCTCTCAAATCGAACTTCGCGCGCGTCGAATCTAATCAAAACCACAACTAATACGTCACAATATGCCAATGGAACTATACCTAATTAAAAATAATCATAAAATAGCAAAAAATCTCGAAATTAGCAAAACCCGAACCCCGGGCCCACTTCTCGAATTCCAGAAAATTTTACATCAATGGATTCCTTATCTCCCCACGAGTCTATACATATCAAGAACTCTCAAATCCAAGCTCAAATGGTCCTTCAACTTCCAATTAAAAATTTAAACTCAAGCCCTAGTTCTTCCCATTTTTGCTAAGTTTCATGAATTTCTAGATTGATTCTACATTTAAATCATGTTTTTAGGTCATAAAACTCACCTCCAATCAATCCTCTTCGAAACCCTCTTCAATTCGCGTCCAAACGCTCTCAAAGATGCTCAACAATGGAGGAAAATAACTTAGGTTTTTGGATGAAATATAATTAAAAACCCAGTTGACATTTAACTTTATACGAACGCGAGGGCTATCTCGCATTCGCGATGAACAACTCTTGTCTCTGAGCAAATTACCCTTCACGAACATGGTGCCTCACTTGCGAACGTGATGCTTTAACTAATACCACTACGGGAACGCGAGCCTTATGCCACGAACGCGATGAACAAATCTTTCTAGGCCCTAATCTTCTACTATATGAGCCCGTACTCCCCACCGCGAACTCGATGCACCAGAACTCAGACCTTTGAGAATGCAAGTCCTAGGCTGCAAACACGAATAGCAAAAGAACTCAGACACCCAAATCCTTCTATGCGATCGCGAGGGTCCTCCCACAACTGCGAAGACAAAAATTCTGCTGCACTGACTGCTGCATTTTCTGCAACTTTTTAACTCCAAAACTTCCCCTTTAGCCATCCGAATCCAACCCGAGGCCCCTGGGACCTCAATCAAAAGCACCAACGCATCCAAAAACATCACTCAAACTTATTCTAGTAATTTAAATACCTCAAACAATACAAAAACCATCTATTTGCATCGAATTAAAGCCTAAGTTCTTATGAAACTTCTGAAACACGCATTCGATCAAAAACCCAACCAAACCACCTCCGAATGACCTGAAATTTTGCGCACACATTCCAAATCACCTAACGAATCTATAGCAACTCTCGAAATTCCATTCTGACCCTCAGATCAAAATCTCACCTACCAACCGGAATCGCCAAAATACTAACTTCACCAATTCAAGCCTAATTCTACACATGGCCTCCAAAATCAGTTCCAATCACGCTCCTAAGTCACAAATCATCCCCCGAAGCTAACCATATTATCAGAATTCACATCCGAGCCTTATAACTCATAGGTCAACATCCGATTGACTTTTCCAAACTAAGCTTTCCTTAAAGACACTAAGTGTCTTATTCCCTTCAAAATCCATCCAAACCAACTCCACCACACAAGATACTAATAATGAAGTATGAAGAAGCAGAAAATGGGAAAAATAGGGTGGTAACTCATGTGACAACGGGTCGGGTTGTCACAGGAAACAAGTTAGTTTTTCTAACATGAGGACGAGACATGATAAACAGTTGAGAAAAAGTTACGTGAAATGAGTTATCATTTGTACATCTAGATTCTCGAATAAAATAATATGAACTTGAACTTCATAAAAAAATAATTTATTTGCAATATATTGCAAAGCATGCCATATGCATTTGCTGACCCAAAGAAAGTAACTATATTCTTATTGCAAATGCTCATATTAAGTCCTAGAAGGACAAGTCTATTGTACGTTTAAAGCATATAGACAAATCGGTTTCAAATAAAACGTTTTGATAAAGATGATGAGCAAATGATTAAATTGATCATAATAAGGAGGCAAGTGATCTAGAAGATCACATGACATAACATTTTATAAAATCTCACGAGAGATTCAGGTACCTGAATATATGAATGAAGAGATCTCTATATTATGTCTTTATGAGAAATTATTGGAACCGATATAAAATGTGCATCGACAACATCTATCATAGCGCTAAGTATAGATGAGGATCTTAATATTGTTGAGACAAACACAAAATATTGGCCAAATAAATGCTACACAATTAAAATATAATTGGTTTAATATGAAAGACAATTATTTGGACCTGCAGTTCAAACACTTGAAAGTATAAAGTCAATGGTATGTGCAATCAGTTTTCGGTATCTTATATGTCTAGCATGACATGAAAACTTGATATGCATCTAAAGTTTATTATATGGCTTATATGACTAAACTTATATGATAATCCATCAAAGATTTAAGTTGCTTGAAGCATATACAATTCTTGATCTTGAAGTACCACTTCCTTAGTGCAATTTATGCAAAAGTATATCTTGCTATAACTATAAGCATGATAATATGATAGCAAGAGTTTTCACCTCTATGTGAAGATATTGAACTGGCGATTCCAACAAGATCATATGAAGATAACACATCTATTAGGAATGATGATTTCAAGGTGAAACAAATTCGTTCAAGAGATCTTTTGAAAATGATGCACAAGATTAAAATGCAAATGCTCAAAGATGTGAATTGATGCTCTCGTCAGGGGGAGTTAATGCGCGTTGCACTCTTTTTTTCCTTACAAGGTTTTGTCCTACTCGGTTTTTCTTGCAGGATTTTTAACGAGGCAGCCAAAAGGCGTATTGTAGATATGTGTACTCTTTTTCCTTCTCTAATATTTTTTTTTCCCTGGGTTTTATTTTAGTTAAGGTTTTTACGAGGCACATTACTTATCAAGTAGATATTCAAGGGGAAGTGTTATGAATATAATTCTATTTGGAGTGAATTTTTATATTGTAGAGAGTTTTACTTTGTGGCTAAGTTATTTTTCCCCTATAAATATAGGGGTCTTACCCCCATTGTAAATCATCCCAAATCAATAAAAAAATTTCTCTCCTTAATTTTCTCTATAATATTCTTTTACTTCTTTAATTTTTTTATAACCGCATTTATTTTCTTTGTCAATACATTTTAGATTTTTGGTGGAGGTTCTGAAAAGAAGACAACGGATCAAAAGAAAATAAAGAGAAACCAACCATGAAAGTAAATTATTTTTTAATGGTTGATTTTATTCAATTAAGCTGCGGTTTATTTTTAAAGGGCATTAAAATATACATGATTCAGGCTGGAATAGTTGAGGGTAAAAATTTAGTTTGATATTTTATTTTCTGAAAAGAAAAAAAAAACCGTGAGAGAAAATATTAGGCTATGGAGAACTGCAACAACTTATTTATGATAATATTTGACGTAAGTGTTTAATTATAAAATTAATTTTAACACACGGCTTGATGTTTATTGTCTATAGTTTTAATCAACTAACTTAAGTCTTTTATAATCATTCTGTCTGTGGACCTGAAGTAATGATTTAATTATTTCATCTATTGTTTAATCTATGCATGTGACTGAAAGACCATTATCTCATGCGAAAGAAAAAATTGTAACATGACTAAGTAATTTCAATATTTACAACATGCTTTCTCAAAAGATCGAAACATTGGATTTTATTTGCCACGCTATATTTCTTAAAATATTTCAATATTGGAATTTTGTCGCAAAGAGTTCTGGACATGAAAATGAAGCGAAAATATACTTGAAAAAATAACGTATGAAGTAATTAAAAGCATTAGATAAGATACTATTACATTGTATATTTTAACACTGTAGACACTCTAATTAACTTAACAAAATTGATGAACTTTGCAGGTTAGACTATATCTTATAATTTTGAATTCAAGTTATGGTAATGTAATAACACATTACAATATTTCAAAGATTATTGTATATTTTCAACATCAATTGCTTTAAGATAATTATTTATTGTTTATAATTTTGTTAACAAAAATTTATTGTTTGTTAGTAAATAATTGATTGAAGATATGTGTGTAAAGTACTTACATAAAAATTAGTTACTATTAAATCATGAATGCAATTTTTGATTAACCAAAATAGCCTTAAAATAACTATTTCATAAATTATAATAACCAATCTTTTGCCTAATATGTAGACATTGAGTTCAACTATGATTTCTATTGAATAGCCTTGCGACCTGGTGTCACGACCCAATTCCATTATAGGTCGTGATGGTGCCCAATATCATTGCCGGACAAGCCAACACAAAAATATAAATAAGCTCTCATTTTTACTTTTACCAAAATAATTGCAGTAGTTCCTTAAGTTAACGTTAAAACAAGTAATATCCAGTAATGTACCAAAATAATTATATAGTTCCCAAAAGAATAGTCTACTACTGTATGTGCAAAGACCTGGTGTCACAAGTTGTAGGCAACTAATATACAAAAGAATAAATCTATCCTACTATTGGGATATAATAGACTGCAAAAATAAAGAAAGAGAGACTCCATCAAGCTGCTGAACGACACAGAAAGGGAGCAGCTCACCGTGAAAGTCTTGGAATACGCATAGGAATGCACACCAGACTGATAGCCGGATATACCTGCCTCAGATTCTGTACAATTAAGTATAGAAGTGTAGTATGAGTATATAAATAATATGTGCCCAGCAAATATCCTGTTTAATCTCGGAGAAGAAAGACGAGAGGTCGACTTGACCCTTACTAGGGTCAAATAATATGAGAAATAAATTATGATGAGCATGGATTCAACAAATACTTAGCAGTTTATAGCAAGAAATAACATGTCCTCTCCTAGATAAATGGCAACTTTCATTCCAGGAATAATAATAAAGCTAAATTCATAGAAAAACACTGAGTAAACATGAACAAGAAATGTCAAGGTCGTACGATCCGATCTAACATAAAAGTAATTTGTGCAACTAAGAGTTGAACGGCGCGAACCATACATGCATCTATTATCCTCACTCGCAAATTTCACATGAAATGCGATCAAATATAATTGAACACAACAACAAGCATACAAGAATATATAGCTTGGGAACAGTTACTCACAGAGATGTCAATTTCTCTTTAAAAAGGCCAAGAAGGGTGGTGTTCCTTTACTAGTTTCATTTACCATAATCACCATGATTTAAACAATCTGAATTAGAAATGAGATTGCAAGAATAAGCACATAAAGCATGATTTGGGTCCTAGACTATCCGGACTTAGCATAATAGTAGTTACGTACAGACTCTCGTCACCTAATGCGTACGTAGCCCACCACATTTAATCGAAAATTACTTGATTGTATCACCTATGGGGATAATCACCTCGCTCTGAAGTATACTTCCAATACCAAGAACGAGCTCAAACTCTCACTTTGGAGTCGAACGATCCAAAACTACATAAACGAGGTAGTAACTAATCAATAGAAGCTCATAAGATCGCATTCTAACTATTTAAACAATTCCCAAACCTTAAACAATTTTTTTAAAATCCGACCCGGGGCCCACTAGCCCGGATTACGAAATTTTTCGAAGAAAAAATTGTCTTTATAACCTAAGGATCAATAATATATGATTTCTAATGCATTTCATAACAAATTTGGTCATTAAATTTAACTTTTATCAAAACCCTAGGATTTCACTAAAATCATATGACTTTCACTAATTTTAGTATGTTTATCTGCCCAAAACCCAAGTATTAAACTCACATTAAGTAGGAATAACTCACCTCACAATGCTCGGTTGAAATCCTTTCTTTAAAAGTTCCCAAAATCGCCCAAGTATAGAAGTGAAATGAAATAAATGGCTTAAATCCCATTTTTAAAACATATGTCCATGCCTCTGGTATCGCATTTGTGACACCTGACTCGTAAATGCGAAGTCGCAATTGCGACAATATGTTTGCAAATGCAAACCGGGCCTCCCTTTGCCTTGATCACAAATTACGATAGAGGGGTCGCAAATGCGGACCCTGCTAGGTTCTCAAATACGAAGCAAATATCGCAAATGCGACCACTACCCCCCAGTTGGCCTCATCGCAAATGAGATGTTAACCTCGTAATTGCAAGATCAAATTGCCATCAATATTTCGCAATTGCGATATCTGCAGCAGCAACAAAAACACCAGAAAATTTGTGTGTATTTCTACTCCCAACTCATGCCCGAAACTCATCCGAGCCTTCGGGACTCCATTCCAAATACTCACACAAGTCCAACAGCATTGTAAAAACTTGCTCGAATGATCAAATAGCCGAAATAACACCTAAAATCATAGATTCAACACTAAAATGAATGATATCCTTAAGAACATTCAAATTCTTATATTTACGACCGGACGTCCGAATCACGTCAAATTAATCCCGTTTCTCACCAAATTTCACAGACAAAACTAAAATATTACATTGGACCTGTATCAAACTTCGGAACCAATATACGCGCGCATTCTTCCTTTTCATTAAATCCTTCGAATTGCAATTTAACAATGTTTGATAAATTTTCACTATTTGGGATAGTGATCTCGGAATTTGTTCTCGAGTATGTGCCCAGATCTCATATTTTCCTACGGATCCTCAAGAACCGTCAAAACACAAACCCGGGCTCGTTTGCTAAAAATATTGACCAAAGTCAAACATAGCTTTTTAAGAAAATCTTAAGGAATTAACTGAGCATATTTCAACCCAAATTCTTTCAAATACTGAGTCCGCCATCCCTGCAAATCGTAAATTAGTTAAATAAAATAAGAAAATTTTTATTTAGAGGGACGATGTTTTAAAAAGCAAAATAACCAGTCATGTCGTTACACCTGGTTTTCATTTGTGGTATTTTTTCGAATACAGAAATTCGTAAGATAAACATTTTCTAAAACTACGATTAGGTCTCCAAAGTAAATTGTGAAAGGAATATGAGTCATTAATGATTTGGCCAAAAAACGAGGAAACATAGTTGAACAAAACTAATTAAGCTAATGGATTATTTTCATGTTTAGAGGTAGGTGTTGCACATAAGACAAAAACGTACACATTTTGGTGTATGTATCTTAAATTTAAAGAATACTACTAATTATTATGGGAAGCAAATTCCTAACTTTCAACATTTGATCATGAATAATAGTCCTAATCAACTAAGAATACAACACTCCATATTAGTTCATCAAGGTAATATGTGGCTTGTATTGTAAGGTAAATTTACAAAAATTTAACTGATTTCAAGAGTAAAAAATATTAGGAAAACTAATATCAAGATAGTTATGTTATATAGTTCAAATAAACAAATATTTATATAAGATGAAATTTTAATTAATTTAACAGTCCTAAATATTAGGACTTCCTACATATTTCAAATCAAGAATAATCTAATAAAAAAATTATATATTTAATTTTAAAACCCTAAATATTAAAAAGGTAATTAAATGATAATTTTATCCAACATAAATTTATTGTTATCGGGTAAAAAAATTTATGTTGTAAAGGTAAAATTTTTATTCATGAAAGTGTAGATCACATGAAATATTAATATTTTAAATTATATATTGTATTAAAAATTTATTATCTTTACATATAAAATTAATAACAGTAGTTGGGGATACATATGTGTGGCACATGAAATATAGACTAGTTTATTTAAGTGGGTGTTTGGACATAGTAATTGTAAAATTCTAAAAAAAAAAAGGTTAAAAGGAAAATTTTAAGTGAAAATGATATTTAAATTTTATAGAGTTATGTTTGGACATGAATATAATTTTGGGTTGTTTTTGAAGTATTGTGAGTAGGGGTGTACACAGATCGGGTTGGTTCGAATTTTACAATTACCAAACCAAACCAATTGTGTCGGGTTATTAAATCTAAAGACCAAACTAAACCAATAAATTCGGGGTTTTCAATATCGATTTTTATCGGATTTTTTTCGGATTTTCGGATTATTGGGGGTTTTTCAATTTTTTTCCGGTAAAATCTTCGTAGAACAAAATATATAACGTATGCTCAAAATATTTCTTTAATCCTAATAAGATACAACTATATAAAGTATTTTTCAAGAAAATTATACAAAATATGAGATATGTCATGACTTATGACATTATCCTAAAATATTCAACAATAAAAATAATAAAATTATGTACAATAAATATTGCTAATTAAAAAGTCATAATAAAAATAAACATAATCTAAAAGCACTAATTCATTCTAAACTAGATAGACTAATGAGGGAGTATTAATTGTATGCCTAAAAGCTAAAGAAAAATATGTATTTTTATCTAAATTATTGCAAAATAAAAAATAGATATTTTATACATTCCCGTTCGTAATATTGAATTGAATGTCTTTTGTTAGCATTTAGTATTGATTGCTAGCATTATTTAATTTGCTGATATTAATGGCTATAAAACTTATTGGAACATTCAAAAGTTCTAAATCAAACATTGAAATGATACCTTAAAAGATAAAATTATGAATTTCTTTAAGAAATATTTATAAATTACATTACAATAAGTATATTTATATATTAAATATATCTAAAATTGCTATATACGTAATATCGGGTTGGTTTGGTTTCGGTTTGACTGTCTTTAGTTAAAATCAAACCAAACCAATTATGGTCAGGTTTTTTTTTCCAACACCAAACCAAGTCAAACCAAACCATAGTCGGATTTTTTTCTCGGTTTAACTCGGATTATCGGGTTGGTGCGGTTTATCGATTTTCTTTGTACACCCCTAATTGTGAGTGATAATTTTGAAAAATAATTTTTTGAAATTTTAAAAATTTTAAAAAAATTTCATAATTCATCTTCAAATGGAAATTGAAATTTGGGAACAACAGCTGATTCCGAAAAGAAAAATATATCCAGACGGGCTCTAAGAATTTTTAAGAATATTTAAGACTGGCATATGTAAAGAAAAAAATAATAAACTTTGTGGGGAAAAAATATGGACCTCATATAAAGGATGAGCATTTGAAAGGTGTGGACTTCACTTTACTAATGCCTTTCCCCGAACTTAAGGGCCAATATTCAGATATTTCCTGATAAATTCATCAAATATTTCAATTAACAAAGAATCTGTCAGTATCCAATAACTACTTTGCAATTGGATAAACTTATTTTCTTTTATTATTTCACATTAAAGAAGCTAATAAATCTGTTACTTTCTCTAAGTAGTCTTTACACAAAAAACTGCATGGGTGGGCAGTTGCAATGGAATCCTTGTTCTTCATCTTCAGTTGCTACTACTTTCCATAATGGGGCTCATAATTTTTGCAGAAATTTTAATATTTTACCATTTAAAGTCCATTCCCATGAATCTTCAGTTGCTAGTACTTTCCATAATGGAATTTACTCAAGAATCCAGCCAAGAAAACATTTTCAGATCATGTCATCAAATGGGTTTCATCTTAATGCTGTGTCTTTGCTGGATGGTGAGTTTGATCTTCATTTAAAAATACAGTCTTTAACATTTATTAATATTTCTTTATTAGCTCAGTTAATCTTCTTCCAAGTGTTTGATGTTTTGCTTATCATATATTTAGTCGTGTAATTTGGTTAACTCTGACTTTGTAGTTTTAGTTACTTTTAGTACTTACCTTGCCTATACCCATAGCTGAAATTCTTTACTTGATATGCTGGTAAAGGATTTTCTTTATCTTGGAATAGAAGACAATCCCTATTTACTCCAAAATAATGAATGTATTCAAACCAAATTATGTACTGTACTAAAGTATTCCAAAATCTTTACTTCCTCAACAATTGAATTGGACCCCAAAGATTAAAGAGAGAACAAAAACCAGCCATTTATCCTATTAGAGATTGGTGTTGTAGAACTTTAGAGAATTTCCTTTCTTTTCGCTCGGTAGTTTCTGCTCTTTGCATTGACAAACCATAGATGGACTTGTAGTAAAAGTAAAATATCTTGTTTAAGGTTTACAAAACCTCTTGTAGGAATTCTTTTTTTGCTTTTCGATTGTAAAATAAAATGGATGATCTTGAGATTCTAGTTCTTGATGATAACTCACCTCCATCCACAAACTGCGGTTTGTTCTTTACATCATTTTCTGCTTTGTATGTCTTTCGGTTAATTAAATACCAAATCTCTGACGTGTATGTATATAGGTTCGGTGTCAAAATCTATGCCAGAACAAGTGCCTTTGACAGAGTTAGAAAACGCAGAGACAACTGTCAGCATAACTGTTATTGGAGCTTCAGGTGACCTAGCCAAGAAGAAGATTTTTCCAGCTTTATTTGCTCTTTTCTATGAAGATTGTTTGCCTGAGGTTAAATTTCGTATCTCCAACTACATATTGTTATCTACTAATCACACACAAAAACAAAATGGAGCTTAGACTAATTAGCAGAGCCATCTTAAGTAGCTCATGATGTGTCTTTGCTTGTATGTTTCAGAATTTTATAGTTTTTGGTTATTCACGAACAAAAATGAGTGATGAAGAGCTGAGAAACATGATCAGCAAGACCTTAACTTGTAGAATTGATCAGAGGTATGTCATTATATCAAGTCACTTTAACATGTGAATATTTATGGTGTTTATGGTTTTGGAGCTGACGGAATCCATGTTTTTGAGGGTTGGCAGAGAGAATTGCGAGGCTAAAATGGACCACTTTCTGGAAAGATGCTTTTACCAGTCCGGTCAGTACAATTCTGAGGATGATTTTGCAGAACTTGATTACAAATTAAAGGCAAAGGAGGTAATTCATGTGGTTGTACTTATTATCGGTGTCTGCAGTCTGTTTTTGCACGTCTAGAAAGAAACTATAACAGTAAACTGAATGTCATCTTTACATCTTATCTGTATAAGTAACCAATCATCTTAATCACTTTAATATTTTTCTAATACTAAGATTTTAATTCTTGACAAGTCTCCACATCTTTAAATTATTCTTTATGAAAGATATATTGTCCATTAATTTGTGTGGCCACTGAATATCACCAACTATGACCCTTGACGGCAACATCCTTTTGCTGCAAGGAGTAAGGTACAGATTTTCTGGATAGGAAAAGGAACATAATATGGTCAAGATGTAAAATTAGTGGTTTAGATGGTGTTTGAAATATTTTTGGCAAGATTTCGGAATGATTTTCTCGGTGCCTTGAAGTTTGAGGTAAGGAGTCCTTCAAGTAACACCGGAGCTAGACATCATTACTGCAGAATCTATGGCCTATTCCACTTTAAAAACTACCTTTTGTCCTTGAGAATTGGCTGGGTATGGCGGGAAAGAGATTGAGAATCTAGTTATACATCACATAAGATGGGTACTCCCGATATTGTTTTGGGAATTTCCTCCCTGACCTTTTTATTCAACTTTGGAGAAGTCTGAATTCTGAACTATAGGGGAAATATGTAAAAGGCCTGACTCCAGGAAGATGTGTATATGTACATATGTACAAAATAAAAAAATAAAACCTTATTTTCCTTGGTTGACTGATTCTAATTTGATCAACCCCTATAATACATTTATGTCGAAGAATCAAAGAATCACCCAAAACGAGATCCCTATTATTATTATTTCCATCTAAGCAGTGGGAAGAGAGTTAAAGGGGAACTTCCAACTTCTGTTAGTTCAATATGCTAATCAATATTAGTGAAAAGTACACAGATTTCAGTTGCAAATTTGTCTCTTCACATGTACGTTGACCTAAATGCTTTACATCATCGTGATGCTTTGTTCAGATTATGGAAAATGAATACCAGCATCTTCCTTCAAAGAGTTTACTCCATGGATGAGAGATAGTGGGCTTACTTTTGTGGATTGTTTTCTCATTTTCTTTCCCGTTGACGTGAGATAATAAGAATCTTCTCATTTTATTTACTGTCGTGAAGATGTACTTATATTCTTTGCTCACAGCTTTTGCACGTTACATGTATGCACTTTTGTTGAAACATATACTGGAAAGTGAAAGCTGGTTTGTTAGACTATATACTTTATTCAGGACTGCAAATCCTCAAAGTTTGGCAGGATTAATGTTTATGTCTATATATAATCTTATCTTTGTTTTCCAATGCAGCTTTTCATTCTGTCCTATGCGCCGAGGGTCGCTTGGAAGCAGCCTCTCTGCCCTTTTGGGTAGGGGTAAGGCTGTCTACATATTACCTTCCCCAGACCCCACCTGGTGGGAGTATACTGGGTAGTTGTTGTTGTTGTCTATATATAATCTTATGCTCAGTTACGTTTTCGTAACTGCTGTGATTATGCTTTCCTTGAGCCAAGGGTCTATTGGAAACAACCTCTCTACCTTCACAAGGTACGGGTAAGGTCTGCCTACACACTAGCCTCCCCAAATCCCACTTGTGGGTTTACACTAGGTATGTTGTTGTTGTTGTTGCTCAGGTACCTGGATGAAATGAGAGGCCAAAAAAAAAAATCCAGATTATACATGCTATCCTTATTGTATCCTGGGGTTCGAATGGCAAAAATTAGTCCTCGCTTGATGCAGCATTACTGCATTTTAATGTTCTTTACTTCGGAATCATGAATGATACAAAGCTGATTGTGAGTGCTGATCATGTTATCACATTTTAGGGTTGTAGGGTTTCTAATAGGTTGTTTTACCTATCAATACCTCCAAATATATTTGTGGATGTGGTGAGATGTGCAAGTGTTAAAGCTTCTTCAACAAGTGGGTGGACAAGGGTCATTGTTGAGAAACCGTTTGGTCGTGACTTAGAATCATCTAGCGAGCTGACCAGATGCCTAAAGAAGTACCTAACTGAGGAGCAAATATTCCGGTAAGATTAACTGCATTTTTTTGTGGATATAACGTGGATGGTAGTTTGATTATGTTGGTTTTCTATCAGAATTGACCATTACTTGGGAAAGGAACTTGTTGAGAATCTCTCAGTTCTTCGTTTTTCGAATCTTGTCTTTGAGCCTCTGTGGTCCAGAAACTACATCCGTAATGTCCAATTCATATTTTCGGAGGATTTTGGTACCGAGGGACGAGGAGGGTGAGGTTCATTACTCTGCTATAGCTACTTAAGAAATACTGATTCTGTTGGAGTTGGATCTCTAACTTACTGCTCTTTTGGCTCAGGTACTTTGACAATTACGGCATCATCCGAGATATAATGCAAAATCATCTCCTCCAAATATTAGCATTGTTTGCTATGGAAACACCTGTCAGCATGGATGCCGAGGACATCAGAAATGAAAAGGTATCTAGATGTTTGCCACAAACCATTCTCATAATCCTGCATTACACAAAACGGAGATCCTCCAAATGACTGTAAATAGAGAGAATACAATTTTCAAGTTCATTTAATAAACATGGTCCACAATTAGATCTGACTGTTTTGGTGGTTCAGGTTAAAGTTTTAAGGTCAATGAGGCCATTGCAGCTTGAAGATGTGGTGCTTGGCCAGTATAAAGGTCATAGCAAGGGTGGTAAGTTATATCCAGCTTATACAGACGATCCAACTGTGCCAAACGGTAGTATCACTCCAACGTTTTCTGCTGCTGCACTCTTTATTAATAATGCACGCTGGGACGGGGTTCCTTTCCTCATGAAAGCCGGAAAAGCTCTCCATACTAGAAGGTTGGTGGATTTTCCTTTTTTCCCTAATGATATTTTCCTCTATATATACAAAATGATCCAAAATCTTGTAACATTGAAAATGCAGGGCGGAGATCAGGGTACAGTTCAGACATGTTCCTGGAAATTTGTACAAAAAGAACTTTGGTACTGACCTAGATAAGGCCACAAATGAGCTAGTTCTGCGATTACAACCAGATGAAGCCATATATTTGAAAATCAACAACAAGGTTCCTGGTCTTGGAATGAGACTTGACCGGAGTGACCTTAACCTTCTTTACAAAGCAAAGTAAGAGAATACTGTTCGAATATAAGTTATTAAAACGTTATAACTGCTTAAGTTTTCTTGTACTTCACCATTTCCTGTTTATTCTGTGAATATATGCTATAATGCTTTCAGGGATTGATGAAATACATCTGATATAGAACCAGGAATATACTTTGCAGCAGATTATTTAATATAGAGCCAGGATTATAATTTGCAACAGATTTCTCAATGTTCTTTATTTCTGATGAATAACTTACAATGCTGATTATTTTGAGATTGCATGAGGCAGACATTTCAATTGACTTCAAAATTATCTTACCCCATATTTTGGGTCGTTTGTGAAGGTATCGAGGTGAAATACCAGATGCATATGAGCGGCTTCTGTTAGATGCAATAGAAGGAGAGCGAAGATTGTTCATTAGAAGTGACGAGCTGGATGCTGCATGGGCTCTATTTACACCATTGCTGAAGGAACTAGAAGAGAAGAAGATTGCACCAGAGCTTTATCCGTATGGCAGTAGGGGTCCAGTAGGAGCACATTATCTAGCTGCAAAGCACAACGTTCGTTGGGGAGATCTGTCTGGTGATGATTGATTGTATCCGTACACATCTTGTCCCCAAAATTGGAGTGAACTTTCAAAAATATTGATTATAAGTGTATGAATATTGAGGAGCATGACTAGAAGAAATAATCTTTTTTCTATTGGGAATAAACCCCCCACATAAATAATATTCATAGTAATAACAATGGAACAATAATATAATACCGAGATACGGTAATCAATAAGAATTAAAAAGAACAAGGACCCAAATATTTTTAACGTGGAAAACTCATCTGAATAAGCAAAAAAACTACGAGCTTGAGAGGAGCAAAGTAATCCACTATAATGAAGAATTTCACACCTAGTAGTCTCGAATAAAACACTCTAGTGACAACTATACACTCAAAAGAAATAATATTCTTTTAACATTCTTACCTCAATATAATATCGTTCACACTTTATTTTCCCTCGCAGACTATACCGCCTATAAATACCTCACTCTGCTCTGTAACTCTCATATGTATTTTCTTCTGAGATTGATGTGATAAAATGAGAAGCTGAAGGCTTCTATTTATGAAAAAAATAAGCCAATCAAAAAGCTTGTTATGTTGCAAATTGCTGCTGCAACTTATCTATTTGCAAAAATGCAAATTGTTACCAAAATCAACTTTGGCCATGGAATCTGACTTCCTTTATCTTTTTTCATTATATGGATGAACCCCATAATCTCCCTCTCCAGACCCATTCTCCTGAATGAGGTAATACCGGACTTCTAACTTAAATGCATGCCGACAAGTTCTTTGCAAAACTCGAACTTGTCCCGTGGTATTACCTTGGTACCATATTTGCAGGATTCTCACTTGTGGAGATCTTTCGGACTTGTAGAGATTAACTCTCTACCTTTTCGCGGATCCAGTGATATCTTACATCGATATGTTTGATCCTTGCATGACATGGAGTTCTTGCTCAAGTCTATTGCACTTCTACTAGCACAATAGACAACATACTCCTTCTGTTGCAAGCCAAGATCTTGTAGGAGCCGTTTCAGCCATATCATCTCCTTGCCAGCTTCAGTAGTAGCAGTGTACTCTACTTTTTCTTCAGTTGTAGAGGGTGTGACACACTTCTGCAACCTTTGTTCTGTTATCAATGTAACCGTCCATTTCTGCATCTATATAGACCTTCAAGATTTGATCAAATCCTCCAAAACATAAAACAATCTCCTGTGGTATGTCTCAGGTACCTGAATATCCACTTGACTACTTCCCAGTATTCTTTTCAAGGATTTTTAAAAAACCTGCTGACAAAACCAACTGCGTGAGCAATATCAGGTCTAGTGCATACCATTGACGACAGAGAAATAAGGAAATTTGGTCATGCTCTCCTTTTACTCCATTATTGTAGGATGCATCTTCTTGCACAACTTCATATCACTAGCAAGAGGTGTGATTTCTGTCTTAACATTCATCAAGTTAAGAGTTCCAGTACACGTTCAATGTACTTCTCCTAAGGCAGCCACAACTTTCTGCTTGTTCGCTCTCGAACAATCTTTATTCCTAGAATTTGTTGTGATGGGCCCAAGTCCTTCACATCAAATGACTTGGACAAATCTCCCTTCAACTTTGCTATCAGCTCATGGTCTTTTCCTACTATTAACATGTCATCCACATACAATAACAAAACAATAAAATTATTGTCAGATTTTTTTTCGAAGTATACACATGGACCAGAATAGGTCTTTATGTAAGTTTGATTTTTCATGAATGAGTCAAATGTTTTGTACCACTGCCTTGGTGCTTGCTTCAACCCATAAAAACTCTATTTTCAATTTTCACACCATGAGTTTCTTTCCAGCTGCTTCAAGTCCTTCTTGATGCTCCATATAAACCTCCTCTTCCAAATCTCTATGAAGAAATGCAGTTTTCACTCCAACTGCTCCACTTCAAGATCTAGGCTAGCTGCTAAACTCCAAATTTAACGAATACAAGTCATTTTGATAATATGTGAGAAAATTTCGTCAAAATAAATACCTTTCTTCTTTTCGAAGCCTTTACCACCAATCGAGCTTTGTATCTGACCGCTTGCCATTTCTATCTTTCTTGAGTTTAAAGACCCATTTGCATTTGAGTGATCTTTTATCTTTTGGAAGTTCAACCAACTTGTACGTGCCATTTTTTCTATAGAGATTAAGAGCATGTTATTTTTTCTATATGTGAATTACTCCCATAAATTCAAGAAAAATAAAATTTTCCCATTATTTGCAAATTCATAGATTTTTGTAACTTTTTCTATTTGCTTGCATTTGTCCTCGCATGTTTAATTTTGTTTAAATCATAAAAATACATACATATATATATATATATATATATATATATATATATTTGCATTTGCATTTAAGATTTAATTTTATACTTTTAGAATAATTGGTATATAGTTTGTTTCATAAAAAATGAAAAATCACAAAAAATATCTCATTTTATATTTTTTCAGTTTTGAGTTTTGAATTTTGTAGTTTTTTTAATTTGGTTTTTAATTAATTGTGATAATTATTACTTAGAGTAATTAACTTAATTTAGTATAATTTGGGGTTAGGATTTAGTTTTAGATTTTATTTAAATTTTCAGAAAAAGAAAAGTATTTTGAAATAATTTGAAAAGAAAAAAAAAGTTGAAGAAATCAGTTTTTTTTGGGCCAAGTCTTTTAAATTTTCCAAAGCCCAATTCGATTACTCCTTACACTCGTCTCAACCCGGTCCAAATCCAGCCAATACCCGGTCTAGTCCTCGTTATAACTCAAAACGACGCTATTTCGCACTATCTCATCTCAACCATTGGATCAACAAGATCCAACATACCAGAATTGACCTCTGCCCCATATAAAGCTGTCCGAAACAGCTCCATCCCCCTCAAGATCCCCCTTCTTAGTCCTCATCGTCTCCAAACCTCTAACCCTAGAGACGTCGCCCTCAAATTCCAACCACCTCCACCGGCAGCGACCACTCCAATCACCCCCATCATAACACCCTAGAACCCTCCCACCTTCCACTTTTCAAATCTCTGACCAGATATCCTCAAATCCCTATAGCTTGGCTCGAATTTTAGATAAAAAACCAGATCAAAAGCCTAACCTCCCTAAATCGCTCAAAAATCAAATCCCGTCATCTTTGACTCACATTCGCCGCGATTTCATGATCGATTACCCAAACCCCTTGACATTGAACCCAAGTCCCGAATCTGCAACAAGTCAGAAGTCTTTGATTGCTTTTCAAGCTTCAGACTATGACTTGTGTGCAAAATTTGAGGTCAATCGGACGTGATTTGATAGGTTTAAGCATCGAAAGTAGAAGTTAGAAGTTCTAAAGTTCATAAAGCTTGGATTGAGGGTTTATTCATGATTTTAGCGGTGTTTGATGTTATTTGAGGCCTCGAGCAAGTTTGAAATGTGTTCTGGGACTGGTTAGTGTGATTGATCGGGGTCCCGGGGGCCTCGGGTGTGTTTCGCGTTATATCATGCTCTTATTTGATGTTTCAACGCCATTTCTTTGGACATAAAAGGGTACCATATTAAGAAAATGAGCTCAAAATTAAGTTTTTATTAAACCATTAGATTCGTATAAAAACTTCGGAGCCATAGCAAAAAAGAATCATCGAATTTGGACATCGTATGAGGAAGTTATGCTCATTTTTGTGTCGGGAAAAACTGTTGTTTTGGTATTGTTGCAATTGCGAACATATACATCGCAATTGTGATGCCTAGTTCACAATTGTAAACTTTTTGTCGCAAATGTGACCTTTTCCAGCCCCGCTTTGTTCGCAATTGCGAAGGCTTTGTTCTCTTTTGCGAGGGTTCGGAATTATGAACCCTGGATCTCAAATGCGACATCTGCAACTTGATTTTAGCTGTGTAACTCGAATTTTTGCTTCATTTTATCATATTTTGAGCCCTAGGTCCAATAGTGGGCGATATTGAGAGTGGAGTTTTGTATCAAATCATTGGGTAAGCTCCTTTAACTAATTTTCAATCATATTTGGGGTTTTAAAGTGAAACTTAGAAAATGAGATTTTTTTTGATTTTGACCACGATTTTGGGCATGGAAATGAGAATAAATTATTTATTTGAGTTTGTAAGGTCATGGGTGAACCTTATCTTCAAAAAATTTCGAATTCCGGGTACGTTTACCCGAGGGCATTTTTGTCAACCCTTCAATCGGGGTTGGAAACTGTTATAAATTGGATTATAATAAGTACCTTAGCATATATTAATGGGTTTATATAATTAGGCTAGTTTTGGATCATTTTTGCACCAATTTTGGTCTCATTTCTAACCTTGTAATAGGGAATTGTCCCCATAGGTGAGTTAATTGGTTATGTGCTCTTATTTATTGGGGCTACGTATGCACAAGGTGACGAGAGTCCGTGCATAGCTACTAGTATGCTATTTTCCGGGAAGTGTAGGACTCAAAAAGCATGCTATACTTGAATTAGTTGTAAACTTATCGACATTTGAATTGCTCAAATCACCTCGAGTTAGTAAATGAATTTCCACAAAAGATTAAACTTCATTTTCAAAAATCTATAAAAAAGAATTGGCTTTTCTGTGGATGATTGTTCCTTTTTGACTACTTGATTGACCGTCTGTGTGTGTTTAATTTTGGAACTGGCCAAATGCCTCGGCAGATTAAATAGATGCATATATAGGCATGCCGTCGACCCTTGGCAAGTGCATAATTTATTTTTGTTGGATCGGGTCGTCTCCTCGGCATAATATGCACATGCTTGTATTGCTTCCTTGCACTTATTTATGTCGATATTGCCTTCTCGTGGTTTGAGAATATTTGGATAATAATAAAAAAGAAAATCTGGAAATTTCCTATAAAAGAAATATTTGTTTCCTTCTATTGGATTAAAATCATGTTTATAGAAATTCACGATTTAATGTATTATTGACACCATTATTGGACCACTAGCAAGTGTCAAAGTCGACCATCTCGTCTCTACTTCTTCGAGATTAGACGGGATACTCATTGAGTACATGTTATTTTCGTACTCATATTACACTTATGTGCATTTTTGTTGCACATGTATATGTAATTATAGCGGCCTACTGGGCGTAGCAGCGCGCATGATACTGGAACTAGGTGAGTTGCATTATTCGAGGCGGTCCTCAGCTAGTATCCCTTCTAATATATTGTATTTACTTTCTGTCCACTGTATTCCGGACGGATGTTGTATTTTATTTCCTTATCAGTAGATGCTCATGCACTTGTGACACCGGGTTCTGAGATGGTTTTGAAATATTTTGTACTAATTGCTTATTGTTTAATTTGAATTGAAGCAGTTATCTTTTTATTTATTAAAAATTGAAGGAAAATTTTAGTTTTCAAGATTGTTAAAAAAAAGAGAACTTCATCAAGTAATTTAGTTGGCTTGCTTGATAGCAGTGTTCGGCGCCATCGCGATCCTTAATGGATTTTGGTTCGTGACAGGTTTTCATCTAGTTTCTCTTTTGGTTTAAAGAAGCTGGTTTAAGTTTGGTGTTGCTGGTTTCTAAACTGGTTCTGCTGTTGCTGCTTCTTCTAGATTTAACACTATTTTTTCCCTTTTTTTGATTGCTGCAATCAGGTACATATTCTTGGATTATACTAGATCTGAAGCAAGTTTAAGCATGAAATGAAAATGGATGTTCAAAGCATGACATCAAGTTATCTGTTTATGATCTAATTGTCTATCTCTGAATTATATGGTTTTTTACTTCAAGATCCACAGTATTTTTTAGTTACTTTCTAGTGTAATAACTGAGTTCCTGCCATTATATCTAGCCTTGTGCTGTTGGGGTATGGACTTGATTTAGTGGAACAACATGTCAGCTGTATGGTAGTGCTTGATTCAAAGTTAATTTTATGGTTGTTTGTTACATTTTGGGATAAAATGTCTTTAGAGAAAGGTGGGAAGTTCTTGGAGGGAAGGATGCCGGGGGTCTATTTGGAAACAGCCTCTCTACCCTAGGGTGGGGGTAAGGTCTGCGTACACACTACCCTCCCCAAACCCCACTAAGTGGGATTATATGGGTTGTTGTTGTTGTTGTTGTTGTGTGGCTTGTGAGAAACATGGGTGAAAACGTTAAGTGTATGACGTTAGGAATTCTGTTGAAAAGCCTTGGTAAAGATTTAAAGTTCAATGCGCTTGTTAGTTATTTTAGGATTATATTCAATTAAAAGTGGCTCGATTCTGCCTCCATATCATTAGTACTTCAAATTCATGAATGATATTTGCTTTAGACTTGTGATTTAACTTTGTTGTATTAGGAGCCTATTTCTCCAATGAGTATATTGTTTACTTTGAGCTTGAAAATTTCAAAGTCATTTAGGAAATCAGAATTTCTTGAGCATGAGTGTAAGGTTATTTGAAAATAGGGATTATTTTATCATATACTGTATAAGCTTAATATCGTTGGTCCAGTCATACTGAATTTTCCTTTTCTCGGCAGGCTTTTCTTTTGATTTGGGATTTATGTTGAGCCCAATTACATTCTTATGTCCTGTTAGAACTATTGGCAACTGGTTGTTAGGCCTATAGCCGTCCTAAACTCTTTCAATAATCAAGCATGGGTTCTGTTACTACTAATTCCATGGCTTTCAAATTTCAGATTAGTTTGATTTAAAAGTAAATCAGAAGTTCAATTAGTCCTTCTGATACATTAACTAGATTCCATAAATGAATTTGGGGGCGTGTCGTATTAAGGACAATAATAGTTTATGGTCCTCGAAGTTTAGTTTGAGCTTCTCTTAAAATTGGAATCAGGAGTGTCGTGCCAAATAAAATCTCAAACGCACGATCCTCGCTTAATTAATTTTAAATCTTTAGAATTCGAGGCTTGCCTTTTAATTGAACTTCCATGGCCCTCGCAAATTTAAAAATGTGTAGTTGTTTAAGGTGCGTAATTTAAATTACCTTCCTAAACCCGGGTGTGCATTTATGTGATCCAAATCTAATCTCAACAACATTAAATAAAATGTGTCGTGGATTGCGGGTCATTTATGTGACATGGTTCAAGATATGATTTAGATGACGTTGAATCTTTCTAAAAATATTTAAATAAAAGCAGTAATTAAGTTAAAATTGAATCATAGGCTAAAATATGCATTAAAAAAATTAGATAATAGGCCAATAACAACAGTTGAGCGACCATGCTAGAACTACGGAATCCAGAAATGTCTAACACCTTATTCCAGGTTAACAGAATTCCTTACCCGGATTTTTGTCACGGACTGTAAAACAGAGTCAATCTTTTCTCGATTAGGGATTTGAACCGGTGACTTGGGACACCACAAATTATCCCAAGTGGCGACTCTGAATTTTGCGACTCTAAAGTTTTAATAAAATAATCCCATTTCAATTTTCACTTTAAGTTGGAAAAAAACTTCGTTATACCATTCCAGGGGTAGTAAAAAGGAGGTGTGACAGCTCTGGAGACTCTGTTGGGATCGAACCCAAAATCTCTGGTTCAGGTTTCAATAATTCAAGCTTAGAATAATTGTTATAATTTGGCTTTTATTTATTATCTTGTTTTATTACATGTTTGTGTCTAATGTGCTAAATGCTGCTTTTACCGTTTTGATACTATTTGAGCTGTATATAAACTTTTACGAAACCCTTCTCTTCTCATCTTCGGGGATGTGCAAGCTGGCGTGAGTCCTTTTCTGTTAGTGGCATATCTTAAACTAGGATGAGGCTCGGACAAGTTACAAAGCTGGATGACCTTTTGGTTTCCGGTACATAGCCTCCCCGGCTCGAGTTGTTCGCTCGGCTACACAAGTCTAGAACAACATACCTAGGTTTTGAACTTAGAATAACTTAGCCTTATGCTGGATCCTTAGTAGGAATGCTTGTTTGCATCATATGCATTTGACTTCGGGAACTCAACACAGGGGTTGGGTCCGTCTAGGACAGGCATACCTGAAAAATACCTATGTGCTACATGTTACAATTTTCAAGGGTAAAAGGGTCATTTGACGGACAAATGATAGTTGAGGGCAACTAAAAAAAAGCAAAAAAGAAAAAAAGTGAGGGTGAAGTATGAAAATAAGCAAGTAGGGCCCACTTACGTTTCTTTCATATTTTTGTTAAGAAAAATAGAAAGAAAAAGCATGGAAAAATTTAAAAAAAAAACCACTTTGAACTTTTTCATTATTTTCTGAAAATCGAAAAAACAAAATAAGGAAAAAGGGAAAAAGAAAATCGACAAAGATTTTACATGTTTCGCCATATTTCAAAAAAAAAAAACAAAGAAAAAAATATTTTTCTATGAATTAGTTATTTTTTAAATTCTTGCCCGTATCCAATCTACCCGAACTATGCATACCTGATTCTAGTCTTTTGGGGCGTGATACGTAGGTAACCCACATAGTGTCTGGTCTTACTTGTAAATTATAGGTTCTTGGCTTTGCGGGCTCTTAGCCAAATCTTGTATTTTTCGCCACTTTTAGCCACATAGGTTAATTTAAGAAAATAGCCACAATCATGTCTTGAATGTGTCCAACTAGAAGGGTCATTGTCACATAGTGTTATAGGTCTTTAACTTTATTTGGTCTTAATTTTCTCATACAAGTGTCGTTTTACTTATCGGATTTTGAGCATGACTGACACCCCGAGACCATCCAGAATCGCTTATTCTAGAGTTAGTTAAGAAGATCTTTCTTTTTATTTTTTAGTTTTGAATTTTGTATAGTAATGTTGATTTTTTTTTAATTATTGTACCTTCTATTTTGTATTTAAAAAAGTGTGATATTAATCAAAAATCCAAAAAAGAGATGTTGCATTTTATATTTTCTTTAAAATACTAATTCTTTTAATAAAAAAATCATTTGAGGTGGTTTTGCTTTATTTTATTAAAATTGCTTTCACATTTTCTTTAGTATATTAAGATTAGAATTCAAAAAAAAAGAAGAAGATAATTTTCTTTTCAAACCTCTTTACAAGTTTTCTTTAAAAAATAATAAATTCAAAAATCCAAAAAGATTTTCTTTTTATTTGTACTAAAATTTAAGGACATTGTATATAGAAAAAAGAAGAAGCACATTTTATCTTTTGTTTATCTTTAGAGTTTCATCATTAGGTAATCAAAAATTAAAATCCAAAAAATATTTTATCTTTTCCATTTATTCTATTCGAAATCTTTCCTTTCCTGATATCAAATGAAAATTTAAAATATTTTTCTTTGGTATATTCTTTAGATTTACTTTCTTAAAAAAAAAGAAAAGAAAGAATCAAAAAATATTTTTTCTCTTGTAGGGGATTTTCCCCTTTATAATCCCCCATAGGGTGTTTGTTTCAAAAAGATAAAAATAAAAAATGCTCGTTAATCTTGAGTTTAGAATATGTTATAGAACATTAATTCTAAAAAAATAAAAAAAAAAGAGATTTTTTTCTTTTATTTCCCTTTTCTCGTTAGAGTAGTCTTTAAGGTAAAAAAAGAACATTAGTTTGTTTTCTTTATTCCTGATCTTCTCGAACTATGCAAAGATCTGATTCATGCGGCGTCATGATACATATGCAACCTACATAGGGTTTGATCGAAGCATTTTTTATTATTAAGAGAAAAAAGAAAAAGAAAAAAAGAAAAAAAGAATTAAGTTGTGGGACGTGAGAAATGAGCGGAAAGAAAAGAGTGATAATTAGAAGAAAAAAGAAGGAAAATGAGCAAGCCAAGAAGTGCCCGAAAAGAAAAGAAAAGAGAAGATTGAAATGAACAAATTGGGATGGTGCCAAGTGACCTTGTGACCCTCGAAGTCATTTTTGAACCATTTGTTGTTGCTAGGTGCATTGCACACAATGTAATATTTGTTGTTGTTAAATGCCATAACGCTAACGTGATGACCTTATTTTGTTCCTTTTTGTTATCTCCATTTAGCAGAACGGTGGCTGGTTTGTGGTTCTTAAGGTAACTCATCTATACAACACAAGGTCAAAGAGCAAGATAGCCATGACTAGCAAAGCCCTGGACACAAGAGTTGTTGGATCCTTCGAGGGAGTTTGTGGAGTCAGAGTCTAAATTGAAAAGGGAGGTCTAAATGTTGAAACAACATATGGTAGAAATGTATTAGTCTTGGATCAAGGGGCATCCTCCACCTTTATTTCCTGCTAACTACACCGACAACCCTGCAACTATCCTACCACTATCACAAACCCAGATTTTCGCTGCTGTTGATATCTCCCCACATCCTTTTCATATCTACCCGCCAAAAGCACATCATATCCCGCTCTTTTGGCCACTCATGCTCTTGTAGCTCCTCCTCTAGATACTTTTCCTCGATCCTCCAACGAGACTGTGTTCAAAGTCCACGATTCCAACACTATGCTCCAGAGCCAACTTTCAAAGTCTCGAATTAATACTCTCACGCTCCTCATTTTGAGGCTCCTGGTGAAACTAAAAATCCTGGTAAGACAGTGGAGCAAGATATCCTGGAAGGTTAAAATCTTAGAGCAGCCTTTAAGAAGTATGCAAAGGATAGGGAGCCGGATGAGCGTGGCTTACAAAGACTTGTGCTTGTTTCCTGACATCTAACTGCCTGCTGGTTTAAAGATGCCGAAGTTTGATATGTATGACGGGCATGGAGATACCGTGGCCCATTTGGGAGGCTACTGCAGTAAGATGAGAAGCGTTGGTGGGGAGGATAAATTGTTGATGGTGAATTTTAGTCTGAGTCTGAGTGGGGTAGCTTTAGCGTGGTACACCCGCCAAGATGCTAACAGGTGGTACACGTGGGTTGATATAGCTCAGGCCTTTGCTAGGTACTTCCAGTACAATATATAAATTGTCTTGGATCACATATCCCTCGCCAAGATGAAAAAAAGCCTAATGAAGGCTTTAGGGAATGCATGCTCAGATGGAGAGAGCAAGCTGCTTGAGCCAATCCTCTGATGGAAGAAAAAGAGATGGTCGAGTACTTTCTTCAATATCAAGAACTAACTTACTTTTGGCATTTAATCACGGATGTGGGTAGGCCTTTTAATGATGTGGTAAAAATGGGAGAAATGGTAGAAGATTGGCTGAAGTTTAGCAAGATCATAAGTTATTCTGCTTTAAATGCCACAACACAAGCAATTAAGAATGACAGAGGAAGCTTGCTGGGTCAGAAGTAACATGATGATGTCGCCATGGTTTTTTAAGAGTCATGATGGACCAACGGGTCTGCCTCACCAAATACACCCAGCCTCTACTCCAACCCCAAACCTACCCCCAAGCTTGACATAATCCACCTCAGTATTATTATTTGAACAATGTCTGGTCATATGTCCAACCACCAGGTCACTCCCAATGGCAAGCGCCAGTATCACATAATGCATTCTTTACTTCACAACATTTTCGATCACCCAAAAACCCTAGAAAATATGGGCATGAAGGGGAGCAAAGGCAAAGTAATAGTTTCAGGACAGTCGGGGAGTCCTACACAAGCTAGTTTGAAATGTTAAAGCATTCTGGCCTGATTGAGCCGCTCCTCAGCTATACTCCAGACCCATATGTAAAAGCGTTTGATCCTACTGTACGATGCATTTACCACTCTAATGTCCAAGGTCATAGCATTGAAGATTGTCGTTCTTTGAAAAGGAAATAGAAAATATAATTCAAGAAGGGGTTATTGTGATCAATGATATTGGCAGGGAGCATGCAAATCGTCTTGGGAACTTGTTGACTGAAGTTGATGATATTGAAGTTGGTAATGGTCTTGGCAATATTGATGCAGAAGTCAGTGGCTAAGATGCGTGCTTGGTAATTAGAAAGACGCTTGATTTCTTGGTTAGCTCGAGAGGAGTTTTGGTGGCTTTTTTTGTTGTTTGTCCGGGTTATTTCAGGGTTGTAATCCGGATATTATCTTGTGCCTCAAACCCTTCTACCCTTTTATTTTTCCTAGTTTTTTAATCGTAATAGCTTGTTTAAAAATTTCTAGGGTTGTAACCTTTGTTTAGTTAGATTGTTTTGTTGCTCCAACCCTTCCACCATATGTCTAATGCAATTTTCTATTTTCTGTTATTTCTAGTAATTTCTGTTTAGTTCTGTTTTCCTTCTATAGTCCTTTTCCTGTTGACTCTAGTGACATGACATGCACGCGTAATTCTCAGCTTGGTCTTAAAAGCTAGTTTAGTCAGGAAGCAATAAAATAATTTTGAAGATGATAGGGACATTCGAGGGAAATAAGTAAAGGCATTTTGAGATCACTTCAAGCCCGAATTGTGTGAAACTGGGGCAGATAGAATATAAGGAAATACTATTAAAATGCATACTGCTATATCTGGTTGAAGCTAAAGGCAAGTTTGCCCCTAATTGGCAGGGGCCGTTCGTGGTAATGAGAATGCTGTCCAATGATATTTTGTATTTAACAGATGTAGAAGGAAAATATGTTGATATGGCTATCAGTTCTCATGCAGTCAAAAGATATTATGTGTAATTTATTTGGTTTGTTTAATTGTGTTTTTTGTAGTTGGATTGCTTTGAAGATTGGAATAATGAAGACATTTTATTCTGCTATCTAAACACTTAATCCTTTATTACTCCCTTGAGCCTTATTTATTTTCTTTCATGTCTCTCTTTTGGAACCAGAAGCAGAGTTTAGATATACAAATATAAAAAAAAGAGAAAAAAGGAAAAAGAAGAGAAAAAGAGAAATAAAAAATGGGAAAAGAGTAAAATAAAGAAAAGAAAAGAAAAGAAAAAAAGAGAGAGAAAAGCACAAAAATAAAAAACAAAGCAATTCCTATGTCATGAGCTATGTTCGAGCTGATTCCTTGTAAGGATATATAGGCAGCCTCACAAATTGGTCTCATGAAAATAAAATTCAAAAGCCCCCAAGCAAAGAAACCGGGGCAGAAGTTGTGGTTATGTAAAAGATCAGATTTCAAAAGTTGTAAGTTTGAACCCATTCAAATTGTTTTGTGCCTTCGTAGGGCTCGTGAGAATTCGGATTGGTCAAGACTTACAAAATGGGGGTTGGGTTTGAGTTTAATTACTATTTGAACTGTTTTATCTAAATGGGGAAAGAAATTTTTTGTTTGGCCCCACTAAATATCCCTTTCTTTACACATTAATAGATGTGAAATAATTCACAAATAATCTCAAAATTAGCCTAGAATATTAACTTATGAATATCCTTAGTTCACTTAGTTGATTCCTTTTTCTTTAATAAAATTAAGGTGTGCCATCCAATCACCTAGTCTATGGCCCTCACATCGACATCTTAACTAGCATAGAAAATGCCTTGACATCTCGTAATTTGCTTTAGGCGCGTTAATTAAATAAATTGTCATAGCTACCGGTACGGTTTCCGTAATGTAGTTGTGATGCTTTGATTTCTAAAGTCCGGGGGTACATTCGTGTGATCCGGACACAACTTATTGTTATTTATAAAATAAATATGTTGTTGATCATGGGTACAGTTCCGGTGACATGATTTGCGACATATATTTAAATAATTAGATGTATGACAACTGGATTATTAAAAGCGGTTTAAAAGGAATAAAATGCACATACATTTAAAAATATTTTAAAATCAAATAAATAGGCCAAATAATAATAGTTGAGTGACCGTGCTAAAAACACGGAACCCGAGAATGCCTAACACTTTCTTCCGGGTTAACAGAATTCCTTACCCGGATTTCTATGTTCGCAGACGGTAAAACAAAGTCAATCTTTCCTCGATTCGGGATTTAAAACCGATGACTTGGGACAATATAAACTATCCCAAGTGGCAACTCTGAATTTTAAATAAAATAATTCCATTTCAGTTGTCACTTAAATTGGAAAAAACTCCCTTATACACCCTTACGGGGTCGTAAAAATGAGGTGTGATAGCTCTGGCGACTCTGCTAGGAAAAGAAACTGGGGTAGAAGTTGTGGTTGTTGTAAGAAATGTGATTCTGAAAGTTGTAATTTTGTACTCATTTGAATGGTTTTGAGCCTTCTTGATACCTTTTCTTTCTAACCCTATCCAAAAGCCCATGTTACGGTCCAAAGAAAGACTTTCCAATCAGTATTCGAGAGATGCCAAGTCGAGCAAGTAGAGGTAATTCATATGAGGGGCAACACTATAGTCCAAGCAGGAAAAATAAAAAATGAGAGAGTCTTATTGGTGAAAACCCTCACAAGCACCCTAAGGCAAAAGTAAGTTGAGAGATGAAAAATGAGAGAGGTTTGTTGGTGAAAACCCTTCAGTGCATCACAGGACGAACAAGATCGGTATTTTTGTGAAGAAATTGGGTTTGGAAGATCTCGGGGCGTAAAGTACGACAAATTAAAGTTGATTGGTCGGAAGATGCATGTCATGATCATTGATACCAGCTGCTCCATTCAGATACTTTTATTCCTCTTCAAACAGTCATCCAAGTTTGAATTTTTCTTCCTTATTCCTAGCTCTCAATGTTAGTGCATTTCATTCCTTTTGGGTTTATTTCTCTAAGATATTTCCAATGTTAGTTCTGTTTAAGCAAATACGATAATATTTCAAAGCTCACTACCAACTTCAAAAATTGCACAAAGCACAATGCGGCCAAAGCATACCAAAGTTAACATGATGTAAAGTAGGAACAAGGTGTCAGGAAAACTTCCATTGGTCGAAAGGTTTAGTAATCTTGTGAGGAGATACAGGGGTTCAGGTAGAAAGATCAGAAATGTAAAACAACGATTTGTGTGTAGAACACTCGTGTCATCCATGGTTCTGTGGGTGAAAGTCAGTTAGAAAGTCAAGCGATTCTTGGCCAGTTCAAGGCAACCAGTCAAACCAAAGTACGGAAGCAGAGAGGCCACCTTCAGCAAGAACTCCACAAACTAACCACCATATTTTAAACTGACAAGATTTTTCTTTGATTTGAATTAGTGGCAGAAAATTTTGTTTGTTTCGGAGAAACCCTCCATAAGGAAAAACAAGCACCAGACAGGTTTGATTTTGATTCTTAGGACCCTCCTGGAAAATGGGACATAGCTTAAAATTCAAAACATGCATGAGTAACAAGATCCAGCATAAGTGTACCCCAAAGGAATATAAGTTGGCCTCAAATTTTCATTTTGGAGGTGGGATTCAATTAGGAGTTTTTAGGACCCTCCTAAATAATGGGACCTAGCTTTAAAATTTCTATTAGATAACAAGATTTAGCGTAAGTTGTGCTGTAGGGAAGCGTAATTCAACCTTAAAAATTGTCATTCTTAAGATAAGACTTGATTTTGATTTTCAGGACCCTCCTGGATAATGGGATGTAGTTTTAAGACCTTCTTAGATAACGAGATTTAGTGAAAGTCATACCTTTAAGAAATATAATTCAGCTTTTAAACTGTTATTTAACTAGGAATTTTTAGGAACCTCATGGATAATGGGATTTAGCTTTCGAATTCATTGAATATTCGGTAACATGATTCAATTAACACTCACAGATGTTGCATACTACCTAATTGGGGAAGAATAATTTCGTTTGTTTTGTCTGTTTTGTTGTAATTAGGAGCCTACTTGAAGATCGAAGGAAGCAGCAAGTCAACTGATGGTAATAAGGAGCCTACATGAGAACGAAGGAGTATCAAGTCAAGTGTTGGTAATCAGGAGCCCACCTGAAGAACAAAGGGAGCAGCAAGTCAAGTGTTGGTAATCAGGAGCCCACATCAAGAACGAAGTAAAGCATCAAGTCAAGTGTTGGTAGTTAGGAGCCCACCTGAAGAATGAAGGGAGCAGTAATTCAAGTGTTGGTAATCATAAGCCCACCTAAAGAATGAAGCGGAGCAGCAAGTCAAGTGTTGGTAATCAGGAGCCCACCTGGAGAACGAAAGGAAGCAGTTCAAGAGTTGGTAATTAGGAGCCCACCTGAAGAACGAAAAGAAATAGTAATTCAAGTGTTGGTAATCAGGATCCCACTAGGAGAACAAAGGGAAGTAGTTCAAGTGTTGGTAATTAGGAGCCTACCTAAATAACGAAGCGAAACAACCATTCAAGTGTTGGTAATTAGGAGCTCACCTAGAGAACAAAGGGAAGCAGTTCAAGTGTTGGTAATCAGGAGCCCACCTGGAGAACGAATGGAAGCAATAAAAATTTGGTTGGTAATCAGGAGCCCTCTTGAAAAATGAAGGGAAGCAGCAATTCAAATGTTGGTAATCAGGATCCCACTTGGAGAACAAAGGGAAGCAGTTCAAGTGTTGGTAATCTGCAGCCCACCTGGAGAACAAAGGGAAGCAGTTCAAGTGTTGGTAATCAGGAGCCCACCTGAAGAACAAAGGAAAGTAGCAATTCAAGTTTTGGTAATCAGGATCCCACTTGGAGAACAAAAGGAAGCAGTTCAAGTGTTGGTAATCAAGACCCCACATAGAGAACGAAGGGAAGCAGTTCAAGTATTGGTAATCCGGAATCCACGTGAAAAATGAAGGGAGGCAACAATTCAAGTGTTGGTAATTAGGATCCCACTTGGAGAAAAAAAGGAAGAAGTTAAAGTGTTGGTAATCAGGAGCCCACCTGGAGAACGAAGGGAAGAAGTTCAAGAGTTGGTAATTAGGAGCCCACCTGAACAACGATGGGAAATAATAATTCAAGTGTTGGTAATCAAGACCCCACAAGGAGAACAAAGGGAAGCAGTTCAAGTGTTGGTAATTAGGAGCCTACCTAAAGAACAAAGGGAAGCAACCATTCAAGTGTTGGTAATCAGGAGCCCACCTAGAGAACAAAGGGAAATAGTTCAAGTGTTGGTAATCAGGAGCCCACCTGGAGAACGAATGGAAGCAATAAAAAATTGGTTGGTAATCATGAGCCCACTTGAAGAAAGAAGGGAAGTAGCAATTCAAGTGTTGGTAATCAGGATCCCACTTGGAGAACTTAGGGAAGCAGTTCAAGTGTTGGTAACCAGGAGCCCACCTGGAGAACGAAGGGAAGAATATCAAGTGTTGGTAATCGGGAGCCCACCTGAAGAACAAAGGGAAGTAGCAACTCAAGTGTTGGTAATAAGTATCCCACTTGGAGAACAAAATGAAGCAGTTCAAGTGTTGGTAATCAAGACCCCACCTGGAGAACAAAGGGAAGAAGTTCAACTATTGGTAATAAGTAATCCACGTGAAAAACGAAGGGAGGCAACAATTCAAGTGTTGGTAATTAGGACCCTACTTGGAGGAAAAAGGGAAGCAGTTCAAGTGTTGGTAATAAAGAGCCCACCTGGAGAACGAAGGGAATCAGTTCAAGAGTTGGAAATTAGGAGCTCACCTGAAGAACGAAGGGAAGCAATTCAAGAGTTGGTAATTAGGAGCCCACTTGAAGAACGAAGAGAAATAGTAATTCAAGTGTTGGTAATCAGGATCCCACTAGGAGAACAAAGGGAAGTAGTTCAAGTGTTGGTAATTAGGAGCCTACCTAAAGAACGAAGGGAAACAACCATTCAAGTGTTGGTAATCAGAAGCTCACCTAGAGAACAAAGGGAAGCAGTTCAAGTGTTGGTAATCAGGAGTCCACCTGGAGAACGAATGGAAGCAATAAAAATTTGGTTGGTAACCAGGAGCCCACTTGAAAAATGAAGGGAAGCAGCTGTTAGAATATACGCTTAACGCTAGAGGGGGGGGGGTGAATAGCGTTATAATAAAAAACAGCGTAAACTTGCGGAATTTAAAAATTGCAGGAATGAAATAAGTGCGACAAGTAAATAATAAGGAACGAACGCACCGATGTTATCCTGGTTCACCACAACCCGTGGCTAGTCCAGTCCCCGAGAGACTCTCTCGAGATTTCCACTAACTTCGTTAAGCTTACGGGTTTTTAACAAACCGTTACAAACTGAGAACTTGAGTCACACAAGCCTCAACAACCTTTGCTTGAAGATACAACACTTCAAGACTTCAACCAAAGGAATCACTACGTTCCTTCTTACAATACAAGGGATTAACACTTCCCTTCAAGTGTATAAAAACACTTTGCACTCAAAACAAGACTCTCCTTAAGAGTAGATATGAGTAAAATAAATACGCTCAAGAACGCAACAACTTTCATCAAGAATTTGGCTCTCAAAAACTTATGTAACGAATAGAAAATGATGAATAAGAGAGTATGCAAGCTTTAGCAATAATATGATCAGTTGTTGTGTTTAGAAGACTGATTTGAAGATGTATTTATAGTGTCAAAAACATGCATAACCGGTGCCTAATTGCCAATCAAGAATTGCTGATTTTGTGCTACGACAATCGATTGTCTAATTGGCACAATCGATTGTTTTCCAATCGTTCCAAAAATCATTCCCAGATTTTACGCAGCATAATCGATTATCTAAGACGTATAATCGATTACTGGCAACGTTCAAAAAATCATTTCCAGATTTTACTTAAAACAATCGATTATCAGAAATATACTATCGATTACTTGGCAACGTTCAAAAAATCTTTTTCAGATTTTACTTCAAACAATCGATTAGTAAAATCTTATAATCGATTATCTGACGGAGTTTTAAAATATTTTGGCAACGGTCATTTACATAATCGATTATGATATATGGACAATCGATTATTTTTCAGTCTTGAAAAATCTAATAGACACCGCCTCAACACAATCGATTGTCATAAGGTTCACAATCGATTATTTTGTATCTTTGAAAAATCTGATAGACACTGCCTCAACACAATCGATTGTCATAAGGTTCACAATCAATTATTTTGTAGCTTTGAAAAATCTGATGGACACTGTCTCAACACAATCGATTGTCATAAGGTACACAATCGATTGTCGTGCAGATTTCAAAAATCTGATGGACACTGCCTTAACATAATCGATTATCATAAGTACATAATCGATTATCTTTGTCCAAATTTTAGAGGCATGTTTAAAAATCAGTTTGCTCTAAATTAAATATGCATGATTTGATAAAAATGTTTTTACGAGAGAAGCCAAGTCTTGAGTTAAATTGTCGGATCAAGATCACAATTAAAGAGCGACTCATGTATGACTTTGTTTAAGCTTGATCTTTGATTGTCTTGTGCTTGAACTTCGTTACGTGACATTTGCGCGCTTGTGCTTGGACCTCGTCATATGTCAATTGCGCATCGTTTGTCATTTATCAAAACCAACAAATATGAACACATGTTTAGTTTAGTGCCTTGAGAACGTGTTTCAATAGCAGCAATTCAAATGTGGGTAATTAGGATCCCACTTGGAGAACAAAGGGAAGCAGTTCAAGTGTTGGTAATCAGCAGCCCACCTGGAGAACGAAGGGAAGCAGTTCAAGTGTTGGTAATTAGGAGCCCACCTGAAGAACAAAGGGAAGTAGCAATTCAAGTTTTGGTAATCAGGATCCCACTTGGAGAACAAAAGGAAGCAGTTCAAGTGTTGGTAATCAAGACCCCACCTAGAGAACGAAGGGAAGCAATTGAAGTATTGGTAATCCAGAATCCATGTGAAAAATGAAGGGAGGCAACAATTCAAGTGTTGGTAATTAGGATCCCACTTGGAGAAAAAAGGGAAGAAGTTAAAGTGTTGGTAATCAGGAGCCCACCTGGAGAACGAAGGGAAGAAGTTCAAGAGTTGGTAATTAGGAGCCCACCTGAAGAACGATGGGAAATAATAATTCAAGTGTTGGTAATTAGGACCCACTAGGAGAACAAAGGGAAGCAGTTCAAGTGTTGGTAATTAGGAGCCTACCTAAAGAACGAAGGGAAGCAACCATTCAAGTGTTGGTAATCAGGAGCCCACCTAGAGAACAAAGGGAAGCAGTTCAAGTGTTGGTAATCAGGAGCCCACCTGGAGAACGAATGGAAGCAATAAAATTTTGGTTGGTAATCATGAGCCCACTTGAAGAAAGAAGGGAAGCAGCAATTCAAGTGTTGGTAATCAGGATCCCACTTGGAGAACTTAGGGAAGCAGTTCAAGTGTTGGTAATCAAGAGCCCACCTGGAGAACAAAGGGAAGAATGTTAAGTGTTGGTAATCGGGAGCCCACCTGAAGAACAAAGGGAAGTAGCAACTCAAGTGTTGGTAATAAGGATCCCACTTGGAGAATAAAATGAAGCAGTTCAAGTGTTGGTAATCAGGACCCCACCTGGAGAACAAAGGAAAGCAGTTCAAGTATTGGTAATCAGTAATCCACGTGAAAAACGAAGGGAGGCAACAATTCAAGTGTTGGTAATTAGGACCCCACTTGGAGGAAAAAGGGAAGCAGTTCAAGTGTTGGTAATAAAGAGCCCACATGGAGAACGAAGGGAATCTGTTCAAGAGTTGGAAGTTAGGAGCTCACCTGAAGAACGAACGGAAATAGTAATTCAAGTGTTGGTAATCAGGATCCCACTATGAGAACAAAGGGAGGGAGTTCAGGTGTTGGTAATTAGGAGCCTACTTAAAGAACGAAATGAAACAACCAATCAAGTGTTGGTAATCAGGAGCTCACCTAGAGAACAAATGGAAACAATTCAAGTGTTGGTAATCAGGAGCCCACCTGGAGAACGAATGGAATCAATAAAATTTTGGTTGGTAATTAGGAGCCCACTTGAAGAATGAAGGGAAGCAGCAATTCAAGTTTTGGCAATCAGGATCCCACTTGAAGAACAAAGGAAAGCAGTTCAAATGTTGGTAATCAGGAACCCACCAGGAGAACGAAGGGAAGCAGTTCAAGTGTTGGTAATCAGGAGCCCACCTGAAGAACAAAGGGAAGTAGCAATTAAAGTGTTGGTTATCAGGATCCCACTTGGAGAACAAAAGGAAGCAGTTCAAGTGTTGGTAATCAAGACCCCACCTGGAGAACGAAGGGAAGCAGTTCAAGTATTGGTAATCAGGAATCCAGGTGAAAAATGAAGGGAGGCAACAATTCAAGTGTTGGTAATCAGGATCCCACTAGGAGAACAAAGGGAGGCAGTTCAGGTGTTGGTAATTAGGAGCCTACTTAAAGAACGAAATGAAACAACCAATCAAGTGTTGGTAATCAGGAGCTCACCTAGAGAACAAAGGGAAACAGTTGTGTTGGTAATCAGGAGCCCACCTGGAGAACGAATGGAAGCAATAAAATTTTTGTTGGTAATTAGGAGCCCACTTGAAGAATGAAGGGAAGTAGCAATTCAAGTGTTGGCAATCATGTTCCCACTTGAAGAACAAAGGAAAGCAGTTCAAGTGTTGGTAATCAGGAACCCACCTGCAGAACGAAGGGAAGCAGTTCAAGTGTTGGTAATCAGGAGCCCACCTGAAGAACAAAGGAAAGTAGCAATAAAAGTGTTAGTTATCAGGATCCAAATTGGAGAACAAAAGGAAGCAGTTCAAGTGTTGGTATTCAAGACCCCACCTGGAGAACGAAGGGAAGCAGTTCAAGTATTGGTAATCAGGAATCCACGTGAAAAAAGAAGGGAGGCAACAATTCAAGTGTTGCTAATTAGGATCCCACTTGGAGAAAAAAGGGAAGAAGTTCAAGAGTTGGTAATTAGGAGCCTACTTAAAGAATGAAAGGAAACAACCATTCAAGTGTTGGTAATCAGGAGCTCACCTAGATAACAAAGGGAAGCAGCTCAAGTGTTGGTAATCAGGAGCCCACCTGGAGAACGAATGGAAGCAATAAAAATTTGGTTGGTAATCATGAGCCCACTTGAAGAAAGAAGGGAAGCAGCAATTCAAGTGTTGGTAATCAGGATCCCACTTGGAGAACTTAGGGAAGCAGTTCAAGTGTTGGTAATCAGGAGCCCACCTGGAGAACGAAGGGAAGAATGTCAAGTGTTGGTAATCGGGAGCCTACCTGAAGAACAAAGGGAAGTAGCAACTCAAGTGTTGGTAATAAGGATCCCACTTGGAGAACAAAATGAAGCACTTCAAGTGTTGGTAATCAGGACCCCACCTGGAGAACTAAGGGAAGCAGTTCAAGTATTGGTAATCAGTAATCCACATGAAAAACGAAGGGAGGCAACAATTCAAGTGTTGGTAATTAGGACCCCACTTGGAGGAAAAAGGAAAGCAGTTCAAGTGTTGGTAATAAAGAGCCCACCTGGAGAACGAAGGGAATCTGTTCAAGAGTTGGAAATTAGGAGCACACCTGAAGAACGAAGGGAAATAGTAATTCAAGTGTTGGTAATCAGGATCCCACTAGGAGAACAAAGGGAGGCAGTTCAGGTGTTGGTAATTAGGAGCCCACTTATAGAACGAAATGAAACAACCAATCAAGTGTTGGTAATCAGGAGCTCACCTAGAGAACAAAGGGAAACAGTTCAAGTGTTGGTAATCAGGAGCCCACCTGGAGAACAAATGGAAGCAATAAAATTTTTGTTGGTAATTAGGAGCCCACTTGAAGAATGAAGGGAAGCAGCAATTCAAGTGTTGGCAATCACGATCCCACTTGAAAAACAAAAGAAAGCAGTTTAAGTGTTGGTAATCAGGAACCCACCTGGAGAACGAAGGGAAGCAGTTCAAGTGTTGGTAATCAGGAGCCCACCTGAAGAACAAAGGGAAGTAGCAATTAAAGTGTTGGTTATCAGGATCCCACTTGGAGAACAAAAGGAAGCAGTTCAAGTGTTGGTAATCAAGACCCCACCTGGAGAACGAAGGGAAGCAGTTCAAGTATTGGTAATCAGGAATCCAGGTGAAAAATGAAGGGAGGCAACAATTCAAGTGTTGGTAATCAGGATCCCACTAGGAGAACAAAGGGAGGCAGTTCAGGTGTTGGTAATTAGGAGCCTACTTAAAGAACGAAATGAAACAACCAATCAAGTGTTGGTAATCAGGAGCTCACCTAGAGAACAAAGGGAAACAGTTGTGTTGGTAATCAGGAGCCCACCTGGAGAAGGAATGGAAGCAATAAAATTTTTGTTGGTAATTAGGAGCCCACTTGAAGAATGAAGGGAAGTAGCAATTCAAGTGTTGGCAATCATGATCCCACTTGAAGAACAAAGGAAAGCAGTTCAAGTGTTGGTAATCAGGAACCCACCTGGAGAACGAAGGGAAGCAGTTCAAGTGTTGGTAATCAGGAGCCCACCTGAAGAACAAAGGAAAGTAGCAATAAAAGTGTTAGTTATCAGGATCCCACTTGGAGAACAAAAGGAAGCAGTTCAAGTGTTGGTATTCAAGACCCCACCTGGAGAACGAAGGGAAGCAGTTCAAGTATTGGTAATCAGGAATCCACGTGAAAAAAGAAGGGAGGCAACAATTCAAGTGTTGCTAATTAGGATCCCACTTGGAGAAAAAAGGGAAGAAGTTCAAGAGTTGGTAATTAGGAGCCTACTTAAAGAACGAAATGAAACAACCAATCAAGTGTTGGTAATCAGGAGCTCACCTAGAGAACAAAGGGAAACAGTTGTGTTGGTAATCAGGAGCCCACCTAAAGAACGAATGGAAGCAATAAAATTTTTGTTGGTAATTAGGAGCCCACTTGAAGAATGAAGGGAAGTAGCAATTCAAGTGTTGGCAATCATGATCCCACTTGAAGAACAAAGGAAAGCAGTTCAAGTGTTGGTAATCAGGAACCCACCTGGAGAACGAAGGGAAGCAGTTCAAGTGTTGGTAATCAGGAGCCCACCTGAAGAACAAAGGAAAGTAGCAATAAAAGTGTTAGTTATCAGGATCCCACTTGGAGAACAAAAGGAAGCAGTTCAAGTGTTGGTATTCAAGACCCCACCTGGAGAACGAAGGGAAGCAGTTCAAGTATTGGTAATCAGGAATCCACGTGAAAAAAGAAGGGAGGCAACAATTCAAGTGTTGCTAATTAGGATCCCACTTGGAGAAAAAAGGGAAGAAGTTCAAGAGTTGGTAATTAGGAGCCTACTTAAAGAATGAAAGGAAATAACCATTCAAGTGTTGGTAATCAGGAGCTCACCTAGATAACAAAGGGAAGCAGCTCAAGTGTTGGTAATCAGGAGCCCACCTGGAGAACGAATGGAAGCAATAAAAATTTGGTTGGTAATCATGAGCCCACTTGAAGAAAGAAGGGAAGCAGCAATTCAAGTGTTGGTAATCAGGATCCCACTTGAAGAACTTAGGGAAGCAGTTCAAGTGTTGGTAATCAGGAGCCCACCTGGAGAACGAAGGGAAGAATGTCAAGTGTTGGTAATCGGGAGCCTACCTGAAGAACAAAGGGAAGTAGCAACTCAAGTGTTGGTAATAAGGATCCCACTTGGAGAACAAAATGAAGCAGTTCAAGTGTTGGTAATCAGGACCCCACCTGGAGAACTAAGGGAAGCAGTTCAAGTATTGGTAATCAGTAATCCACATGAAAAACGAAGGGAGGCAACAATTCAAGTGTTGGTAATTAGGACCCCACTTGGAGGAAAAAGGAAAGCAGTTCAAGTGTTGGTAATAAAGAGCCCACCTGGAGAACGAAGGGAATCTGTTCAAGAGTTGGAAATTAGGAGCACACCTGAAGAACGAAGGGAAATAGTAATTCAAGTGTTGGTAATCAGGATCCCACTAGGAGAACAAAGGGAGGCAGTTCAGGTGTTGGTAATTAGGAGCCCACTTATAGAACGAAATGAAACAACCAATCAAGTGTTGGTAATCAGGAGCTCACCTAGAGAACAAAGGGAAACAGTTCAAGTGTTGGTAATCAGGAGCCCACCTGGAGAACAAATGGAAGCAATAAAATTTTGGTTGGTAATTAGGAGCCCACTTGAAGAATGAAGGGAAGCAGCAATTCAAGTGTTGGCAATCACGATCCCACTTGAAAAACAAAAGAAAGCAGTTTAAGTGTTGGTAATCAGGAACCCACCTGGAGAACGAAGGGAAGCAGTTCAAGTGTTGGTAATCAGGAGCCCACCTGAAGAACAAAGGGAAGTAGCAATTAAAGTGTTGGTTATTAGGATCCCACTTGGAGAACAAAAGGAAGCAGTTCAATTGTTGGTAATCAAGACCCCACCTGGAGAACGAAGGGAAGCAATTCAAGTATTGGTAATCAGGAATCCATGTGAAAAACGAAGGGAGGCAACAATTCAAGTGTTGGTAATTAGGATCCCACTTGGAGAACAAAGGGAAGCAGTTCAAGTTTTTGTAATCAGGACCCCACCTAGAGAACAAAGGGAAGCAGTTCAAGAGTTGGTAATTAGGAGCCCACCTAAAGAACGAAGGGAAATAGTAATTCAAGTGTTGGTAATCAGGATCCTACTAGGAGAACAAAGGGAAACAGTTCAAATGTAGGTAATCACGAGCTCACTTGGAGAACGAAGAGAAGCAGTTCAAGTATTGGTAATACGGAATCCACCTGAAAAACGAAGGGAGGCATAAATTCAAGTGTTCTCAATTAGGAGCCCACCTCTAGAAAGAAGGGAAGCATTTGAAGTGTTTATAATCAGGAACCCATCGAAGCAATGAAGGGGAGCCGGAAGTCAAGTGTTGGTAATCGGGAGCCCAGCTGAAGAACAATGGGAAACAGTTCAAGTGTTGGTAATCAGGAGCCCACCTAAAGAACAAAGGGAAGCAACAATTCAAGTTTCGGTAATCAGGAACCCACCTAGAGAACGAAGGGAAACAGTTCAAGTGTTGGTAATTAGGAGCCCACCTGGAGAACAAGGGGAAGTAGTTAAAGTGTTGGTAATAAGGAGCCCACCTAAAGAACCAAGGGAAGCAGCAATTCAAGAGTTGGTAATCAGGTTCCCATTTGGAAAACAAAGGGACATAGTTCAATCGTTGGTAATCAGGAGCCCACCTGGAGAACGAAGGGAAGCAGTTCAAGTGTTGGTAATTAGGAGCCCACATGAAAAACGAAGGGAAGTGTCAATTCAAGTTTTGGTAATCAGGATCCCAATTGGAGAACAAAGGGAAGCAGTTTAAGTGTTGGTAATCAGGAGCCCACCTGGAGAATGAAGGGCAGCAGTTCAAGAATTGGTAATCAGGAATCCACTTGAAAAACGAAGGGTGGCAGCAATTCAAGTGTTGGTAATCAGGAGCCCACCTGAAGAAAAATGCAACAATTTAAGTGTTGGTAATCAGGAGCCCACCTGAAGAACAAATGAGCAATTCAAGTGTTGGTAATTAGGAGCCCACCTGAAGAATAAAGCAGCATCCAAGTGTTGGTAATCAAGACCCCACCTGAAGATCAAAGAAGCAATTCAAGTAGTTGTAATCAGGAGCCAACCTGGAGAACGAAGGGAAGCAGTTCAAGAGTTGGTAATTAGGAGCCTACCTGAAGAACGAAGGGAAATAATAATTCAAGTGTTGGTAATCATGACCCCACTAGGAGAACAAAGGGAAGCAGTTCAAGTGTTGGTAATTAGGAGCCTACAAAAGAACGAAGGGAAGAGAACATTCAAGTGTTGGTAATCAGGAGCCCACCTAGAGAACAAAGGGAAGCAGTAAAAGTGTTGGTAATCAGGACCCACCTGGAGAACGAATGGAAGCAATAAAAATTTGGTTGGTAATCAGGAGCCGACTTGAAGAAAGAAGGGAAGCAACAATTCAAGTGTTGTTAATCAGGATCCTACTTGGAGAACTAAGAGAAGCGGTTCAAGTGTTGGTAATCAGGAGCCCACCTGGAGAACGAAGGAAAGCAGTTCAAGTGTAGGTAATCGGGAGCCCACCAGAAGAACAAAGGGAAGTAGCAACTCAAGTGTTGGTAATCAGGATCCCACTTGGAGAACAAAATAAAGCAGTTCAAGTGTTGGTGATCAGGACCCCACCTAGAGAACGAAGGGAAGCAGTTCAAGTATTGGTAATCTGGAATCCACGTGAAAAATGAAGGGAGGCAACAATTCAAGTGTTGGTAATTAGGATCCCACTTGGAGAAAAAAGGGAAGAAGTTCAAGAGTTGGTAATTAGGAGCCTACTTAAAGAATGAAAGGAAACAACCAATCAAGTGTTGGTAATCAGGTGCTCACCTAGATAACAAAGGGATGCAGTTCAAGTGTTGGTAATCAGGAGCCCACCTGCAGAATGGATGGAAGCAATAAAATTTTGGTTGGTAATTAGGAGCCCACTTAAAGAATGAAGGGAAGCAGCAATTCAAGTGTTGGCAATTAGGATCCAACTTGTAGAACAAAGGGAAGCAGTTTAAGTGTTGGTAATCAGGAACCCACCTGGAGAATGAAGGGAAGCAGTTCAAGTGTTGGTAATCTGGAGCCCACCTGAAGAACAAAGGGAAGTAGCAATTCAAGTGTTGGTAATCAGGATACAACTTGGAGAACAAAAGGAAGCAGTTCAAGTGAAGGGAGGCAACAATTCAAGTGTTGGTAATTAGGATCCCACTTGGAGAACAAAGGGAAACAGTTCAAGGTTTTGTAATCAGGACCCCACCTGGAGAATGAAGGAAAGCAGTTCAAGTATTGGTAATCAGGAATCCACGTGAAAAACGAAGGGAGGCAACAATTCAAGTGTTGGTAATTAGGATCCCACTTGGAGAACAAAGGGAAATAGTTCAAGGTTTTGTAATCAGGACCCCACCTAGAGAACGAAGGGAAGCAGTTGAAGAGTTGGTAATTAGGAACCCACCTGAAGAACGAAGGGAAATAGTAATTCAAGTGTTGGTAATCAGGATCCCACTAGGAGAACAAAGGGAAGCAGTTCAAGTGTTGGTAATCAGGAGCCCAGCTGGAGAACAAAGGGAAGCAGTTCAAGTATTGGTAATAAGGAATCCACCTGAAAAACGAAAGGAGGCAACAATTCAAGTGTTCGTAATTAGGAGCCCACCTCGAGAACAAAGGGAAGCAGTTCAAGTGTTTATAATCAGGAACCCATCGAAGGAATGGAGGGGAGCCGCAAGTCAAGTGTTGTTAATCGGGAGTCCAGCTGGAGAACAATGGGAAGAAGTTCAAGTGTTGGTAATCAGGAGCCCACCTAAAGAACAAAGGGAAACAACAATTCAAGTTTCGGTAATAAGGAGCCCACCTAGAGAACGAAGGGAAACAGTTCAAGTGTTGGTAATTAGGAGACCACCTAGAGAATCAGGGGAAGCAGTTAAAGTGTTGGTAATCAGGAGCCCACCTAAAGAACGAAGGGAAGCAGCAAATCAAGAGTTGGTAATCAGGATCCCACTTGGAAAACAAAGGGAAGCATTTCAAGTGTTGGTAATTAGGATCCCACCTGGAGAACGAAGGGAATCAGTTGAAGAGTTGGTAATCAGGAGCCCACTAGAAAAATGAAGGGAAGTGTCACTTCAAGTTTTGGCAATCAGGATCCCACTTGGAGAACAAAGGGAAGCAGTTCAAGTGTTGGTAATCAGGAGCCCACCTGGAGAACGAAGGGAAGCAGTTCAAGTATTGGCAATCAGGAATCCATTTGAAAAACGAAGGGAGGCAGCAATTCAAGTGTTGGTAATCAGGAGCCCACCTGAAGAAAAAAGCAACAATTTAAGTGCTAGTAATCAGGAGCCCACCTGAAGCACAAATGAGCAATTCAAGTGTTTGTAATCAGGAGCCCTCCTGAAGAATAAAGCCGCAATCCAAGTGTTGGTAATCAAGAGCCCACCTGAAGGTCAAAGTAGCAATTCAAGTAGTTGTAATCAGGAGCCCACCTGGAGAACGAAGGGAAGCAGTTCAAGAGTTTGTAATTAGGAGCCTACCTGAAGAACGAAGGGAAATAATAATTCAAGTGTTGGTAATCAGGACCCCACTTGGAGAAAAAAGGGATGCAGTTGACGTGTTGGTAATTAGGAGCCTACCTAAAGAACGAAGGGAAGTAGTTCAAGTGTTGGTAATCAGGACCCCACCTGGAGAACAAAGGGAAGCAGTGCAAGTATTGGTAATCAGGAATCCACGTGAAAAACGAAGGGAGACAACAATTCAAGTGTTGGTAATTAGGATCCCACTTGGAGAAAAAAGGGAAGCAGTTCAAGTGTTGGTTATAAAGAGCCCACCTGGAGAACGAAGGGAATCAGTTCAAGAGTTGGACATTAGGAGCCCACCTGAAGAACGAAGGGAAATAGTAATTCAAGTGTTCGTAATCAGGATCCCACTAGGAGAACAAAGGGAAGCAGTTCAAGTGTTGGTAATCAGGAGCCCACCTGGAGAACGAAGTGAAGCAGTTCAAGTATTGGTAATCAGGAATCCACCTGAAAAACAAAGGTAGGCAGCAATTCAAGTATTCATAATTAGGAGCCCACCTGGAGAAGAAGGGGAAGCTGTTAAAGTGTTGGTAATCAACAGCCCACCTAAAGAACGATGGGAAGCAGCAATTCAAGAGTTGGTAATCAGGATCCCACTTGAAAAACAAAGGGAATCAGTTCAAGTGTTGGTAATCAGGAGCCCACATGGAGAACGAAGGGAAGCAGTTCAAGTGTTGGTAATCAGGAGCCCACCTGAAAAACGAAGGGAAGTGTCAATTGAAGTTTTGGTAATCAGGATCCCACTTGGAGAACAAAGGGAAGCAGTTCAAGTGTTGGTAATTAGGAGCCCACCTGGAGAACAAAGGGAAGCAGTTCAAGTATTGGTAATCAGGAATCCACTTGAAAAACGAAGGGTGGCAGCAATTCAAGTGTTGTTAATCAGGAGAAAAAAGCAAAAATTTAAGAGTTGGTAATCAGGAGCCCACCTGAAGCACAAATGAGCAATTCAAGTGCTGGTAATCAGGAGCCCACCTGAAGAATAAAGCTGCAATCCACGTGTTTGTAATCAAGAGCCCACCTGAAGATCAAAGTAGCAATTCCAGTAGTTGTAATCAGGAGCCCACCTGGAGAACGAAGGGAAGTAGTTCAAGAGTTGGTAATTACGATCCTACCTGAAGAACAAAGGGAAATAATAATTCAAGTGTTGGTAATCATGACCCCACTACGAGAAAAAAAGGGAATCAGTTGAAGTGTTGGTAATTGGGTGCCTACCTAAAGAACGAAGGGAAGCAACCATTCAAGTGTTTGTAATCAGGAGCCCACCTAGAGAACAAAGGGAGGCAGTTCAAGTGTTGGTAATCAGGAGCCCACTTGAAGAAAGAAGGGAAGCAACAATTCAAGTGTTGGTAATCGGGATTCCACTTGGAGAACTAAGGGAAGCAGTTCAAGTGTTGGTAATCAGAAGCCCACCTAGAGAACGAAGGAAAGCAGTTCAAGTGTTGGTAATCGGGAGCCCACCTGAAGAACAAAGGGAAGTAGCAACTCAAGTGTTGGTAATCAGGATCCCACTTGGAGAAAAAAATGAAGCAGTTCAAGTGTTGGCAATCAGGACCCCACCTGGAGAACAAAGGGAAGCAGTGCAAGTTTTGGTAATCAGGAATCCACGTGAAAAACGAAGGGAGACAACAATTCAAGTGTTGGTAATTAGGATCCCACTCGGAGAAAAAAGGGAAGCAGTTCAAGTGTTGGTAATAAAGAGCCCACCTAGAGAATGAAGGGAATCAGTTCAAGAGTTTGAAATTAGGAGCCCACCTGAAGAACGAAGGGTAATAGTAATTCAAGTGTTGGTAATCAGGATCCAACTAGGAGAACAAAGGGAAGTAGTTCAAGTGTTAGTAATTAGGAGCCTACTTAAAGAATGAAAGGAAACAACAATTCAAGTGTTGGTAATACGGAGCTCACCTAGATAACAAAGGGAAGCAGCTCAAGTGTTGGTAATCAGGAGCCTACCTGGAGAACAAATGGAAGCAATAAAATTTTGGTTGGTAAGTAGGAGCCCACTTGATGAATGAAGGGAAGCAGCAATTCAAGTGTTGGCAATCAGGATCCCACTTGTCAAACAAAGGGAAGCAGTTTAAGTGTTGGTAATCAAGAACCCACCTGGAGAACGAAGGAAGCAGTTCAAGTGTTGGTAATCAGGAGCCCACCTGAAGAACAAATGGAAGTAGCAATTCAAGTGTTGGTAATCAGGATCCCACTTGGAGGAGAAACGGAAGCAGTTCAAGTATTGGTAATCAGGACCCCCCTGGAGAACGAAGGGAAGCAGTTCAAGTATTGGTAATCAGGAATCCACGTGAAAAACGAAGGGTGGCAACAATTCAAGTGTTGGTAATTAGGATCGCACTTGGAGAACAAAGGGAAGAAGTTCAAGTTTTGGTAATCAGGACCCCACCTGGAGAACGAAGGGAAGCAGTTCAAGAGTTGGTAATTAGGAACCCACCTGAAGAACGAAGGGAAATAGTAATTCAAGTGTTGGTAATCAGGATCCCACTAGGAGAACAAAGGGAAGACGTTTAAGTGTTGGTAATCACAAGCTCACCTGGAGAACGAAGAGAAGCAGTTCAAGTATTGGTAATCAGGAATCCACCTGAAAAATGAAGGGATGTATCAATTCAAGTGTTCGTAATTAGGAGCCCACCTCGAGAACGAAGGGAAGCAGTTCAAGTGTTTATAATCAGGAACCCATCGAAGGAAGGAAGGGGAGCCGCAAGTCAAGTGTTGGTAATCGGGAGCCCAGCTGGAGAACAATGGGAAGCAGTTCAAGTGTTAGTAATTAGGAGCCCACCTAAAGAACAAAGGGAAGCAACAATTCAAGTTTCGGTAATCAGGAGCCCACCTAGAGAACGAAGGGAAAAAGTTCAAGTGTTGGTAATTAGGAGCCCACCTGGAGAAGAAGGGGAAGCTGTTAAAGTGTTGGTAATCAACAACCTACCTAAAGAACGATGGGAAGCAGCAATTCAAGAGTTGGTAATCAGGATCCCACTTGAAAAACAAAGGGAATCAGTTCAAGTGTTGTTAATCAGGAGCCCACATATAGAACGAAGGGAAGCAGTTCAAGTGTTGGTAATCAGGAGCCCACCTGAAAAACGAAGGGAAGTGTCAATTGAAGTTTTGGTAATCAGGATCCCACTTGGAGAACAAAGGGAAGCAGTTCAAGTGTTGGTAATTAGGAGCCCACCTGGAGAACGAAGGGAAGCAGTTCAAGTATTGGTAATCAGGAATCCACTTGAAAAACGAAGGGTGGCAGCAATTCAAGTGTTGTTAATCAGGAGAAAAAAGCAAAAATTTAAGAGTTGGTAATCAGGAGCCCACCTGAAGCACAAATGAGCAATTCAAGTGCTGGTAATCAGGAGCCCACCTGAAGAATAAAGCTGCAATCCACGTGTTTGTAATCAAGAGCCCACCTGAAGATCAAAGTAGCAATTCCAGTAGTTGTAATCAGGAGCCCACCTGGAGAACGAAGGGAAGTAGTTCAAGAGTTGGTAATTACGATCCTACCTGAAGAACAAAGGGAAATAATAATTCAAGTGTTGGTAATCATGACCCCACTACGAGAAAAAAAGGGAATCAGTTGAAGTGTTGGTAATTGGGAGCCTACCTACAGAACGAAGGGAAGCAACCATTCAAGTGTTTGTAATCAGGAGCCCACCTAGAGAACAAAGGGAGGCAGTTCAAGTGTTGGTAATCAGGAGCCCACTTGAAGAAAGAAGGGAAGCAACAATTCAAGTGTTGGTAATCTGGATTCCACTTGGAGAACTAAGGTAAGCAGTTCAAGTGTTGGTAATCAGAAGCCCACCTAGAGAACGAAGGAAAGCAGTTCAAGTGTTGGTAATCGGGAGCCCACCTGAAGAAAAAAGGGAAGTATTAACTCAAGTGTTGGTAATCAGGATCCTACTTGGAGAAAAAAATGAAGCAGTTCAAGTGTTGGCAATCAGGACCCCACCTGGAGAACAAAGGGAAGCAGTGCAAGTTTTGGTAATCAGGAATCCACGTGAAAAACGAAGGGAGACAACAATTCAAGTGTTGGTAATTAGGATCCCACTCGGAGAAAAAAGGGAAGCAGTTCAAGTGTTGGTAATAAAGAGCCCACCTAGAGAATGAAGGGAATCAGTTCAAGAGTTTGAAATTAGGAGCCCACCTGAAGAACGAAGGGAAATAGTAATTCAAGTGTTGGTAATCAGGATCCAACTAGGAGAACAAAGGGAAGTAGTTCAAGTGTTAGTAATTAGGAGCCTACTTAAAGAATGAAAGGAAACAACAATTCAAGTGTTGGTAATACGGAGCTCACCTAGATAACAAAGGGAAGCAGCTGAAGTGTTGGTAATCAGGAGCCTACCTGGAGAACAAATGGAAGCAATAAAATTTTGGTTGGTAAGTAGGAGCCCACTTGATGAATGAAGGGAAGCAGCAATTCAAGTGTTGGCAATCAGGATCCCACTTGTCAAACAAAGGGAAGCAGTTTAAGTGTTGGTAATCAAGAACCCACCTGGAGAACGAAGGAAGCAGTTCAAGTGTTGGTAATCAGGAGCCCACCTGAAGAACAAATGGAAGTAGCAATTCAAGTGTTGGTAATCAGGATCCCACTTGGAGGACAAAAGGAAGCAGTTCAAGTATTGGTAATCAGGACCCCCCCTGGAGAACGAAGGGAAGCAGTTCAAGTATTGGTAATCAGGAATCCACGTGAAAAACGAAGGGTGGCAACAATTCAAGTGTTGGTAATTAGGATCCCACTTGGAGAAAAAAGGGAAGAAGTTCAAGTTTTGGTAATCAGGACCCCACCTGGAGAACGAAGGGAAGCAGTTCAAGAGTTGGTAATTAGGAACCCACCTGAAGAACGAAGGGAAATAGTAATTCAAGTGTTGGTAATCAGGATCCCACTAGGAGAACAAAGGGAAGACGTTTAAGTGTTGGTAATCACAAGCTCACCTGGAGAACTAAGAGAAGCAGTTCAAGTATTGGTAATCAGGAATCCACCTGAAAAATGAAGGGAGGTATCAATTCAAGTGTTCGTAATTAGGAGCCCACCTCGAGAATGAAGGGAAGCAGTTCAAGAGTTTATAATCAGGAACCCATCGAAGGAAGGAAGGGGAGCTGCAAGTCAAGTGTTGGTAATCGGGAGCCCAGCTGGAGAACAATGGGAAGCAGTTCAAGTGTTAGTAATTAGGAGCCCACCTAAAGAACAAAGGGAAGCAACAATTCAAGTTTCGGTAATCAGGAGCCCACCTAGAGAACGAAGGGAAAAAGTTCAAGTGTTGGTAATTAGGAGCCCACCTGGAGAACAAGGGGAAGCTTTTAAAGTGTTGGTAATCAACAGCCCACCTAAAGAACAATGGGAAGCAGCAATTCAAGAGTTGGTAATCAGGATCCCACTTGAAAAACAAAGGGAATCAGTTCAAGTGTTGGTAATCAGGAGCCCACATGGAGAACGAAGGGAAGCAGTTCAAGTGTTGGTAATCAGGAGCCCACCTGAAAAACGAAGGGAAGTGTCAATTGAAGTTTTGGTAATCAGGATCCCACTTGGAGAACAAAGGGAAGCAGTTCAAGTGTTGGTAATTAGGAGCCCACCTGGAGAACGAAGGGAAGCAGTTCAAGTATTGGTAATCAAGAATCCACTTGAAAAACGAAGGGTGGCAGCAATTCAAGTGTTGTTAATCAGGAGAAAAAAGCAAAAATTTAAGAGTTGGTAATCAGGAGCCCACCTGAAGCACAAATGAGCAATTCAAGTGCTGGTAATCAGGAGCCCACCTGAAGAATAAAGCTGCAATCCACGTGTTTGTAATCAAGAGCCCACCTGAAGATCAAAGTAGCAATTCCAGTAGTTGTAATCAGGAGCCCACCTGGAGAATAAAGCTGCAATCCATGTGTTTGTAATCAAGAGCCCACCTGAAGATCAAAGTAGCAATTCCAGTAGTTGTAATCAGGAGTCCACCTGGAGAACGAAGGGAAGTAGTTCAAGAGTTGGTAATTACGATCCTACCTAAAGAACAAAGGGAAATAATAATTCAAGTGTTGGTAATCATGACCCCACTACGAGAAAAAAAGGGAATCAGTTGAAGTGTTGGTAATTGGGAGCCTACCTAAAGAATGAAGGGAAGCAACCATTCAAGTGTTTGTAATCAGGAGCCCACCTAGAGAACAAAGGGAGGCAGTTCAAGTGTTGGTAATCAGGAGCCCACTTGAAGAAAGAAGGGAAGCAACAATTCAAGTGTTGGTAATCTGGATTCCACTTGGAGAACTAAGGGAAGCAGTTCAAGTGTTGGTAATCAGAAGCCCACCTAGAGAACGAAGGAAAGCAGTTCAAGTGTTGGTAATCGGGAGCCCACCTAAAGAACAAAGGGAAGTAGCAACTCAAGTGTTGGTAATCAGGATCCCACTTGGAGAAAAAAATGAAGCAGTTCAAGTGTTGGCAATCAGGACCCCACCTGGAGAACAAAGGGAAGCAGTGCAAGTTTTGGTAATCAGGAATCCACGTGAAAAACGAAGGGAGACAACAATTCAAGTGTTGGTAATTAGGATCCCACTCGGAGAAAAAAGGGAAGCATTTCAAGTGTTGGTAATAAAGAGCCCACTTAGAGAATGAAGGGAATCAGTTCAAGAGTTTGAAATTAGGAGCCCACCTGAAGAACGAAGGGAAATAGTAATTCAAGTGTTGGTAATCAGGATCCAACTAGGAGAACAAAGGGAAGTAGTTCAAGTGTTAGTAATTAGGAGCCTACTTAAAGAATGAAAGGAAACAACAATTCAAGTGTTGGTAATACGGAGCTCACCTAGATAACAAAGGGAAGCAGCTGAAGTGTTGGTAATCAGGAGCCTACCTGGAGAACAAATGGAAGCAATAAAATTTTGGTTGGTAAGTAGGAGCCCACTTGATGAATGAAGGGAAGCAGCAATTCAAGTGTTGGCAATCAGGATCCCACTTGTCAAACAAAGGGAAGCAGTTTAAGTGTTGGTAATCAAGAACCCACCTGGAGAACGAAGGAAGCAGTTCAAGTGTTGGTAATCAGGAGCCCACCTGAAGAACAAATGGAAGTAGCAATTCAAGTGTTGGTAATCAGGATCCCACTTGGAGGACAAAAGGAAGCAGTTCAAGTATTGGTAATCAGGACCCCCCCTAGAGAACGAAGGGAAGCAGTTCAAGTATTGGTAATCAGGAATCCACGTGAAAAACGAAGGGTGGCAACAATTCAAGTGTTGGTAATTAGGATCCCACTTGGAGAACAAAGGGAAGCAGTTCAAGTGTTGGTAATAAGGAGCCCACCTTGAGAACGAAGGGAAGCAGCTAAAGAGTTGGTAATTAGGAGCCCACCTAAAAAACGAAAAAAAATAGTAATTGAAGTGTTGGTAATCAGGATCTCACTAGGAGAACAAAGGGAAGCAGTTCAAATGTTGGTAATCAGCAGCCCATCGAAGGAATGAAGGGGAGCCGCAAGTCATGTGTTGGTAATCAGGAGCCCAGCTGGAGAACAAAGGGAAGCAGTTCAGTGTTGGTAATTAGGAGCCCACCTAAAGAACAAAAGGAAGCAACAATTCAAGTGTCGGTAATCAGGAGCCCACCTAGAGAACGAAGGGAAATAGTTCAAGTGTTGGTAATTAGGAGCCCACCTGGAGAACAAGGGAAAGCAGTTAAAGTATTGGTAATCAAGAGCCCACCTAAAGAACAAAGGGAAGTAGCAATTGAAGAGTTGGTAATCAGGATCCCACGTGGAAAACAAAGGGAAGCAGTTCAAGAGTTGGTAATTAGGAGCCCACCTGAAGAACGAAGGGAAATAGTAATTCAAGTGTTGGTAATCAGCATCCCACTAGGAGAACAAAGGGAAGCAGTTCAAGTGTTGGTAATCACGAGCTCACCTGGAGAACGAAGAGAAGCAGTTCAAGTATTGGTAATCAGGAATCCACCTGAAAAACAAACGGAGGCATCAATTCAAGTGTTCGTAATTAGGAGCCCACCTCGAGAATGAATGGAAGCAGTTCAAGTGTTTATTATGAGGAACCCATCGAAGGAATAAATGGGAACCGCAAGTCAACTGTTGGTAATCGGGAGCCCAGCTGGAGAACATTGGGAAGCAGTTCAAGTGTTGGTAATCAGGAGCCCACCTAAAGAACAAAGGGAAGCAACAATGCAAGTTTCGGTAATCAGGAGCCCACCTAGAGAACGAAGGGAAACAGTTCAAGTGTTGGTAATTAGGAGTCCACCTGAAGAAAATGGGGAAGCAGTTAAAGTGTTGGTAATCAGGAGCCCACCTAAAGTACGAAGGGAAGCAGCAATTCAAGAGTTGGTAATAAGGATCCCACTTGGAAAACAAAGGGAAGCAGTTCAAGTGTTGGTAATCAGGAGCCCACCTGGAGAACGAAGGGAAGCAGTTAAGGTGTTGGTAATCAGGAGCCCACCTGATAAACGAAGGGAAGTGTCAACTCAAGTTTTGGTAATCTGGATCCCACTTGGAGAACAAAGGGAAGCAGTTCAGGTGTTGGTAATCAGGAGCCCACCTAGAGAACGAAGGTAAGCAGTTCAAGTATTGGTAATCAGGAATCCACTTGAAAAACGAAGGAAGGCAGCAATTCAAGTGTTGGTAATCAGGAGCCCACCTGAAGAAAAAAGCAACAATTTAAGTGTTGGTAATCAGGAGCCCACCTGAAGCACAAATGAGCAATTCAAGTGTTGGTAATCAGGAGCCCACTTGAAGAATAAAGCCGCAATCCAAGTGTTGGTAATGAAGAACCCACCTGAAGATCAAAGTAGTAATTCAAGTAGTTGTAATCAGGAGCCCACTTGGAGAACGAAGGGAAGAAGTTCAAGAGTTGGTAATTAGGAGCCTACCTGAAGAACGAAGGGAAATAATTTATGTCTTGGTAATCAGGACCCCACTAGGAGAAAAAAGGGAAGCAGTTGATGTGTTGGTAATTAGGAGCCTTCCTAAAGAACAAAGGAAGGCGACCATTCAAGTGTTGATAATCAGGAGCCCACCTTGAGAACAAAGGGAAGCAGTTCAAGTGTTGGTAATCAGGAGCCCACTTGAAGAAAGAAGGGAAGCAACAATTCAAGTGTTGGTAATCATGATCCCACTTGGAGAACTAAGGGAAGCAGTTCAAGTTTTGGTAATCAGGAGCCCACCTGGAGAACGAAGGAAAGCAGTTCAAGTGTTGGTAGTCGGGAGCCCACCTGAAGAACAAAGGGAAGTAGCAACTCAAGTGTTGGAAATCAGGATCCCACTTGGAGAACAAAATGAAGCAGTTCAAGTGTTGTTAATCAGGACCCCACCTGGATAACAATGGGAAGTAGTGCAAGTATTAGTAATCAGGAATCCACGTGAAAAACGAAAGGGAGACTACAATTCAAGTGTTGGTATTTAGGATCCCACTTGGAGAAAATAGGGAAGCAGTTCAAGTGTTGGTAATAAAGAGCCTACCTGGAGAACGAAGGGAATCGGTTCAAGAGTTTGAAATTATGAGGCCACCTGAAGAACGAAGGGAAATAGTAATTCAAGTGTTGGTAATCAGGATCTAACTAGGAGAACAAAGGGAAGTAGTTCAAGTGTTAGTAATTAGGAGCCTACTTAAAGAATGAAAGGAAACAACCAATCAAGTGTTGGTAATCAGGAGCTCACCTAGATAACAAAGGGAAGCAGCTCAAGTGTTGGTAATCAGGATCCCACCTGGAGAACGAATGGAAGCAATAAAATTTTGGTTGGTAATTAGGAGCCCACTTGAAGAATGAAGGGAAGCAGCAATTCAAGTGTTGGCAATCAGGATCCCACTTGTAAAACAAAGGGAAGCAGTTTAAGTGTTGGTTATGAGGAACCCATCTGGAGAACGAAGGGAAGCAGTTCAAGTGTTGGTAATCAGGAGCCCACCTGAAGAACAAAGGGAACAAGCAATTCAAGTGTTGGTAATCAGTATCCCACTTGGAGAACAAAAGGAAGCAGTTCAAGTGTTGGTAATCAGGACCCCACCTGGAGAACGAAGGGAAGCAGTTCAAGTATTGGTAATTAGGAATCCACGTGAAAAACGAAGGGAGGCTACAATTCAAGTGTTGGTATATAGGATCCCACTTGGAGAACAAAGGGAAGCAGTTCAAGTGTTGGTAATAAGGAGCCCACCTAGAGAACGAAGGGAAGCAGTTCAAGAGTTGGTAATTAGGAGCCCACCTGAAGAACGAAGGGAAATAGTAATTCAAGTGTTCGTAATCAGGATCCCACTAGGAGAACAAAGGGAAGCATTTCAAGTGTTGGTAATCAGGAGCCCACCTGGAGAACGAAGTGAAGCAGTTCAAGTATTGGTAATCAGGAATCCACCTGAAAAACAAAGGTAGGCAGCAATTCAAGTATTCATAATCAGGAGCCCACCTAGAGAACAAAGGGAAGCACTTCAAGTGTTTATAATCAGGAGCCCATCGAAGGAATGAAGGGGAGCCGCAAGTTATATGTTGGTAATCAGGAGCCCAGCTGGAGAACAAAGGGAAGTAGTTCAAGTGTTGGTAATTAGGAGCCCACCTAAAGAACAAAGGGAAGCAACAATTCAAGTGTCGGTAATCAGGAGCCCACCTAGAGAACGAAGGGAAATAGTTCAAGTGTTGGTAATTAGGAGCTCAGCTGGAGAACACGGGAAAGCAGTTAAAGTGTTGGTAATCAGGAGCCCGCCTACAGAACGAACGGAAGCAGCAATTCAAGAGTTGGTAATCAGGATCCCACCATGAAAACAAAGGGAAGCAGTTCAAGTGTTGGTATTCGGGAGCCCACCTAGAGAACGAAGGGAAGCAGTTCAAGTGTTGGTAATCAGGAGCCCAGCTGAAAAACGAAGGGAAGTGTCAATTCATGTTTTAGTAATCAGGATGCCACTTGGAGAACAAAGGGAAGCAGTTCAAGTGTTGGTAATCAGGAGCCCACCTGGAGAACGAAGGGAAGCAGTTCAAGTATTAGTAATCAGGAATCCACTTGAAAAACGATCGGAGGCAGCATTTCAAGTGTTGGTAATCAGGAGCCCACTTGAAGAAATAACCAAATATTTAAGTGTTGGTAATCAGGAGCCCACCTGAAGCACAAATGAGCAATTCAAGTGTTGGTAATCAGGAGCCCACCTGAAGAATAAAGCAGCAATCCAAGTGTTGGTAATCAAGAGCCCACATGAATATCGAAGTAGCAATTCAAGTAGTTGTAATTAGGAGCCCACCTGGAGAACGAAGGGAAGCAGTTCAAGAGTTGGTAATTAGGAGCCCACCTGAAGAACGAAGGGAAATAATAATTCAAGTGTTGTTTATCAGGACCTCACTAGGAGAAAAAAGGAAAGCAGTTCAAGTGTTGGTAATTAGGAGCCTACCTAAAGAATGAAGGGAAGCAACCATTCAAGTGTTGGTAATCAGGAGTCCACCTAGAGAGCAAAGGGAAGCAGTTCAAGTGTTGGTAATTAGGAGCCCACCTGGAGAACAAATGGAAGCAATAATAATTTGGTTGGTAATCTGGAGACCACTTGAAGAAAGAAGGGAAGCAACAATTAAAGTGTTGGTAATTAGGATCCTAGTTGGAGAACTGAGGGAAGCAGTTCAAGTGTTGGTAATCAGGAGCCCACCTGGAGAACGAAGGAAAGCAGTTCAAGTGTTGGTAATCGGGAGCCCACCTGAAGAACAAAGGGAAGTAGCAACTCAAGTGTTGGTGATCAGGATCCCACTTGGAGAACAAAATGAAGCAGTTCAAGAGTTGGTAATCAGGAGTCCACCTAGAGAACAAAGGGAAGCAGTTCAAGTGTTGGTAATCAGGAGCCCACCTGGAGAACGTATGGAAGCAATAAAAATTTGGTTGGTAATCAGGAGCCCACTTGAAGAAAGAAGGGAAGCAACAATTCAAGTGTTGGTAATCAGGATCCCAGTTGGAGAACTAAGGGAAGCAGTTCAAGTGTTGGTAATCACGAGCCCACCTGGAGAATGAAGAGAAGCAGTTCAAGTATTGGTAATCAGGAATCCACCTGAAAAACGAAGGTAGGCAGCAATTCAGGTATTTATAATCAGGAGCCCACCTAGAGAACAAAGGGAAGCACTTCAAGTGTTTATAATAAGGAGCCCATCAAAGGAATGAAGGGGAGCCGCAAGTCATGTGTTGGTAATTAGGAGCCCAGCTGGAGAACAAAGGGAAGTAGTTCAAGTGTTGGTAATTAGGAGTCCACCTAAAGAACAAAGAGAAGCAACAATTCAAGTGTCGGTAATCAGGAGCCCACCTTGAGAATGAAGGGAAACAGTTCAAGTGTTGGTAATTAGGAGCCCACCTGGAGAACAAGGGAAAGTAGTTAAAGTGTTGGTAATCAGGAGCCCACCTAAACAACGAACGGAAGCATCAATCCAAGAGTTGGTAATCAGGATCCCATGTGGAAAACAAAGGGAAGCAGTTGAAGTGTTGGTATTCAGGAGCCCACCTGGAGAACGAAGGGAAGCAGTTCAAGTGTTGGTAATTAGGAGCCCATCTGAAAAAATGAAGGGAAGTGTCAATTCATGTTTTGGTAATCAGGATCCCACTATGAGAACAAAGGGAAGCAGTTCAAGTGTTGGTAATCAGGAGCCCACCAGGAGAACAAAGGGAAACAGTTCAAGTATTGGTAATCAGGAATCCACTTGAAAAACGATGGGAGGCAGCATTTCAAGTGTTGGTAATCAGGAGCCCACCTGAAGAAAAAAGCGACAATTTAAGTGTTGGTAATCAAGAGCCCACCTGAAGCACAAATGAGAAATTCAAGTGTTGGTAATCAGGAGCCGACCTGAAGAATAAAGCAGCAATCCAAGTGTTGGTAATGAAGAGCCCACCTGAAGATCGAAATAGCAACTCAAGTAGTTGTAATCAGGAGCCCACCTGGAGAGCGAAGGGAAGCATTTCAAGAGTTGGTAATTAGGAGCCCACCTGAAGAACGAAGGGAAATAATAATTCAAGTGTTGGTAATCAGGACCCCGCTAGGAGAACAAAGGGAAGCAGTTCAAGTGTTCGTAATTAGGAGCCTACCTAAAGAACGAAGGGAAGCAACCATTCAAGTGTTGGTAATCAGGAGCCCACCTAGAGAACAAAGGGATGCAGTTCAAGTGTTGGTAATCAGGAGCCCACCTGGAGAACGAATGGAAGCAATAATAATTTGGTTGGTCATCAAGAGCCCACTTGAAGAAAGAAGGGAAGCAACAATTCAAGAGTTGGTAATCAGGAGCTCACCTGGAGAACGAAGGAAAGCAGTTCAAGTGTTGGTAATTGGGAGCCCACCTGAAGAACAAAAGGAAGTAGAAACTCAAGTGTTGGTAATCAGGATCCCACTTGGAGAACAAAATGAACCAGTTCAAGTGTTGGTAATCAAGACCCCACCTGGAGAACAAAGGGAAGCAGTTCAAGTATTGGTAAATAGTAATCCACGTGAAAAACCAAGGGAGACAACAATATAAGTGTTTGTAATAAGGAGCCCACCTGGAGAAAGAAGGGAATCAGTTCAAGAGTTGGAAATTAGGAGCCCACCTGAAGAACGAAGGGAAATAGCAATTCATGTGTTGGTATTAAGAATCCAACTAGGAGAACAAAGGGAAATAGTTCAAGTGTTGGTAATTAGGAGCCTACTTAAAGAATGAAAGGAAACAACCAATCAAGTGTTGGTAATCAGGAGCTCACCCAAAGAACACAGGGAAGCAACTCAAGTGTTGGTAATCAGGAGGCCACCTGGAGAACGAATGGAAGCAATAAAATTTTTGTTGGTAATTAAGAGCCCACTTGAAGAATGAAGGGAAGCAACAATTCAAGTGTTGGCAATCAGGATCCCACTTGTAAAACAAAGGGAAGCAGTTTAAGTGTTGGTAATCAGGAACCCACCTGGAGAACGAAGGGAAGCAGTTCAGGTGTTGGTAATCAGGAGCCCACCTGAAGAACAAAGGGAAGTAGCAATTCAAGTGTTGGTAATCAGGATCCCACTTGGAGAACAAAAGAAAGCAGTTCAAGTGTTGGTAATCAGGACCCCACCTGGAGAACGAAGGAAGCAGTTCAAGTATTGGTAATCAGGAATCCACGTGAAAAACGAAGGGAGGCAAACATTCAAGTGTTGGTAATTAGGATCCCACTTGGAGAACAAAGGGAAGCACTTCAAGTGTTGGTAATCAGGAGCCCACCTGGAGAACGAAGGGAAGCAGTTCAAGAGTTGGTAATTAGGAGCCCACCTGAAAAACGAAGGGAAATAGTAATTCAAGTGTTGGTAATCAGGATCCCACTAGGAGAACGAAGGGAAGCAGTTCAAGTGTTGGTAATCAGGAGCCCACCCGGAGAACAAAGAGAAGCAGTTCAAGTATTGGTAATCAGGAATCCACCTGAAAAACGAAGGGAGGCAGCAATTCAAGTATTCATAATCAGGAGCCCACCTAGAGAACAAAGGGAAGCAGTTCAAGTGTTTATAATCAGGAGCCCATCAAAGGAATGAAGGGGAGACGCAAGTCAAGTGTCGGTAATCGGGAGCCCAGCTGGAGAACAAAGGGAAGCAGTTCAAGTGTTGGTAATTAGGAGCCCACCTAAAAAACAAAAGGGAAGCAACAATTCAAGTGTCGGTAATCTGGAGCCCACCTAGAGAACGAAGGGAAACAGTTCAAGTGTTGGTAATTAGGAGCCCACCTGAAGAACAAGGGGAAGCAGTTAAAGTGTTGGTAATCAGGAGCCCACCAAAAGAACGAAGGGAAGCAGTAATTCAAGAGTTGGTAATCAGGATCCCACGTGGAAAACAAAGGGAAGCAGTTCAAGTGTTGGTATTCAGGAGCTCACATGGAGAACGAAGGGAAGCAGTTCAAGTGTTGGTAATCATGAGCCCACCTGAAAAACGAAGGGACGTGTCAATTCAAGTTTTGGTAATCAGGATGCCACTTGGAGAACAAAGGAAGCAGTTCAAGTGTTGGTAATTAGGAGCCCACCTGAAGAATAAAGCAGCAATCCAAGTGTTGGTAATCAAGAGCCCACATGAATATCGAAGTAGCAATTCAAGTAGTTGTAATTAGGAGCCCACCTGGAGAACGAAGGGATGCAGTTCAAGAGTTGGTAATTAGGAGTCCACCTGAAGAACGAAGGGAAATAATAATTCAAGTGTTGTTAATCAGGACCTCACTAGGAGAACAAAGGAAAGCAGTTCAAGTGTTGGTAATTAGGAGCCTACCTAAAGAACGAAGGGAAGCAACCATTCAAGTGTTGGTAATCAGGAGCCCACCTACAGAACAAAGGGAAGCAGTTCAAGTGTTGGTAATCAGGAGTCCACCTGGAGAACAACTGGAAGCAATAATAATTTGGTTGGTAATCTGGAGCCCACTTGAAGAAAGAAGGGAAGCAACAATTAAAGTGTTGGTAATTAGGATCCTAGTTGGAGAACTGAGGGAAGCAGTTCAAGTGGTTGTAATCAGGAGCCCACCTAGAGAACGAAGGAAAGCAGTTCAAGTGTTGGTAATCGGGAGCCCACCTGAAGAACAAAGGGAAGTAGCAACTGAAGTGTTGGTAATCAGGATCCCACTTGGAGAACAAAATGAAGCAGTTCAAGAGTTGGTAATAAGGAGCCCACCTAGAGAACAAAGGGAAGCAGTTCAAGTGTTGGTAATCAGGAGCCCACCTGGAGAACGTATGGAAGCAATAAAAATTTGGTTGGTAATTAGGAGCCCACTTGAAGAAAGAAGGGAAGAAACAATTCAAGTGTTGGTAATCAGGATCCCAGTTGGAGAACTAAGGGAAGCAGTTCAAGTATTGGTAATCAGGAGCCCACCTGAAGAACGAAGGGAAATAATAATTCAAGTGATGGTAATCAGGATCCCACTAGGAGAACAAAGGGAAGCAGTTCAAGTGTTGGTAATCACGAGCCCACCTGGAGAATGAAGAGAAGCAGTTCAAGTATTGGTAATCAGGAATCCACCTAAAAAACGAAGGCAGGCAGCAATTCAGGTATTTATAATCAGGAGCCCACCTAGAGAACAAAGGGAAGCACTACAAGTGTTTATTATCAGGAGCCCATCAAAGGAATGAAGGGGAGCCGCAAGTCATGTGTTGGTAATTAAGAGTTCAGCTGGAGAACAAAGGGAAGCAGTTCAAGTGTTGGTAATTAGGAGTCCACCTAAAGAACAAAGGGAAGCAACAATTCAAGTGTCGGTAATCAGGAGCCCACCTTGAGAATAAAGGGAAACAGTTCAAGTGTTGGTAATTAGGAGCCCACCTGGAGAACAAGGGAAAGCAGTTAAAGTGTTGGTAATCAGGAGCCCACCTAAATAACGAACGGAAGCAGCAATTCAAGAGTTGGTAATCAGGATCCCATGTGGAAAACAAAGGGAAGCAGTTCAAGTGTTGGTATTCAGGAGCCCACCTGGAGAACGAAGGGAAGCAGTTCAAGTGTTGGTAATCAGGAGCCCATCTGAAAAAATGAAGGGAAGTGTCAATTCATGTTTTGGTAATCAGGATCCCACTATGAGAACAAAGGGAAGCAGTTCAAGTGTTGGTAATCAGGAGCCCACCTGGAGAACAAAGGGAAACAGTTCAAGTATTGGTAATCAGGAATCCACTTGAAAAACGATGGGAGGCAGCAAGTGTTGGTAATCAGGAGCCCACCTGGAGAACAAAGGGCAACAATTTAAGTGTTGGTAATCAGGAGCCCACCTGAAGCACAAATGAGAAATTCAAGTGTTGGTAATCGGGAGCCGACCTGAAGAATAAAGCAGCAATCCAAGTGTTGGTAATTAAGAGCCCACCTGAAGATCGAAATAACAACTCAAGTAGTTGTAATCAGGAGCCCACCTGGAGAACGAAGGGAAGCATTTCAAGAGTTGGTAATTAGGAATCCACCTGAAAAACGAAGGGAGGCAGCAATTCAAGTATTCATAATCGGGAGCCCACCTAGAGAACAAAGGGAAGCAGTTCAAGTGTTTATAATCAGGAGCCCATCGAAGGAATGAAGGGGAGCCGCAAGTCAAGTGTTGGTAATCGGGAGCCTAGCTGGAGAACAAAGGGAAGCAGTTCAAGTGTTGGTAATTAAGAGCCCACCTAAAGAACAAAAGGGAAGCAACAATTCAAGTGTCTGTAATCTGGAGCCCACCTAGAGAACGAAGGGAAACAGTTCAAGTGTTGGTAATTAGGAGCCCACCTGAAGAACAAGGGGAAGCAGTTAAAGTGTTTCTAATCAGGAGCCCACCAAAAGAACGAGGGGAAGCAGCAATTCAAGAGCTGGTAATCAGGATCCCACGTGGAAAACAAAGGGAAGCAGTTCAAGTGTTGGTATTCAGGAGCTCACATGGAGAACGAAGGGAAGCAGTTCAAGTGTTGGTAATCAGGAGCCCACCTGAAAAACGAAGGGAAGTGTCAATTCAAGTTTTGGTAATCGGGATCCCACTTGGAGAACAAAGGAAGCAGTTCAAGTGTTGGTAATTAGGAGCCCACCTGGAAAATGAAGGGAAGCAGTTCAAGTATTGGTAATCAGGAATCTACTTGGAAAATGAAGGGAGGCACCAATTAAGGTGTTGGTAATCAGGAGCCCACCTGAAGAAAAAAGCAATAATTTAAGTGTTGGTAATCAGGAGCCCACATGAGAATAAAGCAGCAATCCAAGTGTTGGTAATCAATAGCCCACTTGAAGATCAAAGTAGCAATTCAAGTAGTTGCAATCAGGAGCCCACCTGGAGAACGAAGGGAAGCAGTTCAAGAGTTGGTAATTAGGAGCCCACCTGAAGAACGAAGGGAAATAATAATTCAAGTGTTGGTAATCAGGACCCCACAAGGAGAACAAAGTGAAGCAGTTCAAGTGTTGGTTATGAGCCTACCTAAAGAATGAAGGGAAGCAACCATTCAAGTGTTGGTAATCCGGAGCCCACCTAGAGAACAAAGGGAAGCAGTTCAAGTGTTGGTAATCACGAGCCCACCTGGAGAACGAATGGAAGCAATAAAAAACTGGTTGGTAATCAGGAGTCCACTTGAAGAAAGACGGGAAGCAACAATTCAAGTGTTGGTAATCAGGAATCCACGTGAAAAACGAAGGGAGACAACAATTCAAGTGTTGGTAATTAGGATCCCATTTGGAGAAAAAAGGGAAGCAGTTCACGTGTTGGTAATAAGGAGCCCACCTGGAGACTGAAGGGAATCAGTTCAAGAGTTGGAAATTAGGAGCCCACCTGAAGAACGAAGGTAAATAGTAATTCAAGTGTTGGTAATTAGGATCCAACTAGGAGAACAAAGAGAAGTAGTTCAAGTAATGGTAATTAGGAGCCTACTTGAAGAATGAAAGAAAACAACCAATCAAGTGTTGGTAATCAGGAGCTCACCTAGAGAACAAAGGGAAGCAGCTCAAGTGTTGGTAATCAGGAGCCCACCTAGAGAACGAATGGAAGCAATAAAATTTTGGTTGTTAATTAGGAGCCCACTTGAAGAATGAAGGGAAGCAGCAATTCAAGTGTTGGCAATCAGGATCCCACTTGTAGAACAAAGGGAAGCAGTTTAAGTATTGGTAATCAGGAACCCAACTGGAGAACGAAGGGAAGCAGTTCAAGTGTTGGTAATAAGAGCGCACCTGAAGAATAAAGGGAAGTAGGAATTCAAGTGTTGGTAATCAGGATCCCACTAGGAGAACAAAAGGATGCAGTTCAAGTGTTGGTAATCAGGACCCCACCTGGAGAACGAAGCGAAACAGTTCAAGTATTGGTAATCAGGAATCCACGTGAAAAACGAAGGGAGGCAACAATTCAAGTGTTTGTAATTAGGATCCCACCTAAAGAACAAAGGGAAGCAACAATTCAAGTTTCGGTAATCAGGAGCCCACCTAGAGAACGAAGGGAAAAAGTTCAAGTGTTGGTAATTAGGAGCCCACCTGGAGAACAAGGGGAAGCTTTTAAAGTGTTGGTAATCAACAGCCCACCTAAAGAACAATGGGAAGCAGCAATTCAAGAGTTGGTAATCAGGATCCCACTTGAAAAACAAAGGGAATCAGTTCAAGTGTTGGTAATCAGGAGCCCACATGGAGAACGAAGGGAAGCAGTTCAAGTGTTGGTAATCAGGAGCCCACCTGAAAAACGAAGGGAAGTGTCAATTGAAGTTTTGGTAATCAGGATCCCACTTGGAGAACAAAGGGAAGCAGTTCAAGTGTTGGTAATTAGGAGCCCACCTGGAGAACGAAGGGAAGCAGTTCAAGTATTGGTAATCAGGAATCCACTTGAAAAACGAAGGGTGGCAGCAATTCAAGTGTTGTTAATCAGGAGAAAAAAGCAAAAATTTAAGAGTTGGTAATCAGGAGCCCACCTGAAGCACAAATGAGCAATTCAAGTGCTGGTAATCAGGAGCCCACCTGAAGAATAAAGCTGCAATCCACGTGTTTGTAATCAAGAGCCCACCTGAAGATCAAAGTAGCAATTCCAGTAGTTGTAATCAGGAGCCCACCTGGAGAATAAAGCTGCAATCCATGTGTTTGTAATCAAGAGCCCACCTGAAGATCAAAGTAGCAATTCCAGTAGTTGTAATCAGGAGTCCACCTGGAGAACGAAGGGAAGTAGTTCAAGAGTTGGTAATTACGATCCTACCTGAAGAACAAAGGGAAATAATAATTCAAGTGTTGGTAATCATGACCCCACTACGAGAAAAAAAGGGAATCAGTTGAAGTGTTGGTAATTGGGAGCCTACCTAAAGAATGAAGGGAAGCAACCATTCAAGTGTTTGTAATCAGGAGCCCACCTAGAGAACAAAGGGAGGCAGTTCAAGTGTTGGTAATCAGGAGCCCACTTGAAGAAAGAAGGGAAGCAACAATTCAAGTGTTGGTAATCTGGATTCCACTTGGAGAACTAAGGGAAGCAGTTCAAGTGTTGGTAATCAGAAGCCCACCTAGAGAACGAAGGAAAGCAGTTCAAGTGTTGGTAATCGGGAGCCCACCTGAAGAACAAAGGGAAGTAGCAACTCAAGTGTTGGTAATCAGGATCCCACTTGGAGAAAAAAATGAAGCAGTTCAAGTGTTGGCAATCAGGACCCCACCTGGAGAACAAAGGGAAGCAGTGCAAGTTTTGGTAATCAGGAATCCACGTGAAAAACGAAGGGAGACAACAATTCAAGTGTTGGTAATTAGGATCCCACTCGGAGAAAAAAGGGAAGCATTTCAAGTGTTGGTAATAAAGAGCCCACTTAGAGAATGAAGGGAATCAGTTCAAGAGTTTGAAATTAGGAGCCCACCTGAAGAACGAAGGGAAATAGTAATTCAAGTGTTGGTAATCAGGATCCAACTAGGAGAACAAAGGGAAGTAGTTCAAGTGTTAGTAATTAGGAGCCTACTTAAAGAATGAAAGGAAACAACAATTCAAGTGTTGGTAATACGGAGCTCACCTAGATAACAAAGGGAAGCAGCTGAAGTGTTGGTAATCAGGAGCCTACCTGGAGAACAAATGGAAGCAATAAAATTTTGGTTGGTAAGTAGGAGCCCACTTGATGAATGAAGGGAAGCAGCAATTCAAGTGTTGGCAATCAGGATCCCACTTGTCAAACAAAGGGAAGCAGTTTAAGTGTTGGTAATCAAGAACCCACCTGGAGAACGAAGGAAGCAGTTCAAGTGTTGGTAATCAGGAGCCCACCTGAAGAACAAATGGAAGTAGCAATTCAAGTGTTGGTAATCAGGATCCCACTTGGAGGACAAAAGGAAGCAGTTCAAGTATTGGTAATCAGGACCCCCCCTAGAGAACGAAGGGAAGCAGTTCAAGTATTGGTAATCAGGAATCCACGTGAAAAACGAAGGGTGGCAACAATTCAAGTGTTGGTAATTAGGATCCCACTTGGAGAACAAAGGGAAGCAGTTCAAGTGTTGGTAATAAGGAGCCCACCTGGAGAACGAAGGGAAGCAGCTAAAGAGTTGGTAATTAGGAGCCCACCTAAAAAACGAAAAAAAATAGTAATTGAAGTGTTGGTAATCAGGATCTCACTAGGAGAACAAAGGGAAGCAGTTCAAATGTTGGTAATCAGCAGCCCATCGAAGGAATGAAGGGGAGCCGCAAGTCATGTGTTGGTAATCAGGAGCCCAGCTGGAGAACAAAGGGAAGCAGTTCAGTGTTGGTAATTAGGAGCCCACCTAAAGAACAAAAGGAAGCAACAATTCAAGTGTCGGTAATCAGGAGCCCACCTAGAGAACGAAGGGAAATAGTTCAAGTGTTGGTAATTAGGAGCCCACCTGGAGAACAAGGGAAAGCAGTTAAAGTATTGGTAATCAAGAGCCCACCTAAAGAACAAAGGGAAGTAGCAATTGAAGAGTTGGTAATCAGGATCCCACGTGGAAAACAAAGGGAAGCAGTTCAAGAGTTGGTAATTAGGAGCCCACCTGAAGAACGAAGGGAAATAGTAATTCAAGTGTTGGTAATCAGGATCCCACTAGGAGAACAAAGGGAAGCAGTTCAAGTGTTGGTAATCACGAGCTCACCTGGAGAACGAAGAGAAGCAGTTCAAGTATTGGTAATCAGGAATCCACCTGAAAAACAAACGGAGGCATCAATTCAAGTGTTCGTAATTAGGAGCCCACCTCGAGAATGAATGGAAGCAGTTCAAGTGTTTATTATGAGGAACCCATCGAAGGAATAAATGGGAACCGCAAGTCAACTGTTGGTAATCGGGAGCCCAGCTGGAGAACATTGGGAAGCAGTTCAAGTGTTGGTAATCAGGAGCCCACCTAAAGAACAAAGGGAAGCAACAATGCAAGTTTCGGTAATCAGGAGCCCACCTAGAGAACGAAGGGAAACAGTTCAAGTGTTGGTAATTAGGAGTCCACCTGAAGAAAATGGGGAAGCAGTTAAAGTGTTGGTAATCAGGAGCCCACCTAAAGTACGAAGGGAAGCAGCAATTCAAGAGTTGGTAATAAGGATCCCACTTGGAAAACAAAGGGAAGCAGTTCAAGTGTTGGTAATCAGGAGCCCACCTGGAGAACGAAGGGAAGCAGTTAAGGTGTTGGTAATCAGGAGCCCACCTGATAAACGAAGGGAAGTGTCAACTCAAGTTTTGGTAATCTGGATCCCACTTGGAGAACAAAGGGAAGCAGTTCAGGTGTTGGTAATCAGGAGCCCACCTAGAGAACGAAGGTAAGCAGTTCAAGTATTGGTAATCAGGAATCCACTTGAAAAACGAAGGAAGGCAGCAATTCAAGTGTTGGTAATCAGGAGCCCACCTGAAGAAAAAAGCAACAATTTAAGTGTTGGTAATCAGGAGCCCACCTGAAGCACAAATGAGCAATTCAAGTGTTGGTAATCAGGAGCCCACTTGAAGAATAAAGCCGCAATCCAAGTGTTGGTAATGAAGAACCCACCTGAAGATCAAAGTAGTAATTCAAGTAGTTGTAATCAGGAGCCCACTTGGAGAACGAAGGGAAGAAGTTCAAGAGTTGGTAATTAGGAGCCTACCTGAAGAACGAAGGGAAATAATTTATGTCTTGGTAATCAGGACCCCACTAGGAGAAAAAAGGGAAGCAGTTGATGTGTTGGTAATTAGGAGCCTTCCTAAAGAACAAAGGAAGGCGACCATTCAAGTGTTGATAATCAGGAGCCCACCTTGAGAACAAAGGGAAGCAGTTCAAGTGTTGGTAATCAGGAGCCCACTTGAAGAAAGAAGGGAAGCAACAATTCAAGTGTTGGTAATCATGATCCCACTTGGAGAACTAAGGGAAGCAGTTCAAGTTTTGGTAATCAGGAGCCCACCTGGAGAACGAAGGAAAGCAGTTCAAGTGTTGGTAGTCGGGAGCCCACCTGAAGAACAAAGGGAAGTAGCAACTCAAGTGTTGGAAATCAGGATCCCACTTGGAGAACAAAATGAAGCAGTTCAAGTGTTGTTAATCAGGACCCCACCTGGATAACAATGGGAAGTAGTGCAAGTATTAGTAATCAGGAATCCACGTGAAAAACGAAAGGGAGACTACAATTCAAGTGTTGGTATTTAGGATCCCACTTGGAGAAAATAGGGAAGCAGTTCAAGTGTTGGTAATAAAGAGCCTACCTGGAGAACGAAGGGAATCGGTTCAAGAGTTTGAAATTATGAGGCCACCTGAAGAACGAAGGGAAATAGTAATTCAAGTGTTGGTAATCAGGATCTAACTAGGAGAACAAAGGGAAGTAGTTCAAGTGTTAGTAATTAGGAGCCTACTTAAAGAATGAAAGGAAACAACCAATCAAGTGTTGGTAATCAGGAGCTCACCTAGATAACAAAGGGAAGCAGCTCAAGTGTTGGTAATCAGGATCCCACCTGGAGAACGAATGGAAGCAATAAAATTTTGGTTGGTAATTAGGAGCCCACTTGAAGAATGAAGGGAAGCAGCAATTCAAGTGTTGGCAATCAGGATCCCACTTGTAAAACAAAGGGAAGCAGTTTAAGTGTTGGTTATGAGGAACCCATCTGGAGAACGAAGGGAAGCAGTTCAAGTGTTGGTAATCAGGAGCCCACCTGAAGAACAAAGGGAACAAGCAATTCAAGTGTTGGTAATCAGTATCCCACTTGGAGAACAAAAGGAAGCAGTTCAAGTGTTGGTAATCAGGACCCCACCTGGAGAACGAAGGGAAGCAGTTCAAGTATTGGTAATTAGGAATCCACGTGAAAAACGAAGGGAGGCTACAATTCAAGTGTTGGTATATAGGATCCCACTTGGAGAACAAAGGGAAGCAGTTCAAGTGTTGGTAATAAGGAGCCCACCTAGAGAACGAAGGGAAGCAGTTCAAGAGTTGGTAATTAGGAGCCCACCTGAAGAACGAAGGGAAATAGTAATTCAAGTGTTCGTAATCAGGATCCCACTAGGAGAACAAAGGGAAGCATTTCAAGTGTTGGTAATCAGGAGCCCACCTGGAGAACGAAGTGAAGCAGTTCAAGTATTGGTAATCAGGAATCCACCTGAAAAACAAAGGTAGGCAGCAATTCAAGTATTCATAATCAGGAGCCCACCTAGAGAACAAAGGGAAGCACTTCAAGTGTTTATAATCAGGAGCCCATCGAAGGAATGAAGGGGAGCCGCAAGTTATATGTTGGTAATCAGGAGCCCAGCTGGAGAACAAAGGGAAGTAGTTCAAGTGTTGGTAATTAGGAGCCCACCTAAAGAACAAAGGGAAGCAACAATTCAAGTGTCGGTAATCAGGAGCCCACCTAGAGAACGAAGGGAAATAGTTCAAGTGTTGGTAATTAGGAGCTCAGCTGGAGAACACGGGAAAGCAGTTAAAGTGTTGGTAATCAGGAGCCCGCCTACAGAACGAACGGAAGCAGCAATTCAAGAGTTGGTAATCAGGATCCCACCATGAAAACAAAGGGAAGCAGTTCAAGTGTTGGTATTCGGGAGCCCACCTAGAGAACGAAGGGAAGCAGTTCAAGTGTTGGTAATCAGGAGCCCAGCTGAAAAACGAAGGGAAGTGTCAATTCATGTTTTAGTAATCAGGATGCCACTTGGAGAACAAAGGGAAGCAGTTCAAGTGTTGGTAATCAGGAGCCCACCTGGAGAACGAAGGGAAGCAGTTCAAGTATTAGTAATCAGGAATCCACTTGAAAAACGATCGGAGGCAGCATTTCAAGTGTTGGTAATCAGGAGCCCACTTGAAGAAATAACCAAATATTTAAGTGTTGGTAATCAGGAGCCCACCTGAAGCACAAATGAGCAATTCAAGTGTTGGTAATCAGGAGCCCACCTGAAGAATAAAGCAGCAATCCAAGTGTTGGTAATCAAGAGCCCACATGAATATCGAAGTAGCAATTCAAGTAGTTGTAATTAGGAGCCCACCTGGAGAACGAAGGGAAGCAGTTCAAGAGTTGGTAATTAGGAGCCCACCTGAAGAACGAAGGGAAATAATAATTCAAGTGTTGTTTATCAGGACCTCACTAGGAGAAAAAAGGAAAGCAGTTCAAGTGTTGGTAATTAGGAGCCTACCTAAAGAATGAAGGGAAGCAACCATTCAAGTGTTGGTAATCAGGAGTCCACCTAGAGAGCAAAGGGAAGCAGTTCAAGTGTTGGTAATTAGGAGCCCACCTGGAGAACAAATGGAAGCAATAATAATTTGGTTGGTAATCTGGAGACCACTTGAAGAAAGAAGGGAAGCAACAATTAAAGTGTTGGTAATTAGGATCCTAGTTGGAGAACTGAGGGAAGCAGTTCAAGTGTTGGTAATCAGGAGCCCACCTGGAGAACGAAGGAAAGCAGTTCAAGTGTTGGTAATCGGGAGCCCACCTGAAGAACAAAGGGAAGTAGCAACTCAAGTGTTGGTGATCAGGATCCCACTTGGAGAACAAAATGAAGCAGTTCAAGAGTTGGTAATCAGGAGTCCACCTAGAGAACAAAGGGAAGCAGTTCAAGTGTTGGTAATCAGGAGCCCACCTGGAGAACGTATGGAAGCAATAAAAATTTGGTTGGTAATCAGGAGCCCACTTGAAGAAAGAAGGGAAGCAACAATTCAAGTGTTGGTAATCAGGATCCCAGTTGGAGAACTAAGGGAAGCAGTTCAAGTGTTGGTAATCACGAGCCCACCTGGAGAATGAAGAGAAGCAGTTCAAGTATTGGTAATCAGGAATCCACCTGAAAAACGAAGGTAGGCAGCAATTCAGGTATTTATAATCAGGAGCCCACCTAGAGAACAAAGGGAAGCACTTCAAGTGTTTATAATAAGGAGCCCATCAAAGGAATGAAGGGGAGCCGCAAGTCATGTGTTGGTAATTAGGAGCCCAGCTGGAGAACAAAGGGAAGTAGTTCAAGTGTTGGTAATTAGGAGTCCACCTAAAGAACAAAGAGAAGCAACAATTCAAGTGTCGGTAATCAGGAGCCCACCTTGAGAATGAAGGGAAACAGTTCAAGTGTTGGTAATTAGGAGCCCACCTGGAGAACAAGGGAAAGTAGTTAAAGTGTTGGTAATCAGGAGCCCACCTAAACAACGAACGGAAGCATCAATCCAAGAGTTGGTAATCAGGATCCCATGTGGAAAACAAAGGGAAGCAGTTGAAGTGTTGGTATTCAGGAGCCCACCTGGAGAACGAAGGGAAGCAGTTCAAGTGTTGGTAATTAGGAGCCCATCTGAAAAAATGAAGGGAAGTGTCAATTCATGTTTTGGTAATCAGGATCCCACTATGAGAACAAAGGGAAGCAGTTCAAGTGTTGGTAATCAGGAGCCCACCAGGAGAACAAAGGGAAACAGTTCAAGTATTGGTAATCAGGAATCCACTTGAAAAACGATGGGAGGCAGCATTTCAAGTGTTGGTAATCAGGAGCCCACCTGAAGAAAAAAGCGACAATTTAAGTGTTGGTAATCAAGAGCCCACCTGAAGCACAAATGAGAAATTCAAGTGTTGGTAATCAGGAGCCGACCTGAAGAATAAAGCAGCAATCCAAGTGTTGGTAATGAAGAGCCCACCTGAAGATCGAAATAGCAACTCAAGTAGTTGTAATCAGGAGCCCACCTGGAGAGCGAAGGGAAGCATTTCAAGAGTTGGTAATTAGGAGCCCACCTGAAGAACGAAGGGAAATAATAATTCAAGTGTTGGTAATCAGGACCCCGCTAGGAGAACAAAGGGAAGCAGTTCAAGTGTTCGTAATTAGGAGCCTACCTAAAGAACGAAGGGAAGCAACCATTCAAGTGTTGGTAATCAGGAGCCCACCTAGAGAACAAAGGGATGCAGTTCAAGTGTTGGTAATCAGGAGCCCACCTGGAGAACGAATGGAAGCAATAATAATTTGGTTGGTAATCAAGAGCCCACTTGAAGAAAGAAGGGAAGCAACAATTCAAGAGTTGGTAATCAGGAGCTCACCTGGAGAACGAAGGAAAGCAGTTCAAGTGTTGGTAATTGGGAGCCCACCTGAAGAACAAAAGGAAGTAGAAACTCAAGTGTTGGTAATCAGGATCCCACTTGGAGAACAAAATGAACCAGTTCAAGTGTTGGTAATCAAGACCCCACCTGGAGAACAAAGGGAAGCAGTTCAAGTATTGGTAAATAGTAATCCACGTGAAAAACCAAGGGAGACAACAATATAAGTGTTTGTAATAAGGAGCCCACCTGGAGAAAGAAGGGAATCAGTTCAAGAGTTGGAAATTAGGAGCCCACCTGAAGAACGAAGGGAAATAGCAATTCATGTGTTGGTATTAAGAATCCAACTAGGAGAACAAAGGGAAATAGTTCAAGTGTTGGTAATTAGGAGCCTACTTAAAGAATGAAAGGAAACAACCAATCAAGTGTTGGTAATCAGGAGCTCACCCAAAGAACACAGGGAAGCAACTCAAGTGTTGGTAATCAGGAGGCCACCTGGAGAACGAATGGAAGCAATAAAATTTTTGTTGGTAATTAAGAGCCCACTTGAAGAATGAAGGGAAGCAACAATTCAAGTGTTGGCAATCAGGATCCCACTTGTAAAACAAAGGGAAGCAGTTTAAGTGTTGGTAATCAGGAACCCACCTGGAGAACGAAGGGAAGCAGTTCAGGTGTTGGTAATCAGGAGCCCACCTGAAGAACAAAGGGAAGTAGCAATTCAAGTGTTGGTAATCAGGATCCCACTTGGAGAACAAAAGAAAGCAGTTCAAGTGTTGGTAATCAGGACCCCACCTGGAGAACGAAGGAAGCAGTTCAAGTATTGGTAATCAGGAATCCACGTGAAAAACGAAGGGAGGCAAACATTCAAGTGTTGGTAATTAGGATCCCACTTGGAGAACAAAGGGAAGCACTTCAAGTGTTGGTAATCAGGAGCCCACCTGGAGAACGAAGGGAAGCAGTTCAAGAGTTGGTAATTAGGAGCCCACCTGAAAAACGAAGGGAAATAGTAATTCAAGTGTTGGTAATCAGGATCCCACTAGGAGAACGAAGGGAAGCAGTTCAAGTGTTGGTAATCAGGAGCCCACCCGGAGAACAAAGAGAAGCAGTTCAAGTATTGGTAATCAGGAATCCACCTGAAAAACGAAGGGAGGCAGCAATTCAAGTATTCATAATCAGGAGCCCACCTAGAGAACAAAGGGAAGCAGTTCAAGTGTTTATAATCAGGAGCCCATCAAAGGAATGAAGGGGAGACGCAAGTCAAGTGTTGGTAATCGGGAGCCCAGCTGGAGAACAAAGGGAAGCAGTTCAAGTGTTGGTAATTAGGAGCCCACCTAAAAAACAAAAGGGAAGCAACAATTCAAGTGTCGGTAATCTGGAGCCCACCTAGAGAACGAAGGGAAACAGTTCAAGTGTTGGTAATTAGGAGCCCACCTGAAGAACAAGGGGAAGCAGTTAAAGTGTTGGTAATCAGGAGCCCACCAAAAGAACGAAGGGAAGCAGTAATTCAAGAGTTGGTAATCAGGATCCCACGTGGAAAACAAAGGGAAGCAGTTCAAGTGTTGGTATTCAGGAGCTCACATGGAGAACGAAGGGAAGCAGTTCAAGTGTTGGTAATCATGAGCCCACCTGAAAAACGAAGGGACGTGTCAATTCAAGTTTTGGTAATCAGGATGCCACTTGGAGAACAAAGGAAGCAGTTCAAGTGTTGGTAATTAGGAGCCCACCTGAAGAATAAAGCAGCAATCCAAGTGTTGGTAATCAAGAGCCCACATGAATATCGAAGTAGCAATTCAAGTAGTTGTAATTAGGAGCCCACCTGGAGAACGAAGGGATGCAGTTCAAGAGTTGGTAATTAGGAGTCCACCTGAAGAACGAAGGGAAATAATAATTCAAGTGTTGTTAATCAGGACCTCACTAGGAGAACAAAGGAAAGCAGTTCAAGTGTTGGTAATTAGGAGCCTACCTAAAGAACGAAGGGAAGCAACCATTCAAGTGTTGGTAATCAGGAGCCCACCTACAGAACAAAGGGAAGCAGTTCAAGTGTTGGTAATCAGGAGTCCACCTGGAGAACAACTGGAAGCAATAATAATTTGGTTGGTAATCTGGAGCCCACTTGAAGAAAGAAGGGAAGCAACAATTAAAGTGTTGGTAATTAGGATCCTAGTTGGAGAACTGAGGGAAGCAGTTCAAGTGGTTGTAATCAGGAGCCCACCTAGAGAACGAAGGAAAGCAGTTCAAGTGTTGGTAATCGGGAGCCCACCTGAAGAACAAAGGGAAGTAGCAACTGAAGTGTTGGTAATCAGGATCCCACTTGGAGAACAAAATGAAGCAGTTCAAGAGTTGGTAATAAGGAGCCCACCTAGAGAACAAAGGGAAGCAGTTCAAGTGTTGGTAATCAGGAGCCCACCTGGAGAACGTATGGAAGCAATAAAAATTTGGTTGGTAATTAGGAGCCCACTTGAAGAAAGAAGGGAAGAAACAATTCAAGTGTTGGTAATCAGGATCCCAGTTGGAGAACTAAGGGAAGCAGTTCAAGTATTGGTAATCAGGAGCCCACCTGAAGAACGAAGGGAAATAATAATTCAAGTGATGGTAATCAGGATCCCACTAGGAGAACAAAGGGAAGCAGTTCAAGTGTTGGTAATCACGAGCCCACCTGGAGAATGAAGAGAAGCAGTTCAAGTATTGGTAATCAGGAATCCACCTAAAAAACGAAGGCAGGCAGCAATTCAGGTATTTATAATCAGGAGCCCACCTAGAGAACAAAGGGAAGCACTACAAGTGTTTATTATCAGGAGCCCATCAAAGGAATGAAGGGGAGCCGCAAGTCATGTGTTGGTAATTAAGAGTTCAGCTGGAGAACAAAGGGAAGCAGTTCAAGTGTTGGTAATTAGGAGTCCACCTAAAGAACAAAGGGAAGCAACAATTTAAGTGTCGGTAATCAGGAGCCCACCTTGAGAATAAAGGGAAACAGTTCAAGTGTTGGTAATTAGGAGCCCACCTGGAGAACAAGGGAAAGCAGTTAAAGTGTTGGTAATCAGGAGCCCACCTAAATAACGAACGGAAGCAGCAATTCAAGAGTTGGTAATCAGGATCCCATGTGGAAAACAAAGGGAAGCAGTTCAAGTGTTGGTATTCAGGAGCCCACCTGGAGAACGAAGGGAAGCAGTTCAAGTGTTGGTAATCAGGAGCCCATCTGAAAAAATGAAGGGAAGTGTCAATTCATGTTTTGGTAATCAGGATCCCACTATGAGAACAAAGGGAAGCAGTTCAAGTGTTGGTAATCAGGAGCCCACCTGGAGAACAAAGGGAAACAGTTCAAGTATTGGTAATCAGGAATCCACTTGAAAAACGATGGGAGGCAGCAAGTGTTGGTAATCAGGAGCCCACCTGGAGAACAAAGGGCAACAATTTAAGTGTTGGTAATCAGGAGCCCACCTGAAGCACAAATGAGAAATTCAAGTGTTGGTAATCGGGAGCCGACCTGAAGAATAAAGCAGCAATCCAAGTGTTGGTAATTAAGAGCCCACCTGAAGATCGAAATAACAACTCAAGTAGTTGTAATCAGGAGCCCACCTGGAGAACGAAGGGAAGCATTTCAAGAGTTGGTAATTAGGAATCCACCTGAAAAACGAAGGGAGGCAGCAATTCAAGTATTCATAATCGGGAGCCCACCTAGAGAACAAAGGGAAGCAGTTCAAGTGTTTATAATCAGGAGCCCATCGAAGGAATGAAGGGGAGCCGCAAGTCAAGTGTTGGTAATCGGGAGCCCAGCTGGAGAACAAAGGGAAGCAGTTCAAGTGTTGGTAATTAAGAGCCCACCTAAAGAACAAAAGGGAAGCAACAATTCAAGTGTCTGTAATCTGGAGCCCACCTAGAGAACGAAGGGAAACAGTTCAAGTGTTGGTAATTAGGAGCCCACCTGAAGAACAAGGGGAAGCAGTTAAAGTGTTTCTAATCAGGAGCCCACCAAAAGAACGAGGGGAAGCAGCAATTCAAGAGCTGGTAATCAGGATCCCACGTGGAAAACAAAGGGAAGCAGTTCAAGTGTTGGTATTCAGGAGCTCACATGGAGAACGAAGGGAAGCAGTTCAAGTGTTGGTAATCAGGAGCCCACCTGAAAAACGAAGGGAAGTGTCAATTCAAGTTTTGGTAATCGGGATCCCACTTGGAGAACAAAGGAAGCAGTTCAAGTGTTGGTAATTAGGAGCCCACCTGGAAAATGAAGGGAAGCAGTTCAAGTATTGGTAATCAGGAATCTACTTGGAAAATGAAGGGAGGCACCAATTAAGGTGTTGGTAATCAGGAGCCCACCTGAAGAAAAAAGCAATAATTTAAGTGTTGGTAATCAGGAGCCCACATGAGAATAAAGCAGCAATCCAAGTGTTGGTAATCAATAGCCCACTTGAAGATCAAAGTAGCAATTCAAGTAGTTGCAATCAGGAGCCCACCTGGAGAACGAAGGGAAGCAGTTCAAGAGTTGGTAATTAGGAGCCCACCTGAAGAACGAAGGGAAATAATAATTCAAGTGTTGGTAATCAGGACCCCACAAGGAGAACAAAGTGAAGCAGTTCAAGTGTTGGTTATGAGCCTACCTAAAGAATGAAGGGAAGCAACCATTCAAGTGTTGGTAATCCGGAGCCCACCTAGAGAACAAAGGGAAGCAGTTCAAGTGTTGGTAATCACGAGCCCACCTGGAGAACGAATGGAAGCAATAAAAAACTGGTTGGTAATCAGGAGTCCACTTGAAGAAAGACGGGAAGCAACAATTCAAGTGTTGGTAATCAGGAATCCACGTGAAAAACGAAGGGAGACAACAATTCAAGTGTTGGTAATTAGGATCCCATTTGGAGAAAAAAGGGAAGCAGTTCACGTGTTGGTAATAAGGAGCCCACCTGGAGACTGAAGGGAATCAGTTCAAGAGTTGGAAATTAGGAGCCCACCTGAAGAACGAAGGTAAATAGTAATTCAAGTGTTGGTAATTAGGATCCAACTAGGAGAACAAAGAGAAGTAGTTCAAGTAATGGTAATTAGGAGCCTACTTGAAGAATGAAAGAAAACAACCAATCAAGTGTTGGTAATCAGGAGCTCACCTAGAGAACAAAGGGAAGCAGCTCAAGTGTTGGTAATCAGGAGCCCACCTAGAGAACGAATGGAAGCAATAAAATTTTGGTTGTTAATTAGGAGCCCACTTGAAGAATGAAGGGAAGCAGCAATTCAAGTGTTGGCAATCAGGATCCCACTTGTAGAACAAAGGGAAGCAGTTTAAGTATTGGTAATCAGGAACCCAACTGGAGAACGAAGGGAAGCAGTTCAAGTGTTGGTAATAAGAGCGCACCTGAAGAATAAAGGGAAGTAGGAATTCAAGTGTTGGTAATCAGGATCCCACTAGGAGAACAAAAGGATGCAGTTCAAGTGTTGGTAATCAGGACCCCACCTGGAGAACGAAGCGAAACAGTTCAAGTATTGGTAATCAGGAATCCACGTGAAAAACGAAGGGAGGCAACAATTCAAGTGTTTGTAATTAGGATCCCACTTGGAGAACAAAGGGAAGCAGTTCAAGTGTTGGTAATCAGAAGCCCACCTGGAGAATGGAGGGTAGCAGTTCAAAGAGTTGGTAATTAGGAGCCCACCTGAAGAACGAAGGGAAATAATAATCCAAGTGTTGGTAATCAGGACCCCACAAGGAGAACAAAGTGAAGCAGTTCAAGTGTTGGTAATTATGAGCCTACATAAAGAATGAAGGGAAGCAACCATTCAAGTGTTGGTAATCAGGAGCCCACCTAGAGAACAAAGGGAAGCAGTTCAAGTGTTGGTAATCACGAGCCCACCTGGAGAACGAATGGAAGCAATAAAAAATTGGTTGGTAATCAGGAGTCCACTTGAAGAAAGACGGGAAGCAACAATTCAAGTGTTCGTAATCAGGATCCCAGTTGGAGAACGAAGGAAAGCAGTTCAAGTGTTGGTAATTGGGAGCCCACCTGAAGAACAAAAGGAAGTAGAAACTCAAGTGTTGGTAATCAGGATCCCACTTGGAGAACAAAGGGAAGTAGCAACTCAAGTGTTGGTAATCAGGATCCACATGGAGAACAAAATGAAGCAGTTCAAGTATTGGTAAATAGGAATCCACGTGGAGAACAAAGGGAAGCAGTTCAAGTATTGGTAATCAGGAATCCACGTGAAAAACGAAGGGAGACAACAATTCAAGTGTTGGTAATTAGGATCCCATTTGGAGAAAAAAGGGAAGTAGTTCAAGTGTTGGTAATAAGGAGCCCACCTGGAGACTGAAGGGAATCAGTTCAAGAGTTGGAAATTAGGAGCCCTCCTGAAGAACGAAGGGAAATAGTAATTCAAGTGTTGGTAATTAGGATCCAACTAGGAGAACAAAGGGAAGTAGTTCAAGTAATGGTAATTAGGAGCCTACTTAAAGAATGAAAGAAAACAACCAATCAAGTGTTGGTAATCAGGAGCTCACCTAGAGTACAAAGGGAAGCAGCTCAAGTGTTGGTAATCAGGAGCCCACCTAGAGAACGAATGGAAGCAATAAAATTTTGGTTGGTAATTAGGAGCCCACTTGAAGAATGAAGGGAAGCAGCAATTCAAGTGTTGGTAATCAGGATCCCACTTGTAAAACAAAGGGAAGCAGTTTAAGTATTGGTAATCAGGAACCCACCTGGAGAACGAAGGGAAGCAGTTCAAGTGTTGATAATAAGAGCGCACCTGAAGAATAAAGTGAAGTAGGAATTCAAGTGTTGGTAATCAGGATCCCACTAGGAGAACAAAAGGATGCAGTTCAAGTGTTGGTAATCAGGACCCCACCTGGAGAACGAAGCGAAACAGTTCAAGTATTGCTAATCAGGAATCCACGTGAAAAACGAAGGGAGGCAACAATTCAAGTGTTTGTAATTAGGATCCCACTTGGAGAACAAAGGGAAGCAGTTCAAGTGTTGGTAATCAGGAGCTCACCTGAAGAATTGAGGGTAGCAGTTCAAAGAGTTGGTAATTAGGAGCCCACCTGAAGAACGAAGGGAAATAATAATTCAAGTGTTGGTAATCAGGACCCCACAAGGAGAACAAAGTGAAGCAGTTCAAGTGTTGGTAATTATGAGCCTACATAAAGAATGAAGGGAAGCAACCATTCAAGTGTTGGTAATCAGGAGCCCACCTAGAGAAAAAAGGGAAGCAGTTCAAGTGTTGGTAATCACGAGCCCACCTGGAGAACGAATGGAAGCAATAAAAAATTGGTTGGTAATCAGGAGTCCACTTGAAGAAAGACGGGAAGCAACAATTCAAGTGTTGGTAATCAGGATCCCAGTTGGAGAACGAAGGAAAGCAGTTCAAGTGTTGGTAATCGGGAGCCCACCTGAAGAACAAAAGGAAGTTGAAACTCAAGTGTTGGTAATCAGGATCCTACTTGGAGAACAAAGGGAAGTAGCAACTCAAGTGTTGGTAATCAGGATCCACTTGGAGAACAAAATGAAGCAGTTCAAGTATTGGTAAATAGGAATCCACGTGGAGAACAAAGGGAAGCAGTTCACGTATTGGTAATCAGGAATCCACGTGAAAAACGAAGGGAGACAACAATTCAAGTGTTGGTAATTAGGATCCCATTTGGAGAAAAAAGGGAAGTAGTTCAAGTGTTGGTAATAAGGAGCCCACCTGGAGACTGAGGGGAATCAGTTCAAGAGTTGGAAATTAGGAGCCCACCTGAAGAACGAAGGGAAATAGTAATTCAAGTGTTGGTAATTAGGATCCAACTAGGAGAACAAAGGGAAGTAGTTCAAGTAATGGTAATTAGGAGCCTACTTAAAGAATGAAAGAAAACAACCAATCAAGTGTTGGTAATCAGGAGCTCACCTAGAGAACAAAGGGAAGCAGCTCAAGTGTTGGTAATCAGGAGCCCACCTAGAGAACGAATGGAAGCAATAAAATTTTTGTTGGTAATTAGGAGCCCACTTGAAGAATGAAGGGAAGCAGCAATTCAAGTGTTGGCAATCAGGATCCCACTTGTAGAACAAAGGGAAGCAGTTTAAGTATTGGTAATCAGGAACCCACCTGGAGAACGAAGGGAAGCAGTTCAAGTGTTGGTAATAAGAGCGCATCTGAAGAATAAAGGGAAGTAGGAATTCAAGTGTTGGTAATCAGGATCCCACTAGGAGAACAAAAGGATGTAGTTCAAGTGTTGGTAATCAGGACCCCACCTGGAGAACGAAGCGAAACAGTTCAAGTATTGGTAATCAGGAATCCACGTGAAAAACGAAGGGAGGCAACAATTCAAGTGTTTGTAATTAGGATCCCACTTGGAGAACAAAGGGAAGCAGTTCAAGTGTTGGTAATCAGGAGCCCACCTGGAGAATGGAGGGTAGCAGTTCAAAGAGTTGGTAATTAGGAGCCTACCTGAAGAACGAAGGGAAATAATAATTCAAGTGTTGGTAATCAGGACCCCACAAGGAGAACAAAGTGAAGCAGTTCAAGTGTTGGTAATTATGAGCCTACATAAAGAATGAAGGGAAGCAACCATTCAAGTGTTGGTAATCAGGAGCCCACCTAGAGAACAAAGGGAAGCAGTTCAAGTGTTGGTAATCACGAGCCCACCTGGAGAACGAATGGAAGCAATAAAAAATTGGTTGGTAATCAGGAGTCCACTTGAAGAAAGACGGGAAGCAACAATTCAAGTGTTGGTAATCAGGATCCCAGTTGGAGAACGAAGGAAAGTAGTTCAAGTGTTGGTAATCGGGAGCCCACCTGAAGAACAAAAGGAAGTAGAAACTCAAGTGTTGGTAATCAGGATCCCACTTGGAGAACAAAGGGAAGTAGCAACTCAAGTGTTGGTAATCAGGATCCACTTGGAGAACAAAATGAAGCAGTTCAAGTATTGGTAAATAGGAATCCACGTGGAGAACAAAGGGAAGCAGTTCAAGTATTGGTAATCAGGAATCCACGTGAAAAACGAAGGGAGACAACAATTCAAGTGTTGGTAATTAGGATCCCATTTGGAGAAAAAAGGGAAGTAGTTCAAGTGTTGGTAATAAGGAGCCCACCTGGAGACTGAAGGGAATCAGTTCAAGAGTTGGAAATTAGGAGCCCACCTGAAGAACGAAGGGAAATAGTAATTCAAGTGTTGGTAATTAGGATCCAACTAGGAGAACAAAGGGAAGTAGTTCAAGTAATGGTAATTAGGAGCCTACTTAAAGAATGAAAGAAAACAACCAATCAAGTGTTGGTAATCAGGAGCTCACCTAGAGAACAAAGGAAAGCAGCTCAAGTGTTGGTAATCAGGAGCCCACCTAGAGAACGAATGGAAGCAATAAAATTTTTGTTGGTAATTAGGAGCCCACTTGAAGAATGAAGGGAAGCAGCAATTCAAGTGTTGGCAATCAGGATCCCACTTGTAGAACAAAGGGAAGCAGTTTAAGTATTGGTAATCAGGAACCCACCTGGAGAACGAAGGGAAGCAGTTCAAGTGTTGGTAATAAGAGCGCACCTGAAGAATAAAGGGAAGTAGGAATTCAAGTGTTGGTAATCAGGATCCCACTAGGAGAACAAAAGGATGCAGTTCAAGTGTTGGTAATCAGGACCCCACCTGGAGAACGAAGCGAAACAGTTCAAGTATTGGTAATCAGGAATCCACGTGAAAAACGAAGGGAGGCAACAATTCAAGTGTTTGTAATTAGGATCCCACTTGGAGAACAAAGGGAAGCAGTTCAAGTGTTGGTAATCAGGAGCCCACCTGGAGAATGGAGGGTAGCAGTTCAAAGAGTTGGTAATTAGGAGCCCACCTGAAGAACGAAGGGATTTAGTAATTCAAGTGTTGGTAATCAGGATCCCACTAGGAGAACAAAGGGAAGCAGTTGAAGTGTTGGTAATCAAGAGCCCACCTTGAGAACGAAGAGAAGCAATTTAAGTATTGCTAATAAGGAATCTACCTGAAAAACGAAGGGAGGCAGAATTCAAGTATTCGTAATCAGAAGCCCACCTAGAGAACAAAGGGAATCATTTCAAGTGTTTATAATCAGGAGCCCATCGAAGGAATAAGGGGAGCCGCAAGTCAAGTGTTGGTAATCGGGAGACCAGCTGGAGAACAAAGGGAAGCAGTTCAAGTGTTGGTAATTAGGAGCCCACCTAAAGAACAAAGGAAAGCAACAATTCAAGTGTCGGTAATCAGGAGCCCACCTAGAGACGAAGGGAAACTGTTCAAGTGTTGGTAATTACGAGCCCACCTGGAGAATAAGGGGAAGAAGTCAAAGTGTTGGTAATCAGGAGCCCACCTAAAAAACGAAGGGAAGCAGCAATTCAAGAGTTGGTAATCAGGATCCCACGTGGAAAACAAAGGGAAGCAGTTCAAGTGTTGGTATTCAGGAGCCCACCTGGAGAACGAAGGGAAGCAGTTCAAGTTTTGGTAATCAGGAGCCCACCTGAAAAATGAAGGGAAATGTCAATTAAGGTTTTGGTAATCAGGATCCCACTTGGAGAACAAAGGGAAGCAGTTCAAGTGTTGGTAATCAGGAGCCCACCTGGAGAACGAAGGGAAGCAGTTCAAGTATTGGTAATAAGGAATCCACTTGAAAAACGAAAGGAGGCAGCAATTCAAATGTTGGTAATTAGGAGCCCACCTGAAGAAAAAAGCAACAATTTACGTGTTGGTAATCAGGAGCCCACCTGAAGCACAAATGAGCAATTCAAGTGTTGGTAATCAGGAGCCCACCTGAAGAATAAAGCAGCAATCTAAGTGTTGGTAATCAAGAGCCCACCTGAAGATCAAAGTAGCAATTCAAGTAGTTGTAATCAGGAGCCCACATGAAGAACAAAGCATCAAATTAAGTGTTAGTAATCAGGAGCCCACCTGAAGAAAAAAAGTAGCAATTCAAGAGTTGTTAATCAGGAGCCCACATGAAGAACAAAGTAACTACTCAAGTGTTAGTAATCAGGAGCACACCTGAAGAACGAAAGGAAGCAATTCAAGTATTGGTAATCCTGCGCCCACCTGAAAAAGAAGGGAAACACTAAGTGTCGGTAATAAGGAGCCCACCTGAAGAACAAAAGGGAGCAACAATGTTAGAGGAAATATGGTTCAAGTTCAGCAATCAGGCGCCCACCTGGAGAAAAGGGAAAAGGCATCTCAGATAACAATTCAAGTCGGCAACAAAGGAATTTCACTTGGAGAGTACGAATCAACAAAGCAACAAAAATTGCAAGATCAAGTTTGAAGATATAGATAGGATTCTTGTAATGCATAGATCCAAGTTTAGTCTAGCTTATTTTAGTTTTTCATGGTGTAATAAGGAGTTCAGTAAGCAATAGCAGCTGCATCGACAGTGAAATCACAGCTTCATAGTAGTCCTAGCTAATGAAACTTCCCAAACTACACTGACCTGATTCCTTTATATCCAAGGATATGGAGGCAACCTCAAAAGCAGGATGCGGTCAAATCTTTCAAAAAATGCTTCCCATAAATATTCGAACGGGCAAAAATTGCTCGTATTTGCTCACTTTATCTTTACTTGAAAACTCTCCGTGTTTTTGAGCAAAGAGGAGCTGATGTGAGCACATGATTTTTTTCCTATGTGAATTATTCCCATAAATTCAAGAAAAATAATATTTTCCCATTATTTGCAAATTTGTAGCTTTTTGCTAATTGTTTGCATTTGTCCGCTCATGTTTAATTTTGCTTAATTCATGAAAATACAAAACAAATATTGTATTTGCATTTAGGATTTAATTTTATATTTTTAGATTAATTGGTAAATAGTTTGTTTCATAAAAAATGAAAAATCTCAACAAAAAAAAACTCATTTTGCATTTTTTTAGTTTTGAGTTTCGAATTTTTTAGTTTTTCTTTTATTTTGGTTTTTAATTAATTGTGGTAATTTTTACTTAGAGTAATTAACTTAATTTTGTATAATTTGGGGTTAGGATTTAGTTTAGATGTTATTTTAATTTTGAAAAAAAGAAAAGAATTTTGAAATAATTTGAAAAGAAAAAGAAAAGAGTTGAAGAAATCAGTTTTTTTTGGCCAAGTCTTTTAAATTTTCCAAAGCCCAATTCAATTACCCCTTACAGTCGTCTTACCCTACCAAGATCCAGCCAATACCCGGTCCAATCCGCACCATAACTCCAAACGACATCGTTTCGCTCTATCTCATCTCAACCATTGGATCAACAAGATCCTAAGGACCAGAACTGACCCCTACCTTAAATAAAACTGTCCGAAACAGCCCCGCCCCCTCAAAACCCTCCTCTCAATCTGCATCATCTCCAAACCTCTAACTCTAGAGATGCCACCCTCAAATTCCACCTGCCTCCGCTGGCAGCGACCACTCCCAATCACCCCCATCTTAACACCCTAGAACCCTCTCACCTTCCTCTTTCCAAATCTCTGACCAGCTATCCTCGAATCCCTGTATCTTGGCTCGAATGTTAGATCAAAAAACCAAATCAAAAGCCTAACTTCCCTAAATCGCTCAGAAATCAAATCCTGTCGTCTTTGATCCTCTTTCATTATGATTTCATGGTCGATTTCCCAAAAACCCTTGCCATTGACCCCAAGCCCTAAATCTCCAACAAGTTAGAAGTCCTCGACTGGTTTTCAAGCTTCGGATTAGCTGGAAATAGAGGCTGATTAGTTGTTCTTGGCAAGAACAACTAATTAGTCTCAATTTCCGGTCATTTCGAGACAGTTCCGGCCCGTGGCATCAATCCAATGGGATTTGACCCCCTTAATTCTGTTCTCGGGTAAAGCTTTATCCCCTTACGGTTTTGAGGGTTTCATTCTTCTTCTGTTTCTTTAGGGTTTTCTTCTATGTTTAGGTTTACCTTCATTCTGCATAACCTAGCTTGGTGTAGTTCAGGTCATTTATGTTCTTTTCTTCTTTCCTTGTTTTTGTCTTTAGATTTCAGTGTTGCTGGTATTAATCACTGGTTTGTTGATATTTCAGGCAGTCGTCTCAGTAAAGTTAGGTGCTTAAAACAGTTAAAATGATGTTAGTCTAAATTGAAATTGATTTTGCGGTTGAGTCTTCTGTTAATATGCTTGGGCGTGTTTTAATTAGCTTTTAATGTATCTGATGAAGTTCATGTTTGCCTGGGTTTCATTATGAAATTGGTTCATCGCATGTTTGTTTTCAAACCTTAAAGTTGCTCAAAATTTTTAGGCTTGTGAGTCTGTTTTGATCTGATTAATTGTTATTTGTTTTGATTGGTCTTGTTTGTAAATCTTTAGGGGGCTAGTTGTAAGTATGGAAACTTAAAGGGGTCATAAAGGTTGGGCAGGGACTGTATTAATCAAGCTGTCTAGGGTCAATTTAAGGATTTAAAGTATGAATAAATCATTTTCTGTTAGCATAAAAAGGTTCTAGTGGATAAGATAAAAGATGAGGGTTTCAGATATTTTCTAAAAAGGTTAAAAACGATAAAAATAACTAAAAAAGAATGGATAAAAAGGAAATTGGTTAGCTGTACTAGGGTTAGCTTAGGCATACCTATATATGATCTCTTTCCCTTTATTGTGAGGAGCTAGAGAAAAACACTCTGGAAAATACTGAAACCAAACACGGTTGTTTTCTGAAAAGGATTTGAAAGAAGTAATGAAATTCTTTCATTTCTTTGGTTAAAATTGATTCAAATACGCTAAAAGCTTCCTTTTAATCATAGTTTTTGAGTCCTCAAAGACTGGTTTTCATCTGGTTTCTCTTTTGGTATAAAGAAGCTAGTTTATGTTTGGTGTTGCTGGGTTTCTAAACTAGTTCGGATGTTGCTGCTTCTTCTATGTTCTACACTCACTTTACTTTATTTTTGATTGGTACAATCAGGTACATATTCTTGGACTATACTGGATGTAAAGCAAGTTTGAAGCATGGAATGAAAATGGATATTCAAAGCATGACATCAAGTTATCTATTCCAAATAGTATTTTCTAGTTGCTTTCCAGTGTAATAACTGAGTTCCTGCCATTATATCCAACGTTGGTCTTTTGGGGTATTGACTTGATTTAGTGGAAAAACATGTGAACTCTATGGTAGTGCTTGATTCCAAGTTAATTTTATGGTTGTTTGTTACATTATGCGCTAAAATGGATTCAGAGTCTATTGTGTGGTTTGTGAGCAACATGGGTGAAAGCATTAAGTGTCTGATGTTGGGAACTCTGTTTAAAAGCCTTGGTTAAGGTTTAAATTTCAATGCAATTGCTTGTGAGTTTTTTTTTTGGATTGTATTCAATTAAAAGTGGCTCGATTCTGCCTCCTTGTCATCAGTACTTGAATCATGAATGATATTTGCTTTAGACTTGTGATTTGACTTCTTAGTATTAGGAGCCTATTTCTCCAATGAGTACATTGTTTACTTTGAGCTTGGGAAGTCAAATCACAAAAAATTATAGTTACTAAGAAGTCAAATCACAAGTCTAAAGCAATAGGTATGGGGTCGCTCCAGTTCCATAGACTAATAAGTATGGGGTCGCTCCTACTAACATACGCACTGTGGTGCGGTATCCTAGTAATGCGAAAGGCAACTTTTCATGCCATTTCCTGGAGCTCTGATTCATCTTTCTCAAAATCTTCTTGATGTTTTTATTTGTTGCTTCGATGGCACCATTAGCCTTTGGTCGATAAGGAGTAGAGTTCCTTTGTGTTCTTGAATTGTTCGCATATCTTATCTATCAAATGACTATTCAGGTTTGCCGCATAATCTATGATGATGGTTGAGGGAATACCAAATTGACAGATAAGATTGGCGTGCATGAAATCTATCATGGCTTTCTTGGTGACCAATTTGAGAGAAATGGCTTCAACCCACTTTTTCAAGTAATCAATGGAAACTAGTATGAACTTGTTCCCATTAGAAGCTTTTGGCTTGATTTGCCCAATGACGTCCATGCCCCAAGCGGCGAATAGCTAGGGTACTGACGTGGGATGCAGTTCTGTGGGCAGTGCATGAATCAGATCACTGTGCACTTGACACTGATGGCACTTTTGGACAAAGCTGAAACAGTCTTTTTCCATGGTTATCTAGTAATAGCCTACTCGAATAATTTTCTTTGCCAAAACATACCCTTTCATGTGGGATCCGCACACTCCTGCGTGTACTTCGTGCATGATCCTTCCAGCTTCTTTAGCATCAACACATCTTAACAAATTGAGATCCAAGATCCTTTTGTACAAGATATCACCACTAAAAAGAAACAACTTGCGTGCCGTCTAATGGTTCTCTTTTGGTGTCTAGTGGCTTGCTCGGGGTACTCTTGCATTTTCAAGAATCTTTTGATGTCATGGTACCATGGCTGAATACTTGGTTATGCCTCAATTGTATTACAGTAACCATGCCTCTCCCCGATTTGGATTTCCAAGGGATCAATGTGGGAATTGCCTGGGTAGGGAAACCTCTAGGCCAGAGTGGCGAGTGCATCGGCTAGTTCATCGTGACATCGAGGGATGTATGTGAACTCTATTGACTTAAACCGCTTGCTGAGATCTTCCACATGTTGCCGATAAGGGATAAGCTTAACATCTCGAGTTCCCCATTCTCCCTGGGCTTGCCGAATAATAAGATCTGAGTCTCCCATAATTAATAACTCTTCGATATTTTGGTCTATTGCCATGTTCATACCCATGATGCAGGGTTCATACTAAGTTGTGTTGTTTTTGTAGAAAAACTAATGCTTGGCTGTGGTCGGGTAGTGCTGACCAGTGGGTGATATCAAGATTTCCCCGTTTCCCACACCTCTTGCATTCACTGTTCCATCAAAGAACATTTTCCAAGTGGTCGTATCCGCATGTATTTCCTCAACCAAGTTTACCTCTTCATCTGGGAAATAAGTGTTCAGAGGTTGTATTTATCATTAACCGAGTTTTTAGCCAAGTGATATGCTAATGCCTGAGCTTTCGTTACCGTTTGAGTGACATAGACTATGTCAATTAGTGAGCAGAATCTTCCATTTTGCCAATCTTCCCGTAGGCATCTGTTTCTGGAATATATATTTCAATGGATCCAACCTGGTTATAAGGTAGGTGGTGTAGGCTTACAGATACTGTCGCAGTTTCTGAGCGACCCAAGTTAAAGCACAACATGTTCGTTCTGTTGGTAACACGTTTCAAATGCAATATACTAAACGTGTGTTCTTTTGTAGGTTTTGATGAATGTCAAACAAAGCAAAAAGCGATATATAGCAGTGCTCAAGGACAAGCACAAAATGGATGCATTACAAGAAGCTCAAGACAAAGTTTAGAAATGTTATAATTGAGTCAATATTAATTGTGATCTTGATTCCTCAACTTGGCTCATAACATGGCTTCTCTACCAAAATTATTTTTCCAAAATCATGCATATTTAAATTAAGTGTCAAATGATTTTAAACTATGCATATTTACATTTGTTAAAATGTTTTCCAAACATGCCTCAAAAATCTGGGCTAAGATAATCGATTATGTACTTATGATAATCGAGTATCTCTAAGCCAAGACTGCATGACAATCGATTGTGAATTAATGATAATCGATTGTGAGTAAGTCAGTTAACATCAGGTTTTTGCAAACTGCATAACAATCGATTGTGTACTTATGATAATCGATTGTTAACTGAGGCAAAGTTTCCAAAACTCATAAAAATCGATTATGAACTAATGGTAATCGATTAGAATGAGAAAAATGTCTCCCAGTGATTTTAAATAAAATGATAATCGATTGTGGCTTTTGATAATCGATTATATATGAGACAGAAAGTTTTGAAATTAATTAATAATCGATTGTGGCTTTTGATAATCGATTATATATGAGACAGTAAGTTTTGAAATTAATTAATAATCGATTGTGGCTTTTGATAATCGATTATATACGAGACAGTAAGTTTTTAAATTAATTAATAATCGATTTTTCTATTTGATAATCGATTATTGAAGTTGAGCGTTGTCATACTTTTTCAAATTACCTTCAGGTAATCGATTGTTGATATTTAACAATCGATGTTTTGCGTAAAATCTGGAAAAGATTTTCTGAACGTTGTTAAAATAATCGATTATTGATTTCCTGATAATCGATGTTTTATGCCAAAAATTGGAAAGGATTTTTTAACGTTATAAATAATCGATTATTGATTTGAAGTAATCGATTGTTGACGTAAAATCTGGGATTGAATTTTTGATCTGATAGGCAAACAATCGATTGTTTAGTCTTGACAATCGATTGTCACTGAGTAATTTCAGCAATCCTTAATTGGCAATTAGACAACGGTAAGACTGAGTTTCCCACCTATAAATACAGGTTTAACTCAGTGTTTTCACAACAACAACACATACAATTTAAGTATTTTCATTGCTAAAAGCTTTCTCACATTGATCATCATTTTCATTCATCCATAAAGCTTTTTGAAGAGCCATTCTATTGAGCTAAGTTGTTGTGATCTTGAGCGTACTATTTCTACTCATATCTACTCATTGAGGAGTACTTTGTAAAGTGAGTGTGTTTTGTGTTTGTAAGAGAATTGCGATTCTCGTTTGTTGAGGAACTTGTGATTCCTCGATTGAAGTCTTTGGGATTGTTATCCCCGAGCAATTGAAGTCTTTGGGATTGGTATCCCCGAGCAATTGAAGTCTTTGGGATTGTTATCCCCGAGCAATTGAAGTCTTTGGGATTGGTATCCCCGAGCAATTGAAGTCTTTGGGATCGTGATCCCCGAGCACCTAGGTGAGGCTTGTGTCCTCAGCTGTAACGGTTTGTTAAGCACCCGTAAGCTTGACAAGTTTAGTGGAAATCTCGAGAGAGTCTCTCGGGGACTGGACTAACCACGTTTGTGGCCAACCAGGATACATCATTGTGTAAGTTTATTTTACTGCACTTGTTTTAATTTCTGCAAAGTTTTTAAATTCCGCACTAAAACGCTTAATAATTTTAATACGCTATTCACCCCCCCCTCTAGCGTAAAGCGTTATTTCCAACAATTGGTATCAGAGCCATACTCTCTGAAAGACTTAACCGTTTGAGAGAATCTTTCCATGGATTCTACTCTAGACTCTTTTGCAGGTATTGATGAAGGACAGTGCCCCACAAGACCTCCGTTGTTCAACGGGACTAATTATTCATATTGGAAAGAAAGGATGCAGATATTCATCAGATCAAACAGCCCTTACTTGTGGAAGGTGTACACCAAAGGAAATGAGGTTCCTGTCAAACAGGTGGAAGGAGTATGGGTGCCAAAATCAGAAGAGGAATTCAACGCCGAGGATAATCGAATGGTCCAAAATAATTTTAAAGCTATTAATTTATTACTTTGTGCTGTTAATGCTAATGATTACAGGAAAATCTCCTGCTGCAAAACAGCGAAAGAAATGTGGGACAAGCTTGAGGTCACTTACGAAGGGACTGACCAGGTAAGAGAAGCTAAAATTGACTTTTTAACTCATGCTTACGAATTGTTCCATATGAAGGAAGGCGAAAAGGTAGACGAGATGTTTGAGCGGTTCTCATCAATAGTGAATGATCTCCACGCGCTCAAGAAGACATTCACAGACAAAGAACTAGTTCGAAAAATCCTTAGGAGTCTAACACCGGCATGGCGATCAAAGGCCGATGCGATTCAAGAGTCAATTGGAATCACGAACGTCACCATAGACGCTCTTAGAGGTAATCTTAAGACTTATGAATCCACTATTCTTAACCCTGTTGTTGATGAACAAAGAAGGCAAAAGATTGCTCTAAAGGCGAGCACAAGTCAATCACCAATTGAAGAGAATGGAGATAGCGAATTTGGACTCATCATCAAAAAGTTCCAAAAATTCATGCGAAAAGAATATGACCGCAAAGGGAAAAAGCAAGGTGAGCAAGTTAAATGTTATGAATGTGGTGAAACAGGGCATATCAAAACAAACTGCCCAAATCTTAAAAAGGAGAAGAAACCCTTCAAGAAGCAACGAGCATACATATCTTGGGGAGGAGATTCCGAAGACGAATCCAGTGAAGAAGAAAATGAAGAAGCGGCAAATCTCTGCCTCATGGCACAGGAAGAAAATGAGGTAAGTCAAATCTCTTCTCAAAATTTTTATACTCTTGATGACATGAGAAATGCCTTTGATGAATTGTATGCTGAATTTCTCAAAGTTACAAAAACCGTCACTAGTTTAAGAGAAAGTGCTTCTCTAAAAGAACAAGATTTTCAAAAACAGTTTTCATTAAAAGAAAAAGAATTAGAAAAATTGGTTTTGGAAAATGAGAAGCTACTAGAACAAAACAAGTTTTATGGGAAAAGAAGTTCTGACAAGCCCGAGAGTTCAAAAAAAAATTGTGCTTCTTGTGTAGACCTTAAGAATGAAGTAGGTAGATTAAAAGGCACACTAGATAAATTCAACTCCTCTCATAAAAACTTGAATGTGGTGCTTGATAACTTGAAATCAACCAAGCATGGAATAGGCTTCATAAATGAAGAAGAGGTTGATGCAAAAACCCAACCACCTAGAGCTCAACCTAGGATTAATAACAAAAATGCCTTTCCTAAAACAAACATGCATGCTAGACAAAATATTAGGAGACCTAGACATGACCTTCCGCCTAGCAATCGTCACCATAGACATGATGCATATTTTAGGCACAACAGTGATCATGCTAGAAGATCCCGAAATGTTCAACCTAAAAATGATTATGGTGTTCAAATTAGGAGAAATGAAAATAGAGTAAACAATGTGCATTATTCCAGCTACTATGAGCCTAGACGCATGCATAATCCAAATGTGACATGTCATTATTGTAGACGAATTGGTCATATTGCTCCCGCATGCTTTACTAAACATAGACATGCTACTCAAACATATCATTATAGTATGCATAACCCTCAAGGACCCAAAATGGCATGGGTACCAAAAGAGCATTGATTTGTTTTGCAGGTGTGCTTGAAGGAATCAAGTGTAGTGGATGCTCCAAACACTTGACGAGAGACGAATTCAAAATTCCTTCAATTAAAGCACAAAGAAGGAGGAAGAGACGGAAAAGTCGACTTATGTATTTTCGAAAAATTCAAAAGGCAAAATTGTGGAAAAAAAAAACTTCGTAAATTGAAGAATGAGCCAAAAGACCAAAATGAACGGAGGATGTTCAAAATCAGGTAATTGGCAAAGTCGAAGGGAAGGTAAGTACCCTAAACCCTCTTAAGAACATCCTAGGACAAAAGTCTTAAGAGCTCACTTTTTTTTCACCCGACTACACGAGTTTCAAAGTTATTATTTCATTTATAGATTACTGACTTGAGCGTCGGAGATGTTTAATTCTATTTTGCAGGCATCCCCCAAAAGGTAAGAGGAAAGTATGAATTATCGATCATAATCGATTATTTATGCTTACAATCGATTATCAGTATCAATAATCGATTATTTGTTGATTCATTTTTTTGCCATGAAATCTTGTTAAATGTTTACATTGCCTGATAGAATTAAGTCTCATCATTTTAGCATCCCCCTTCCAAACAATCGATTATTTGTTCTGCCAATCGATTATTTGCCAAAATTCAAACTCTCTGTGAGTGAAACAATCGATTACTATATATTGACAATCGATTATCTGTTTTAAACCTATGTTACCGTTTTGGCTCTATAATCGATTCCTGTCAGGTCATAAATATGAAAAACAATCGATTACCAAGTTTGACAATCGACTATCTTTTTCAAATCTTTTTACCGTTCTGGCGTGTAATCGATGTGTCAGATCATTTTCATTAATGACAATCGATTATTCTATTCAAACAATCGATTGTTGAACGATCAGTGAATTTATTTTTACCGTTTCAGACTTCAAATCTCTTCAAATCTTTTCCAATAAATGTAAGATTCATTCCTTCTCTATATATAGGCTGCACATATGCTCTTGTATACTCACTCAAGCCTCCCAAGCATCAAATTCTCTTGTTTTCTTTGAAAAATCCTAGCACATCCTTTTCAAAAATGTCAAGCCGCAACTCCAAACGTGCTCGTTCCAAACAAGGTGCTTCTTCTTCTCGCCATCCATATCAAGATGGATCGGTTCTATTCTTTGAATCCAATGAAGAGCTCACCCGGTTCTTAACCAAATTTGAGAAACGCCTTATTCTCCCTCCTCGCTTTTCAACAAACGCTCTTGTTGCACCATTCATTCCAGCCGCGAATATGCTAAGAGAGTGCCAACTTTTCAATTTCCTACTCCTTACTCACCCCTACTACAACATTTCTTTGGTTGAAGCTTTTTACTCCAACCTTCACAAAGATGATGAGGGTGAACTTGTTACCACTGTTAACGGCATTCCCATTCTAATTTCAGAAGATAACCTCCACCTCATTGCCGGCATTCCGCATGATGGTGAAGACATCTACCAGTACATAAATGATGCCGGGGTCATGATTGATGAAGCTAATCTCTTCCGCCAAGCCGGAGTCGCCTATGATGAGTCTTCTTCCCGTCGTCCCACCATAAAGGGTATGGACCCGAATTATCGTTTCATTCTCTATTTCATCACTCGTGTTCTCAAACCCCGTAAACTCAATCACACCACCATTTCCCAAGAGGATGCCAAAATTCTTCATGCCATTGTCACCGGGGTTAAAATAAATTGGTGCAAGCTTATTCTATCTCATATGTTCAATGCCACCAGAGATGACATACCTCTCCCCTATGCCCTCTTGATAATGAAATTTCTTGAAGCTTCCGGGGTCAATATTGCTAATGGTCCTCTCAAAAAGAGCACCAAAATCTGGGAAATTTCGGAGTCTTCCTTTCATCATGATGGTGATCATGCTCCCGCTCCTCCTCAAAATCGACAAGCCCGTCGTGCTCATCCTCCTCAGGAGCCTACCCTCCGGACTATTTCTGACCAAATTACTCAATTAACCCGTGAGGTCCATGGGTACTTTGATCACGTGCATTATGCCTATGCTCAGGTGGTGCCATATCAAGCGCCTCCAAATGATGATGAAGGGGATGGGGGTGATGAATGATGAAATTGCTGTTTTATCTATGTGAAATTGTTGAATGATGAATGTGAAATTGTTGTTGGTTTATTTTTTTTGGTTGGTTAATCATGTTTTGTTCCACCCTTGTAATGTTATATTTTCCAATAAATAAACTTGTGTTTATTTCATATTTTTTCATATTCTTCCCTTGTGTAAATTTTTGCTAATGGCAAAAGGGGGAAGAAAACGGGATATCAAGAAGTATGCTATATTATGCTATATCACTCTCAACTTCATTCATGCTTAAAGTGAGGGGGAACATGAATTGAGGGGGAACATCAAATTGCATACTTTACTTTTGTCTTGGATTATCAAAATAATTATTGCATATATCCCGCTTATGTTTGCCATTATCAAAAAGGGGGAAATTGTTGGTAACACGTTTCAAATGCAATATACTAAACGTGTGTTCTTTTGTAGGTTTTGATGAATGTCAAACAAAGCAAAAAGCGATATATAGCAGTGCTCAAGGACAAGCACAAAATGGATGCATTACAAGAAGCTCAAGACAAAGTTTAGAAATGTTATAATTGAGTCAATATTAATTGTGATCTTGATTCCTCAACTTGGCTCATAACATGGCTTCTCTACCAAAATTATTTTTCCAAAATCATGCATATTTAAATTAAGTGTCAAATGATTTTAAACTATGCATATTTACATTTGTTAAAATGTTTTCCAAACATGCCTCAAAAATCTGGGCTAAGATAATCGATTATGTACTTATGATAATCGAGTATCTCTAAGCGAAGACTGCATGACAATCGATTGTGAATTAATGATAATCGATTGTGAGTAAGTCAGTGAACATCAGGTTTTTGCAAACTGCATAACAATCGATTGTGTACTTATGATAATCGATTGTTAACTGAGGCAAAGTTTTCAAAACTCATAAAAATCGATTATGAACTAATGGTAATCGATTAGAATGAGAAAAATGTCTCCCAGTGATTTTAAATAAAATGATAATCGATTGTGGCTTTTGATAATCGATTATATATGAGACAGAAAGTTTTGAAATTAATTAATAATCGATTGTGGCTTTTGATAATCGATTATATATGAGACAGTAAGTTTTGAAATTAATTAATAATCGATTGTGGCTTTTGATAATCGATTATATACGAGACAGTAAGTTTTGAAATTAATTAATAATCGATTTTTCTATTTGATAATCGATTATTGAAGTTGACCGTTGTCATACTTTTTCAAATTACCTTCAGGTAATCGATTGTTGATATTTAACAATCGATGTTTTGCGTAAAATCTGGAAAAGATTTTCTGAACGTTGTTAAAATAATCGATTATTGATTTCCTGATAATCGATGTTTTATGCCAAAAATTGGAAAGGATTTTTTAACGTTATAAATAATCGATTATTGATTTGAAGTAATCGATTGTTGACGTAAAATCTGGGATTGAATTTTTGATCTGATAGGCAAACAATCGATTGTTTAGTCTTGACAATCGATTGTCACTGAGTAATTTCAGCAATCCTTAATTGGCAATTAGACAACGGTAAGACTGAGTTTCCCACCTATAAATACAGGTTTAACTCAGTGTTTTCACAACAACAACACATACAATTTAAGTATTTTCATTGCTAAAAGCTTTCTCACATTGATCATCATTTTCATTCATCCATAAAGCTTTTTGAAGAGCCATTCTATTGAGCTAAGTTGTTGTGATCTTGAGCGTACTATTTCTACTCATATCTACTCATTGAGGAGTACTTTGTAAAGTGAGTGTGTTTTGTGTTTGTAAGAGAATTGCGATTCTCGTTTGTTGAGGAACTTGTGATTCCTCGATTGAAGTCTTTGGGATTGTTATCCCCGAGCAATTGAAGTCTTTGGGATTGGTATCCCCGAGCAATTGAAGTCTTTGGGATTGTTATCCCCGAGCAATTGAAGTCTTTGGGATTGGTATCCCCGAGCAATTGAAGTCTTTGGGATCGTGATCCCCGAGCACCTAGGTGAGGCTTGTGTCCTCAGCTGTAACGGTTTGTTAAGCACCCGTAAGCTTGACAAGTTTAGTGGAAATCTCGAGAGAGTCTCTCGGGGACTGGACTAACCACGTTTGTGGCCAACCAGGATACATCATTGTGTAAGTTTATTTTACTGCACTTGTTTTAATTTCTGCAAAGTTTTTAAATTCCGCACTAAAACGCTTAATAATTTTAATACGCTATTCACTCCCCCCTCTAGCGTAAAGCGTTATTTCCAACACGTTCCAGCAGAGTACACTTGGCCTCGTAGCTAGTGAACTTCTTGCTCAAGTAGTATATTGCCTGCTCTTTCTTCCCAATAATATCATGTTGCCCGAGGACACAACCAATGGAATTTTCCAAGACTGTTGGGTACAAGAACAGAGGCCTCCCTGGTTCGGGTGGGACCAAGATTGGTGGGTTGGATAGATACTCTTTGATCTTATTGAAAGCTTCCTGACATTCATCCGTCCATTTTACTACTGCATCTTTTTACAGTAATTTGAATATAGGTTCACACATAGAGGTCAGCTGAGAAATGAACCGACTGATATAGTTCAATATTCCCAACAAGCTCATCATATCTTTCTTAGTTTTTGGAGGAGGTAATTACCGAATATATTTTATCTTTGTCGGATCTAACTCGATACCTCTCTGGCTGACTATGAATCCCAAAAGTTTGCTCGACGAAACCCCGAACTCGCATTTGGCTGGGTTTAATTTTAAATCATATATGCTCAACCGCTCAAAGAACTTCCTCAGATCCTGCACATGGGCATCCTGTGTTTTGGACTTGATGATCACGTCTTCCACATATACCTATATATCTTGATGCATCATATCATTAAAGATGGTGGCCATGGCTCTCATATAGGTTGCCCCGGCATTCATCAGACCAAAAGGTATGACCCTGTAGCAATAGGTTCCCTAGGGTGTGATAAAAGCTGTTTTCTCTGCGTTTTCTTCATCCATCAATACCCGGTGCTATCCTGCGTAACACTGCACGAAGAATTGTACCGCATGTTTGGCGCAGTTATCAACAAGGATGTGGATGTTTGTCAAGGGGAAGTTATCCACACACAATAGGGTTTTCCCATCTTTCTTTGGCACTAGAATTACATTGGCCAACCATGTGGTGTACCGGAATACTCGGATCACCCCTGCCTCCAACTGTTTCGTGATTTCTTCTTTGATTTTATCACTGGCATCAGTTTTGAATTTCCTCTATTTTTGCTAAATTTGGGGGCACTCGGGATAAGTTGGCAATGTATGTACCACCAAATCAACACTCATTCCTGGCATGTCACCATATGACCACGCAAACACATCTTTGAACTCAAAAAAGAGTTGGATTAATGCATCATGAGTTTTCTCGTTTGCGTGGATGCTTATTTTGGTTTCCCTGATTTCTTCGGGACTACCCAAGTTAACCGGCTCAGTGTCATTTAGGTTTGGCTTAGGTTTATTTTCGAAATGTTATAGTTCTCGATTTATTTCTCTAAAAGCCGCTTCTTCATCATATTCCGGTTCTTGGTTAATTATTTCACAATTAGACGGCATGTTCGGATCTGGGCACGAAGTCTGCAAGCATGTCATATTATTTAAAGCCGCATTATTAGAACTGAAAAAAGAAATAAAAGAGAAAAATAGTATAGATCAGAAAGAATAAAGGAAAATGAAAGATGAAACATTGATTTAATTTCTTTTAATTTTTAGATAATAGGGTTTACATTTGGAAATTAAAAGACAAGAAACTAAAGAAAACATCCGAGTTACACCCTAGGATAACTCGCGATGCAGAAAAAGTGGCATTACTAGTCTACCGGGACTCCTGCCTAGACTCCTGCCTAATGGGGAATGGCGTACCCTTCCAATTCTACAATTTAGCCTCGGGTCCTATGTACAACACCTCAGCGGTGCTAGAGCCCTCTTCTGGTTGAACCATGTTGGTTTCATATAGTATCTTTCTTATTGCACCACATATTTCCTCAATCTCTTCGGCCGTAAAAGCGTCATCCTCTTCTTCTTCATTGTATTTTGGCCTAAAAATGTTTCATACAGATGTGGTAGTGGTTGAGGCAGGACGCATCCATCATGATTTCTGTCGTCTGCCTATTTCATGTCATTTGGTGTATGTCAGAAGCCTACCCCGAAGAACTTTTCAGCAACTAGCAGAGTAACTGGTTCAACTATTCCTTGCAGGGATTTCCCAAGTCCCTTCCCTGGTTTGACGCCATGTCATATCATTTCTTTAGCCACAATAATTGATGCATTGGAAAGGAATGGCTTGGGGCAGGGGTTTCCCTCTTCGTACTGGTCTGCCACCATAACTTCAAAGGCTTGATAAACTATGTGCTCGCTTCCTTCCCTCACTTCAAGGCATGGGACTGAGGGATCTCGATAAATTGATTGTTTATCCTCCCCATGGACCACAATTTATTGACCCTCATGCTCAAACTTTACCATCTGATGAAGAGTGGAAGGCACAACCCCTGCTGCGTGGATCCATGGTCTCCCCAAAAGAAGGTTATAGGACATGCCATGTATAGAACTTGGAAAGGCACCTCATAGTCAACTGGATCAATGGTCAGAATTATATCAATCTCTCCAATTATGTCCCTTTTGATACCATCAAAAGCTCGTACACAGAAATTGTTGGGACGAATCCTTTCAGTCCCAATCTCCATGCACTGTAGTGTTGAGAGTGGGTAGATATCCAACTCAGAACCTCCATCTACCATAACCCTTTTCACATAATACTCTTCACATTTGACAGTTAAGTGTAGGGCTTTGTTATGTATAGCCCCTTCCGGCGGCAAGACATTTCTACTGAATAAAATCTGGGTGATAGCAAAAAATCTTTCCGCCATTCTTTCTAATTGCTCCACAAAAGTCTCAGCTGGAACATATGCCTCATTAAGGGTCTTGATTAGTACCTTCTGGTGTACCGGGGATTTCATCAACAATGATATCAAGGAGACTTGCTCAGGAAACTCTCAGAGCTGGTCAACCACTTCATAATCCACCATTTTCATTTTTTGAAAGAAAGCTTCCGCCTCTTCGGCACTCGCCAGTTTTTTAGCTGGGAAATGTTTCCTAGTGGCATTGTTCACTTCTTCCAAATTGGAGTATGTTTCCACAGGGTAGTTTTCTTCTACTGAGATTTCTTTCCCTTTATACGTCACCACTATTTTATGGTAATTCTAGGGCACCACGGAAGGATTCATCATGGGCCTATGTAGCGCGCGATTAATAACCAGGGGCTCACTCAGCCTTGGTGGATTAGTTGGACCCCGCACTACATAAGATCCCTTAGGAACATACATCTGGGTGGTTTTATTTAGTTAGAATCTCTTGGGAGGTTTCAAAACCAACCGCTTTTCCTTGCGGCACTGTGGGACATAGAGAATAGCGTCTTTGGTGGGCGTTGCCCCAGTTTCTGCCTCAATTTTATTTTCTGATTTGGGGTGCGTGGCTTTGTTCTTTTTCTCCCTTTCATTTTGCTTCGGGGAAGTTTTTGGCTTTTTATCCACATCGACAATGGCAATTAATACCTTCAATGCCGGTTGAATTCCCTATCTTCACAGATCATTTCGATTACTGGTCCATTGTTGTGGGCCGATAGTGGGCTGTTGGTCACGTTGGGGATGTCCTCGCCCCTTAACAAAATCTTCATTTGTTCTATTAAGTCCTCCACAACTATTTTCAAGGTCCAACAATTTTCTGTATCATGTCCCTCAGCTCCCGAGTGCTAGGCGTATCGGGTGCCCCGCTGGTAGGAGGGTGATTCCAGGTTTTGCCTATTTGGAGGTACGGGTTGCATCAGGCCCATTTGAATAAGCTTTGGAAACAAACTGGAGTAGGATTCCCCAATTTGTGTAAAATTTTTCATCCTTGGTGGTTAACGCGGACAGATGTTATTTTGCGGAAGGCGGGGATTATAGTGGTTTTGGTGAGGGGTCTAGTTTCTAGGGAATGGGACTTGGTTCCTGTTGGCTTGTTGCTGCAGCCAGACAAAAGGTTGAGCATTCATGACCTACGGCTGAGGAGCATAGGCCATGTCCTGGTGAGGGTAATAATGCTGAGCGCTTCTTTTTGGAAACTTGGATTTGGGAGCAAGGTCCTGATGCTGCCATGGACGTTTCTTCCTTTTTCTCGCCCCTTGCTACTCCTCCAAACCCTCCTTGAATGGCTTGGGAGGTTGTTCCGATAGCGGATTGGCTTAGAATTCTGCCTATTTTTAACACATTTTTTAACATTTCCCCAATTTTAATAGCTTTCGCTAGTGGTTTACCCATAGCTGACACCATATTGTCGATGTAGTCGGCTTCCTGAGCTTTGAGGAACTCAGTGACCATTTCGACCTCGTCCATCGGAGGCTTTACTCTGGATGCCTGCTCATGCCATTTGATTGCGTATTCCCCAAATCTTTCTGAGGACTTCTTTTTTAAGTTTGCCAATGAGCTTCTGTCTCGAGCAATGTTTATATTGTACTGGAATTGCCTAACAAAGTCTCTATCAAGGTCGTCCCAAATGTGCCAAAGAGACATGTCTTTATCCATGTACCACTCGAACCAATACCAACCAGACTTTCTCTAAAATAGGCCATGAGTAACTCTTCCCTTTTTCCGTCCCCTTGTAACTTATTGTAGTACTTCTTGAGATGAGTGATAGGGTAGCCATGCCCATGGTACTTCTCAAATTTTGGATTCTTGAATCCTAAGGGCAAGTGCACATGAGGTAACATGCATAGATCAACATACGACACGCTCTTTTGCTCGCTCAAACCTTAGACGTTCTTGAGGCTTTGCTCTATACTCCTCATCTTTCTTGCAATCTCCTCTTGCTCAGGAGTTTTGGGAGTCTTTTCATGTCCCGGAGTAAACTCAACTTGATGTTTTTGAGGGTAGGCATATGTGGGGAACAAAGAAGGCCCCATTTTGAGGGTAGGTGTTCGGAATGTAAAGGTTGAAGGATCAAAAGTAGGCCTATGCAATGCAGGGTGTGTTGTGGACGAGCATGGGATTGTGGTGAAGATGTTTGGGGCCGTGTTGGATATGAACACCTGGGGGAGAAAATAAGAAGATGTTCCCACGAAATGAGCTGATATAGTTGGCTGTCCCAGTGGAATGCTGGGTGACTGATTATGGCATTGGAGGCGCAACTCATTTTTGGGAAAAGTTTGAGGAACCCCGAGATTGTTCTTTGTGGATCTCTTCTGTTTGCCCAAGCGTCCCACATTTCTATAACCCTATGACACAAGATTCTATTCTCTTCGGCACCTACCGATCCAAAGGTCGGAATGCCCGAAATGGGGCCACCATCTGTAATGGGAACCATTGGTAGGGTCATTTCTGAAGACATTCCGATGCTCCCCTTTGATCTAGTAAAGTATGGGTGTGAAGCCAGGTTACAACTAAAACCAACCACCGTTCTATAAAACCCTGGACTAGTTAAAGCAGCAAACAATTAGTTTTTGACAAATAACAGATAGGCAATCGCAGGTTGGGGTGTGATGCACCTATGCAGCTAAATGAGTTTCTACATATTTTGCGATGGTTGCATGCTTCGTCCCGGCTTTCCCTTATTTTTTTCCCGCCTTTTTTCCTTTTGATTTTACTCTTTTTTTCATGCTTTTCCTTTCCTCTATATTTTCTGATTTTCTCTTTTTATTTTCTTGGTGTTATTTACAAGATTATGACCAGATCCGATGAGGATTGCTTACGTATCACAACGCCGCATAAATCAGATCATGCATAGTTCGGGAGAAAATACATACAAAAATTAAATAGATAACTTTTGGGATTTTCAATTTTCATTGATAAACTTCTATTACAAAAGATGTTAACTACTCTTTTTCTTTGAAATAAATCTGTAGACTCAAAGGAAAAATACAGACTCAATGATTGAAAACTTACGAATACATTAATATTTCAACTACTGGGTCATGCGGGGCATCATTCGCCCTCGCCGCGGGCTTATGTGTGAGAACCCCTTGTAATTTCTCCAAATAACTCATAACTTAACGGACAAAAGTCATCACCGCGGCAAAGAAGGTGATATGAGTCATGTCCTCGCACGCTTGGCACTTCATGGTAATGTAGTCAGGATGGTTCTGATCCTTTCTCTGATTCTGCTTTTTTCCTAGTGTAGTCGCCCTATCTACCGATTTCGGGCTTCTAACACTTGGGAGTCATGAAAGTCTTGATCTTGCATTTGCTGTATTTCTTCCTCCATTTTAGCCATCAGATTGTAATAGGGCTCTCTATCAGCCTTCAAATCTTTAGCTCGTTTGGTCACCTCATCTTCAAGAGTGATTACCTTTATTCTTAGGCTGGTAATGGACCCTTCATAATTTATTTTCATTTGTTGCACACATCGTGCCCGTTCTTCTACTTTCTTTGTCCATCGTGCCCGGATTTTTGCTAGACTATCTTAAGAGTTTTCCAGGTTTTCTTGACATTCAAGGACGTTTTTTTAGTCCACTTATAAGTCTCTCATCAGCCCGACTTCTTTCCGTGTTATTGGAAGCTATTTTCATCTTTCTGATCTGAGCTTTAAGGGCCTCATTTTCCTAGGTCAGTTTCTTCTTTTCTCCCTCATCGGCTGCGTTTTGAACACCATTTTCAAATTGAAGCTCGATTACTTGCCTTTCCAATTTGCTTATTTTGGCGTTGTATTCATTCTCTTTGGTCGACCAGTCCCATTGTGGTTGTGCCTCAATTGTGAATAATTGGACATGTGTCCTCTTTTTCGGCCTTTCAGGAATTTGGAATTTCTTGCCGAACCAGTCATTGTACTTAGGGTCCATTTCACCTCTAGGTCGGTCTCGCACTATGGTCTTGGGTTCAAGAAACCTACATTCATTCCACATTTGGCAAATTTTCCCTTCTGAAAATGCGGTTTTTGGACCCAATTCATTGGCATATTTACTCAAATATTTATCATTGTGGATGGATTGAAGTCTTCCTAATTAGCGCAACACTCTGTAGGGAGCATAAGTTTGGATGCTCCGAATGCCATCAAGAGGATATAAGATAGTTCAGCCGAGATGCGCACCGCTTCGGTGACCGAAAGCCATCCAAATGCCCACTCAATTTTATCGGCAGTCAAGGATCTAAAATGTACAAGCCAAGATTCAGTACCTGTAGGGAAATCAATACCTACTACCCGACTTTCAAACTCTTCTATGTAGCTCAGACCGGTCAAACCATAATTCATGTACCCATCCTAGTGGCAGTAGTGTTCTTGCATCCATAATTGAAGTTGTAATTTGTAGAAATATTTGCGGAATGCCTAGTAAAATAGTTTTGGACAACGAAGATAAAGTCTATTCGGGATTTCCCCGTTTTCGACAACCATGAAATAGGTTATGAGACAGGTACGCAATAGTCAAACACTTTTACAATCTCCAGCGATACTATTCTTTGAATAGTACTCCGTCACTATTCATCGGAAAAATCATCGGATTTCGGTCGTGGATTTCCACAAGTTTGGTGTCAAGGCATCCCCTTCTCTTTGCGAATAATCCCCAATAGATTTTTTCCTTAAATCTATAGACAATCTCCCTATATCTTATCTTGTTTTCGATTTACTGTAGCACTTTCATTCTTTCCAACAGAATGTTAGTGATGGATCCTGGTTGACGATCATTGAAACTATGGAAGTTTCGCCCTCTCCCCAGCTCTGTGTTGTGGGAGAGGAAAATCAAAATCATTCGGAAAATCAAGAAGCTTAAAATCCAAAACAGACTTATGCATCGCAAATTGTTCGACAACATTCTGCCGCAGCAAATTCGAATTTTGAACTCTGTCCAGTAACGGTAGAGAATGGAATACCTACTGTTGAATTCACAGTCGACGAAGTGAATTCATTCACCAAGGAGTAAGGTATTCAACAAGCAGTTGTGATTAAATTCTCATATGGAAAACCCGAGCTTCAGGAGTTGAGACAGATCTTATCGAAGCAACTCGATGTCAAAGGTAATTGCAATATAGGGCAGCTAGAATATCGACATATTCTGGTAAGATTTGATCTATTTGAAGATTTTGTGAATGTCGTTTCAAGAACAACATGCTATGTTAAGGCGAAAGGAGACGACTATTTCTTCAGGACATTCCCATGGACAATGGGATTTAATCCTCGTGAAGAAACATCAAAAGCTGTCATTTGGATTTCCTTTCCTGAAATGCCAGCAAATTTCTTCGCAAAAAGATCCTTAATGTCAATCGCTTCTGCAGTGGGAAAGCCTCTAGCAGTAGATAAGGCTACTAAAGATCGAACGAGACCTAGTACGACACGAGTAAAAGTCTTGATTAATTTGTTAGACAACCATCCTAAGAAAGAAAAGATCAAGATAGTTGATATCAAATCTGGGAAAATTGTCGAATACGACCAGCGGATCGTCTTTGATAACATTTTTAAATACTGCACGTATTGTAATCATCAAGGTCATGATGTAAAATCGTGTCATTGGAGTTCAGATGATTTCTATGAACAAGCATTTCATAACTATGGCAGGGAAGGTTTGACAAAAGTAAGAGGTGATGCCAGAGAATTCCTAAATGCTAAGCTTGTAGAAGAAAGCGGTGAAAGGATTCTGCCTACTGTAACTACTGATGGAGGACAAACTGCTTTGGTTCCAACTGTTCCCCCTGCAGAAATTCATTCAATGCTGAATGATGTTATTGAACAGCAGTGTAAAAAACTAGATTCTGTTTTGAAACTTCAAAATGAATAGGTGCTGTAGAATTTGGCTGGGGCTCTTTCAAATGAGAATACTGATGCACTACAGAATATGAATTATGTTCCAACTTTTCGAGCCACAGAAACTCTTTCAATACCAAATGCTGATATACCACAGTTGTGTAAAAATTCATTAACTGTCCCAACTCCAAGTGAACAGGTGCTGTGTAAATTTTCAGGTGCATCTGCTGAGGGTACACATCATAATGCAACTAGAAAAGAACAATTGGAGTGTGAACAGCATCATGTGTTACATATGAGTAACAATATGACTCTGTTAAGTCATGGAAATGATACCAATTTAGAGGATCTTGATCCTACCAAATAGGTTGCAAATCATACTGTTTCCCATGTGCAACTAGGGGAGAACTTGACAGTGCCAAAACCTATTGATGCTTATATTGAATCTGTCCCAATTATTCCAGCTGCACAAGTTCATCCAATGCCCACTGCTGATACTGCACAGATATGTAAAAAACTAGCACATGTTCACAGTGAACAGGTGGGGTCAAATTTGGCTGGGTTTCTTCATATTGTGAATGGTGATGCAGGACAATTTAATGATTCTATTCCAGCTATTCCAGCTGCTGAAGCTCAGTCAATGTCGAATGGTGATATAGAGTAGCTGTGTCAAAAGATACCTACTGTTCAATCCAGTGTTACAAGTGAACAAGAGGTATCAAATGTGACTGATGCATCAACTGAGGCTGCAAATCACAAGTTAAACAGGTTTTATCATCTGGTGTGTGAAAAGCAACATTGGTTACACAATTGCAACAATAACAGACCTAAAATGTTTTGTCAAGGAAATGACACAAATTTGGAGGCTCTGCATCCTGCCAAAGATGGTACAAACTCTGCTGATTCCCATATTCAACTAGGGGAGAATTCAACAGTGCAAAAAATGCTTGATGCATCAAACATCACTGCATAATATAAGGGGGTAAATAGAGCCTCACCCTTAGCCAATTGGAAATTTCAAAAAGAACATCGACCTGCATCACATATTGACACACTTGAAGCAGCGAATGAAAGTACAGCTGCTGATGCTGTCTCCAATGCTGCATTAGCTCAAGCAAATTCTGCTTTAGAATCTTTTGCCAATCGTCAACACACAAGGGACGAGGGGCAATGGTTATCGATGGCCATCAAAGCAATATCTCCTAAATCCAAAAATAAAATCCAGATCGCAGAAAACAATCCAGCTTTTCCTTCTACTTCAAACTCATTTGCTGTGCTGGCCGATGTCAATCAGAATTCACCTTAGATTATAGAGGCTACAGCTCATGTTACTACTACAAGTATGCAAATACAGTCCAAACTTCAAAGTTCTCCAACCATATATACTCCTAATGTGACAAAGAGGAGGGACTTGGTCATTAAATCGAAATTTTGGAAAGACCAAAGAGATTATGATGAGGAGGAGACCTGGGGTGAAGGACTCGCTGGTATTTCATGGGAATATGATGACCAAGAATGTGAGCAGGATAGTACTGAAGAGGACAGTGATGATTCAGCCAAGCAAAAATGTCAAAGGAAAAATACAATTAAGAACTGTTGTGCAATTTCGAAGCAAACAGAAACTCCAAACAACAGAGTAAACCATAATGCTCCACTGTTTGTTCCAAGAAATAATGCTAAAACAGAGAGTTCAATTGTAGCGACATCACAGTTCAACAAAATTGAATCAGCTCATAATCGTCAACTTAACTCAGTCCAATCATCAGTTGTTAATCCAATCGCAAATGTGCTGCCATCAACTAGTCAGAACCAGGCTACAACATCAGAACCACTCTCTAATCTAGAGGACAGAAAATGTTCGGATGTCATGACGCAAACAATGCTGTCAAATCAGAAGCAGCAATCTCCTACTGCTGATAGCAATACGGTAGCAGGGTCGCAGGCGGGGCAGCTCGTCAAAACTATTTTAGTAATTTCATCCGAAGAAAGAGAACTATTGGAAACGATGGTAACTACAGATACTAATCCTACTACTAGTTACTGTATCATGAACAGGAACAACGCGCAAAAACAACAAACAAAAAATGCAGTTATCAATAGTGCACAATTAACAAATCAAGGCGTTTTTCAAGAGTTACCAAATCCAATTTTGGCAGGAAGACATATTTATGATGAAGGGGAAGAAAAGGATTTCTTAAACCAATGCCGAGCAGACGCTTCAACAAAAGGAGATTTGTCACCAATGCACAGTACAATAAATAAGAAGTCTCATCAAAGGGAAAGAAGTTAGGACGACAGGGAGTTTGAATACGTAAACATAAGGAGGCCCCCAATGAGATCTGCAAAAAAAAAAAAAACAGGTCCCTTAAACAACACACCTAAAATCCAATCGTCTCAAGAATAAAGCATGAACTTTGAAGAATTCTTGAAAAATTATGTGGAAGAAGACATCATTCTGCAAATCGAATTTGTCACAACAAAAGAAAAAAGGGGGCATCTCTATGGCTTCTTCATCTGTTTATTTTACCATCACATTAGTATCATCCTTTGTAATATCATCACACAGTATGATATAAACTATGTGATGATCATTCAATTCTTAGTTCTTTCGAGTTCTTTCTTTTGGCATGCTTGCTAATTCAGGAGGCTTTTATTTGCCTCAATAGGATAACTAAGGTAAGGTCTATGCCGGATATGTTATATGGGTGACATTACCGGTGTAATCCGCCTTATTTTACTTCTCCTATTTGTTGTAATTTTCTTTCCTATTATTTATGAAAACTAACCCTAGGCGATTGCCTAGTGGATTCAAAAAAGAAGTTGTAAATTGCAACCTTGGAAGAAGTGCCCTCCTTCCTGACAAATAGTCAAGGCTCGATAGATTTCAGACATGATCAGAGGAACCACAGTGTTGTTGGTTTTCTTGATTGCAACATCAATCATTCCCACAAGATCTATTTCTGTATTTCCATCTTTCCGGAGACAGACCATAACACACATAAAGGCTACCCTGAAAGCTAAACCCCTACCTTATCTCCCACTTGTCTTTATTTCCGGCATGAGTTAGCCCAATGTTTGGATCTTGCGAAACCTCAGGGGTTGCCATATTAATGATATAAAAACTAGAGTGTGCAATACCCTTCGGATGTATTTCTGTCCTGAACATCCCGACTAATGCTTAGCAAATCCACGACTCTGTAGGGGGATACCAATCTTGGTGACATTGGATATTTACTTCTAAGATTTCCATGGAACACGTTGCAAGTCGGATCCCAGAAAGGTATTAAAGCTTCAATTATGTCCGACCTCGATTTGATGTTTAATAGTCCGATAAGGCCTCCCAGAACTTTCACCATTGTTTCTCTACTACCGTTTCCTAGATCGTTCCACCACATATGGAGCTTCAAGGGGATCTCATTTAGGATTGTGAATGGTTCAATTTCATTCGTGCTCATCCTGCACATTTATTAAAGTGATTCAATAACTCATTTTGTCCTAAAAGGAGAAATAACAATAATCTTCAAATGTTTTCATTTTAAAAAACAAAACCCTGGCTTTGCAGATACGGCCTTTTAGCACTTCGAGGAAGAAGATATTAAAGTTTTGCCTGCTAACCGTTAAATAAAATGTTGCAAGGTGGCTGTTCTTGCAAAACAGCCTTTCGGCGCCCTTTTGGGGGACATTCGGCTTATTTTAAACAAGAATGGCTTCACCTGACTTATTCGTGACTAAGATAAATTTTTTTTGTTTTTGGATATTTTTGCACAAAGGGAAGTTGGACCTGATAGGGGTTGCTTACGTATCCCACATCCGGTGAGAATCAAACTAGCGAGTTCGGGCAGATTTGACAAAACCAACTATTTTTCTTAAAAAAACTTTTCCTTTTTTTTTCTCATTTTTCCCCTTTTTTCATTTTTCTCTTTTTTTTAATAAAAAAATTTTGGCAGAGTTTCGGTATGATTCAGATATTGGTTTTTCTTGAAAAGGTGATCACCCTCTGCTATTCTCTTTTCAACTTTTCTCAATTATTTACTAGCCCATCGGCATGCAGATCCGAAGCAAATAATGCACAAGTAGCAAGTAAGATGCATAAGGATGGTCTTTTAATTTCAGGTCACCTGTCGTAGACGGACCCAACCCCTGTGTTGAGTCCCCTAAGTCAAATGCACGTGATACAAACAAAAGTTCCTACTAGGGATCCAGCATGAGGTTTTGTTATACTAGGTTTAAAACTTGGGTTTATTGTTCTAGACCTGGCTTACTCGAGTGGACAACTCTAGCCGGGGGGGGGGGGAGCATACCGGGGATAGAGAAGCTCCGCCGGCTTAGCAACTTATCCGAACCTCGTTCTAAAATGGTATATGATTCTAAACAGAAGAGAAGTCACATGAAGTGCATCCTTCTCAATGATGTAGAAGACTTAGAGAGAGTAAGGTTTCGTAGTAGTTTATATATACAATTCACCAAATATTAAAGCGGTAAAACATTTAGCAGATTAGGCATGCAACATGTAGTAGAATCAGATAAAGCCAAATATAATAGTTATTCTAAGCTCTAATCTTAACCATGAACCAGAGATTTTGGGTTCTTTCATCCTCAATGGAGTCTCCAGAGTTGTCACACCTCCCTTTTTGTTACAGTACCCCAAAGGATAATGTATAAGGGAGTTTTTCAAATTTAAGTGACATTATTCAAAATGGGATTATTTATTTATTTTTATTCAGAGTTTCCACTTGGGGTAGGTTTGTTTCTGGTGTCCCAAGTCACCAGTTTATTTTAAATCCCAAATCGAGGTAAATTTGACTTTCCTTGTGAAGTTTGCCAACCAGAAATTCTGAATAAGGAATTCTGTTAACCCGAGGAAAGGTGTTAGGCATCCCAAGATTCCATGGTTCTAGCATGGTTACTTGAACTATCATAGTTGGCCTATGATCTAATTTTAACACATGTTCAAACCTATAGTGCAATTTTAAATTATTTACCTCTTTTATTAATTTTTAAGGAAATTGAACATCGTTTAAAACATGTCTTTGGATTGCGTCACATGAAATGCAACAGCTGTGTGGAACACGTCTTATCCAATATTTTAGGATTTGGATGGGTCATATGAAATGCACACTCGAGTTTAGGAAGATAAACATTGTTATATAACGTGCCTAAAGCAAATAAAGCATTGTAACATTGTGAAAGGCCATGAAAATTCGGTAAATGGCACGCCTCGAATTCTAAGGTTGAGATGTGAACTACATCCTAAAGGGCCGCAACTGTTTGGATAATATAATAGGGCACACCTCCTATAATTATTGGGCTCAGTTCCCTAGAGCTAAATATACTTAAAAGTCTTACTTAAGCTAACGAGTGGATCATATGAAAATGATTAATCATTTTAAACAAGGGGACCAACTCCAGCATAAAAAATGGACAAAAAGCCCACTGATAAAGCCTGGTTTGAAGGACCATTGATAAGGGCTAAGCACATGAAGATACCGAGCTCCAGGTGAAGCCCAGTCAGTGGCATGATTTCAAAGGATCTGCAAACTCATTTGGGCTAGCTATAGTGGCCCAACACATAAATCAACACAAGTATTTGAGGCCAATTGGCCTTTATAAGTCCAGTAATTGAACAAGCAATAATAACCATTTAAGTCAAATGCAAACATATTTCTTTTAAGTTGATGCGCGTGTTCCATGACCTCCAATTACATAAATATTTATCACCTCAGATCAAAACTCAACTATGGAAAACCCAAACAATGTAAAATCCAAGTATTGATTTTAAAAGGGAAAGGAAACCAAGCATGACGAACTAATAAGATCCAAGACATATCCAAAAACTAAACAAAGCCTCAAATTTATTGAAGAACCCCTTTGAAATACGAAAAACCAAACTACATGATATTTTACTCTAACCTTAGAACCAAACTACCCATTTGAGCAAAACAAAGTGAATTTGAACCTCATATTAGGTGTTTGAAATAGAATCTTCCTAATTCCTCATCAAATTCCAAAATGCCCTTAGGATTAAATACTATAACTATAGGAGAAAGCTATGATGTTACTCATAATTACAAAATTGACTGCCTAATGAGATGAGCATGGGTTTAAAATCTGAAACGTACAAGTGCACATGTCTATCAAAACAAGATATATGCAAGTCACAATATACACAAGCCATCACTTAGCACACCAAATAAACAAAGCTAAAACATAACTGATCTCCAGCATGAGCTGAGCAACAATTAGTAGTTCCTACCCTTAAACAAAAATAAAACTAAATGTGCCAAAGTCCAATGTTCATTTATCATTACAGAAAAAATTTAAACCTGCTTAACACATAAGTTCAGAATATTCCATTTTCACATATAGATTCATAATACATCAATAATAAAGAGAGATTACTGATTGACATTTATAGCTTGGGATTTATTATAGGGTAATGAGAACAATAGAAGAAACAGAGAAGCTAAATAAATAGCTTGTATTCATTCAAACTTCCATAAAATCACATAGTTAGTGGTCACTTGTTGGTCATGACTAGAGGAATGCCTAGAAGTAAACAAAATCAGAAAATGAAGAATCAATAGTAGTAGCAATAGGCAATCAACAACAGAAACCAACCAGATTTAACAACAAAAACCCAAAAATCAACTAATAACCCAACAGAAGAGTGATCCTCTATCAGCTTGATTCAAAAACTTTTAACAACCAAACAACAACCAATGGTGAATATCAGAATGGGGACTTTATTTTCAAAAAATTCAGATTCCAATGGAACTGTAAAAATTTCAGGCTCTCTAAATTCTTTTTTGTTTTTGGGTTTTCCCAACTTATTTTGCAACAAGAATAGCATGCCTTTATAGGTAATAAATTAAGCTACCTTTTAGATTTAGATTTGCAATTTGAGTCCTTTTTCATTTTTTTTAGCTTAGAGACCCTTCACTTATGGAGTTGTTCCCAAGTTAGGTCACCCAAAATCAACAATTGAAATTTAAATCCCAACCTAGAAGCTTCTAAAGCTGTTACTAAATATTCCCTAAGGCCATTTCCTGATTTACCTTTGAAACATCCTGCTAATTACCTTCTAACCCTTTAGTTTTAGATGGCTAATTAGACCCTGAACTTTGAAATACAACAAACAAGACTAGTTAAACAACTATGGATTCAAACGGATCAAATTGTGACCAGTTCAAAAAAAAGGCAGAAATCAACATGGAAAAACCAATTGATACATGGACCAAACACCAACGCTCACAGAATTATTTAACAAGTAATTTAAACACCTATGCCTAAATTAATCAACACAGAACACTCAAACTTATTAACCAATAAAACAAAGCATAAAAGTCGATATTCAACCGTTTTACTAACGGGAGAAGCATGCATAAAATTTAATTCAAAACTAGATTTGTGCATGAACTTCGACTTAAAGAGAAAGAGTGAGGAAGAAGATGAACTGAACGAAAATTACAGAAGGTGAAAGATGCTTACCTTATTTGGGATAGACTCCGAATAAAACTTCGGACCATTGGCTCTCCCCCCTAATACTGTCACCCACTTGCTCTTAATAAGAACAAGTGAATAGCATTATCATGGGATGAATCAACAATTTCGAATAAGCTTCATGCAACAGGGTCTGGGTCTTGAACCCTAGATCTAAAGTTCGACCAATTTATGAGGCTTTTGAGAGCAATGGAACACGGATTAGTGGAGAGGGAGTTGTGAGGTTCATAGGGTATGATTTTGGGTCGATTTGGTAGTGGTGAGGCTTTGGAAGTCTCTTTTGATTAAAAATTTAAAGAAATCCGGTGTGATTCGAGAGGAAATGGTAGCGGAATGGTGGTGAGGGGGTCTAGGAGAGCCTACGGTGTTATTTTGGGTGGTGGCATCGCCGGTCACGGCGGAGGGTCAAAATTTCTGAGGGATATTCTAGGAATTATGGTGAGATTCGTGATACTGAATTTAGAGATTTGGAAAGATAGGAAGGAGAGGAATATAGGGTGTTAATTTTTTGGCCATCAAAGCTCCGCTACCACTGTGGGAGATTTACGGCCGGCAGCGGACGGCGGTGGGCGGCAGAGATGGGGTGGTCTCTAGGGTTTGGCTATTTTGAGAGAGGAGCGTTGTGGTAGGTGGTTCTAAGGGGGTAGGGTACATTTTGACACTTATATATTTAGTGGCATGGGCTTCTAATCCGTTAGATCAATCAACCTATATGGTTGAGATCGTTTCCCCCAAAACGACGTCGTTTGGGGTCGTCTCAAGTGAGAGACTTGACCGGGTTAGGGGGGTTTAATTACAGGGCTGGTGCGGGGGGGTTTAATTATTTAAGCTTGGACATTTTTGGTATGAATTGGGCATTTCTAAGGGACTCAATTTTTGGTGATTTTCTTTTTCTATTCTTTTCAAAATTAGAATTAAAATGAAATTTATAAATAAAGCTGAATTAAATCCTTATCTTAAATTAACTTCCCTAATTGTATTAAGCTCTAATTGATAATTAACACAATTAATCAATTTAAAAGAAACTAACGAAATTCAAATTAAACAAAGCAAAGATAAATCCAAATTTTTTATTTTTTGTATTTTCTTAAAATCCTAAGTACCAATTGATTTTAAAATATGTAAAATCAAATCCTAAATGCATAAGTTATGAATTACCTAAATTAAATATGCACACAAACATGAAAATTATGCAATTAATCCTAAAAATTAAATAATTAAAGGAAAAATCCTAAATCTAAGAATTTTGTAGGAGTAATTCATGCGAAGCAAAAAGCACGTGCTCACAGTCACGGAGGCATTTGAGATTACTAATCCTAAAGGGAAGGGTGATTTGGCTTTTCAGAGTTTTAAAGGACAAAATTCTAATGCAACAAATAAAAACATATGAAGCAACCAAGGGGAAACACATAGCAGTTTAAAGGCTCAAAGCCTTATTTAATGAAGCAACTTGTTAAGCATGACTTACATATACTGGTTATGGTCCGAATTAAACATAAATATTAAGGCGTGGCTGATTTATCACATATTGCTCAGATGATAAGTCCGAATTAGGCCTACCTCTGGTTGTAATTATCAAAGAATGATGCAGTTAATTAGTCACCTAATGGCTTGGTTACGTGAGACCTATAGGCATAATATCTAATAATGCGAAATCTACTGGCTTTAAGGAAGGCTTGCTGATTATAGAAAACAAAAGTTTTGCAGATTTTAGGCGATATTAGTACTTATTTTAGACTTGTAGACGAAATAGATAAATCAGATTCAACTGGTTACTCCGATAGGCACAATGTTTAAGCGTTGGTTTTGAACAAGATTATCGGAAAGTATGAATCCAATAGGAATGGTATCTAGGATGCAAATTGTTATTATTTTAACCTACAGACTGTTTGCCTAATGACATATGCATATGCAGAAGTGCAAAAATTTATAGACATGATTTCTATATGCAGTGCAAAAAAACTTATAGACATGATTTCTGATGCAGTAATGGAGAAACATATAAGCAGGATTTCTAAAGAAATGCGTAACTTATGTTAGGATTTATGCCCGTCACTAGAGGCGGGGTGAATAGTGCGGTACGAGAATATTTATAAATATTGCGGAATTAAAATTGCAGGAGGAAAGTAATTGAGGTAATTAAAATATTAAGGAAAGGACACACCAAATTTATACTGGTTCACCACAACGTGTGGTTAGTCCAGTCCCCGAGAGACTCTCGAGTTTCCACTAACTCCGTTAAGCTTACGGGTGCCTAACAAACCGTTACACTTGCTCGTAGATGTACACTCTACAAGACTTCACCTTGCTCGAGGATACCTCACCTCAAGACTTCACACACTAAGATTGAGGGTACTTAGCAAACCCGACAATCAATGAGAAGATATGGTCTTCTCAAACACCTTTCTCTTTTACAACAAGAACTCTCTAAAAAGAGTAGATAAAGAGATACAATATTAGCTCTATGAACAACTCAAAGTTGTCTCTCAATTGGCTAAAAAAAAGCTCTAATATGATGCACAAATAATATCAATATGTATATGAATAATGAGAGGTGTTGTGTGTCTCAAATCAGCTCAAAAGACCTCTATTTATAGGTGTTATAAGTTGTATGTCCGTTGCTTAATTGACAATCAATTATGCTGATTTTATGCAAGATAATCGATTATTGGATTTTGATAATCGATTATTGGCTTTAACGTTAAAAAATCAGAAGCTGATTTTATGCTAGATAATCGATTATTGGATTTTGATAATCGATTATCTGCCTGTCGTTCAAAACATTGGCAACGGTAAGAGAATAATCGATTATGCTCTTTTAGATAATCGATTATTCTGCCTTGCGGAATTTCCAGTTTAATCTGGAAATTCAGCATAATTGATTATCAGCATATGGATAATCGATTATCTAGCTATGCTGTCCAGAATTGAAAACTTACTTCAAAAACCATTTTGGTTAAAAATGAAAACGTTAAAATCATTTTGTTTGAAGTATTTGAAATATGTTTATGATAAATATGATTTGATAAAATAATTTTATGCATATTTATGATGACCTATGTTGAGCCAAAAGACGAGATAACTTAAACGTTGCTCTTACATTGGTTCTACCTAACGACCTACGCCTTGGGTCTTCGGTCTTGAACTTTTGAGCTCGTCTTTGGCTTGTCTATGCAATCCATTCATCAATATGCTTCTCGGCATTCAATCTTGATTGTTTGTCATATAATAACGTTGTTTGACACTTGACTTCATTGTTTGTCATTCATCAAAACCTATACCTGAAAATCATGCTAATACAACCAAAGTGCACATATCATGGATAGAATGATTTTCTACAATTTCCCCCTTTTTTGATAATGACAAACAACAGGAGATATGCATATCGGATTCCCCCTAAATTCATGCTATATCTCAACATACAATTCATGCAAACGATTTCCCTTAATGATAATTCCCCCTAAAATAAGGCATACTATAACGTAGATACATTCCCCCTTATTTGATGCATATCGCCTAATCTCTTCCCCCTTTTGGCATTAGCAAAAAGAGAGTATGCAAAGGCTACTTTCCCCTTTCGACACTTCCCCCTTTTGGGTATATCAATTGTTAGTGTCAAGAATAAAATAGGAAATACAATGAGGAATATACATTGACGATATTTAAAAGATCATACCAACATGAAATAATACCAAATGTTAGTTAAAATATAACAACCATAATAACGGTTATTTTTCGCAAATCATATTGCTTAAGAACATATCGACAGTTAATTTTTAACAAACCAATAGTTGTATTAAAAACACGAATCATTTATTTTTCAAGAATATATCAACTGTTATTCAAACCAAAAATAATATTCATCAAAACATGACTCAATTATTATTTTTAACAAAAATAATTGATACCAATTGTTATTCAAGATAAAAGTTATCAAAACGTGAATCAACAAAAATAATTAATATCAATTGTTAACAAAGATATATTAATTGTTAACACATATCAACTATTATGTTTTTATCAAAAATATGATAACTAACCGACATTCCCCCTCGATGCAATAAGGCTTCGTGCTTGGTGCATCTACTACGGTATTGTAGTCTTGAAGCACACCTGCGAACGTACCTAAAAATAGGTTTTAGGTACCCAAGCACTTTTGGGTCCTTGGGGGTTAGTCAAATAATAATCATAGCTCAAAGATAAATCCCTATATTTTGCAAAACATACGGGTGCTATGTGTCCTACCCGGTTGCAATAATGACATATAACATTTGGGTTGTGCATATGTCTTGGTTGAGCCAAAAACATTCTAGGTGATCTAAAGTCGTTATTCCTAGATGTATTGCGATTCCTAGAGTAATTTCTAGGTGGTCTAAAATGATTCATTTTAGACTCATTACCAAAATTCCTAGAGTTGTTTCTAGGTGGTCTAAAATAATTAATTTTAGACTCATTAGTGAAGTTCCTAGAATTATTTCTAGGTGGTCTAACTTCATTTCTATCATCCTTTCTAATATTCTTCTTAATTTCTTCAATTGTTTTAGGATCATCAACACTACGTTTTTCTAGTGTGTTCCAAAGTTCTATGTTCTCTATTTTCAAAGAACTACAAGAAGAACAATTGGAACTTTGATCAATTGAAGAGGCTTCATTCATCTCCTTAGTTTTATTTCTAAGATCAATATTGTCATTTTCCAAAATTTTATTTTTCTCTTCTAAAACTTTAATTTTAGCCTTGGCCTCCTTGGAGATTTTTGAAGACTTTTTAAATTCATCATATAATTCTTGAAAAGCTTCTTGTAATTCTTCATAAGAGTAAGAGTTAGGAGTACTTACCTCTTCTTCCTCGTTGGCCATGAGGCATAGTGCGGCAGTTTCATCGCCCGAGCTGTCCGAATCCCATGTCACACGCCTTTGGTGCTTGTTCTTCTTCTTGTCCTTGGATTTTGGACAATGTGATTTGGTGTGGCCAAGTTTTCCACAATTTTTGCATGAAGGACTTGGTTCTTCCTTCTTTATTTCCATTTTCATAAACTTATAAAACTTTTCGATCAAGGCATTGGAAATATTATCATCATCGCTATCCGAATCACTTACCTCTTCTCTTTTAGAGGATGAGGCTTTGAAGGCAATACCTGGACCTTTATTTCCAAGATAAGGATTAAGAATAGTGCTTTCATAAATTTTGAGGTTACCTCTTAGTCCATCAATTGTGACGTCCGTGATTCCTATCGACTCTTGGATGGCATTGGCTTTGGATCGCCATTCAAGAGTGAGACTCCGCAAGATTTTTCGAACTAGATCTTTGTTCGAGTATACTTTTCTGAGAGCATGGAGATCGTTGATGATCATTGAGAACCGTTCGAACATAATATCGATGCTTTCATTCTCCCTCGTTCTAAAGAGTTCATATTCATGTGTTAGAAAATCAACTTTAGATTCTCGGACTTGAGGCGTACCTTCATAAGTGATCTCGAGTATATCCCACATCTCCTTGGCGGTTGTGCAACAAGAAATCTTCCGATAGTCATCCGGATTCACCGCACAGTATAATAAGTTGACGCCCTTTGTGTTATTTTCAACTTTCTTGACGTCCTCGGCATCATATTCATCCTCCTCCTTTGGAACCGTGGTTTCCCCAACTTTCTTTGTTGGCATTTGTTCACCGTTCTTGATGATTTGCCACAAGAGAAAGTTATTTGATTGGATGAAGATTCTCATCCGTTCTTTCCAATATGTGTAATTTGTCCCGTCAAATAGTGGGGGCCTATTGGTGGAGTGTCCTTCGCTCATCATTCCTGCGTTCAATATTCTCAACAAAAATATATCGTTCTCTCAACCGGTTAAGGCTTTCAGAGAGTTAGGCTCTGATACCAATTGTTAGGATTTATGCCCGTCACTAGAGGGGGGGGGGTGAATAGTGCGGTACGAGAATATTGATAAATATTGCGGAACTAAAATTGTAGGAGTAAAGTAAATGCGGCAATTAAAAGATTAGGGAAAGGACACACCGAAGTTATACTGGTTCACCACAACGTGTGGTTAGTCCAGTCCCCGAGAGACTCTCTCGAGTTTCCACTAACTCCGTTAAGCTTACGGGTGCCTAACAAACCGTTACACTTGCTCGTAGATGTACACTCTACAAGACTTCACCTTGCTCAAGGATACCTCACCTCAAGACTTCACACACTAAGATTGAGGGTACTTAGCAAACCCGATAATCAATGAGAAGATATGGTCTTCTCAAACACCTTTCTCTTTTACAACAAGAACTCTCTAAAAAGAGTAGATAAAGAGATACAATATTAGCTCTATGAACAAGTCAAAGTTGTCTCTCAATTGGCTCAACAAAAGCTCTAATATGATGCACAAATAATATCAATATGTATATGAATAATGAGAGGTGTTGTGTGTCTCAAATCATCTCAAAAGACCTCTATTTATACGTGTTATAAGTTGTATGTCCGTTGCTTAATTGACAATCAATTATGCTGATTTTATGCAAGATAATCGATTATTGGATTTTGATAATCGATTATTGGCTTTAACGTTAAAAAATCAGAAGCTGATTTTATGCTAGATAATCGATTATTGGCTTTTGATAATCGATTATCTGCCTATCGTTCAAAAACATTGGCAACGGTAAGAGAATAATCGATTATGCTCTTTTAGATAATCGATTATTCTGCCTTGCGGAATTTCCAGTTTAATCTGGAAATTCAGCATAATTGATTATCAGCATATGGATAATAGATTATCTGGCTATGCTGTCCAGAATTGAAAACTTACTTCAAAAACCATTTTGGTTAAAAATGAAAATGTTAAAATCATTTTGTTTGAAGTATTTGAAATATGTTTGTGATAAATATGATTTGATAAACTTATTTTATGCATATTTATGATGACCTATGTTGAGCCAAAAGACGAGATAACTTAAACGTTGCTCTTACATTGGTTCTACCTAACGACCTCGCCTTGGGTCTTCGGTCTTGAACTTTTGAGCTCGTCTTTGGCTTGTCTATGCAATCCATTCATCAATATGCTTCTCGGCATTCAATCTTGATTGTTTGTCATATAATAACGTTGTTTGACACTTGATTTCATTGTTTGTCATTCATCAAAACCTATACCTGAAAATCATGCTAATACAACCAAAGCGCACATATCATGGATAGAATGATTTTCTACAACTTATAGGAAGGATTTCTAATGCAGATGCATAAACTTATAAGCAGAATTTCTACATAAAGTGCAGAAAAACTTATAGGCAGAATTTTTATATGACATGCATAGATGAAGAGTAGAATGAGATTGCAGGAATATATGCCTAAGAACATGATGTCTACCCACATGTATACAGGAGTGACCCTCCCCCTTTTTACTATATACTCTATAAGTTATTAAAAATTATTACAACCCGAATGAATCAAGAAAAGTAAAAGTACATCAAATATTAAACTACAACCAAGGAGTCTTATTAAGACTCAAGGTCTAAATTATGAAATAAAACTTCCAACGATCAGATTTGCTAAGCCTTTCTCTTGTTTGGGATGTGTGAAAGTTCCCAAGACCCTCAAGTTGACTCCGGCCAGTGCTTACACCCCAAATACATTGCAAAATTAGATTGTAGTGCAGTATGGAAGGGTCGGCCCTCGAATGTCCAAGTTTAGAGGGAAATCAAGGTCCCAAGGCAAGGCTCATAGGAGGGGGGGGGGGCAGAACTTAGAGTCTAAGAGTAAGTGTAAGTGCATAGCGGGAAGTTAGGGAAGGCCATGGCAGGTTGGTACTCATGCCCAAAAATTAAAAGTGTTGGCACACCATTGACCAGCCTGTTGGCCAAATCTTAGGAGTTAGGATCCATTGAGGATCAGGTTCAGACCTAGGAAATAATTTGGATACTGCCAGGCTATGAGCAGATTCGAAGGGATAGTATGAGGAAATCACAACAAACAGTAGATGCAAAGGGATAGTAGCATATTTAATACAAAACAGGAACAACAAAGTAGACAAGAGTATAACAACTGTACAGTAAACATATTAGGGAGGAAGCTGAAATAAAAATGGAGACATACCAGTTTTAGGGAAACAAACAGGTAAAACAATAGTCTTAAGACAACAGGTTGTAGGCAACAGTCCAAAAGATCTCTAAAGAGAATAAAATGTTGCGAGAGTATTCAAATTGCAAGTGAATAATGTGTGCTAGAGTAATGAAGTATTGAATTGTAAGTGTGAGTAATGTAAGTTGAAGGTATTGAATTAAAGGTTCAGGGTTTCAGGTTCAAGGTTTTTTCCATATTGAAGGGTAGAAGGGTCGTGCCTCTTTTATAATGCAGAAACAAGTAAGAAAAGGTAAGGGAATAGTTTGCGATCAATCACATAAAGTCTCTTTTTAGTTAAGGGATTCTAATTTCAAACGGGTAGAAGGCAACTAAGGTAAGAAATTTAATTAAAATCTTTTCCAATGTAAGAAAAAAATGGTAAATACATAGGAGTTTATTTAAGGAAAAATCTAGTGGTGCATGGATTATGACAAATAAGGAAAGGGTACCAATTAAACAATCACTAGAATCCAAAATTGCAGTCTTTGTTCGAATAACCCAAGTCAGGAAAAGAGAGGAAAGGGTTTTACTTAAGGAAAATCAATAACAATCTATCATACCTTACTAAAAGAATTCGAAATCAATCACGAATCGGCAAGACCTTTTTTTTATAGAAGAACTTCTCATATATAAAGCACATAAATATCAATAACAGGGAGTTGTCATGCTTGTTAGAAAAGATTATCCTAGAAACAGTCATAGAAAGGTTCAGGTCCAATCTATAGACTCAGAGTGAGTCTGAGTGTTTGGGGTTTCAATGTAGAACCCTAATAAAACTCGCCAAAGAAACTGCAAAATTATAGGATTTCAAATCGAATCAGACATAGAGATAAGGATGCAAGCCATTAAGACAGACTAGAAGGTCAATTTTATAGCCTCACGAGAAACAAAACAGATATGATAGTAGGTTTGAAATAATAACGAAGGAAAAACTAATTTAAAGCATGAAGAACATTTTTTAAGAAAAGCTTAGAACTCAAGCAAGTTCAGAATAGAATGAGTGATATAAACTTAAGAAACAGTAGATGAAACATGCTTAGAAAGAACTCGAACAAAGTCTAGTAGAACAAACAAAAATTAAAGAACTCAGTAGGAAACAAACACCATAGAAATCATGTAGGAAAACATAGCAGAGATAATCATGCGAGCCTAGTCTAGAGGCACAGTGACACACAAAGGCATGGAAGAATCATGTATAATAGATAGAAAAACAGAAGAGGAAACAGATGTGTGGTAGAGAAAAAAACATACGAGCATAATATAGACAAAAGACATAAAGAAAAAACAGGAAGATCAGAAAGATATTTGGAAACCTTTTCAGAAACCCTAAATCGAGAACAAACGATTTAGAAAAGAAAATTTGGGGAAAATACTTAACACATATTGTAGAACACAAATACATCGTAGATCTAAGAAAACAAATAGAGAAAAACCTCGAATAGCTTAGGGTTTCTCTGAAACCCTAGAAATGAGAAAGGCTTGGAAGAAAGTCCGATCTTGAGTCAGATGAGTGAGGATCAAGCTCTTGAGGCTTGAATTAGCTGGAGAAGCCATAGAAACGAAAATCTAGGAAGATCTGAAAGAGAATCGTCGAGGTCAAAGGCGATGATTCCAGTGAAAGTATAGTGGAAAAAGGGTCGGAGATGATTAGGGTTTGAAGAACCTTCAAGAGAGTTTGAGAGACAATGGGATTCAAAGGTGTCTATCAAAAAATGAAATGAGGGACTAGGGTAGGTCGTTTGAGTTAAAATGGTAAAGGGTGATCCTAGTCGTTGATCAAAATAATCAACGGCCCAGATTGAAATAAAATCCAAACAGGTTAATAAATAGGTTAAAGGGTTGGGTAAAGATAGAATTGGGTGGGTTCAAGTGGGGTTGGGACTGGGTTAATTTGAAGGGTAAAATTGAAATGTAAATAGGCTATAATTGAAATGAATAGGGTTAAATGTTAAATAGCTAGTTTTTCCTTTTTATTTATAAAAAATTTTAAACAATCATTTTAAAAGAAAATTAAATGTATTAAACTGGTTAATAAAATATAGATATTAATTAAAAAATATCGAAACCAATTTTACAATTATAAAAATGTTTTTAATCTTAAAATAGGCTAAAATTGCAATTGTATGAAATTTAGCCTTTAAAAATACCAGATAAATTTGTAAAAATATACAAAAATCACCTTCACTATACCTTGGTATAAATATGAGAATAATATAAATTATTCACCAAAATTGATAGTTTTGAGAATAATTATTGATTTTGTACTACTAAAATGGACAATAAATTAATTTTAAAAAATCTTTAAAATTAGGAAAAATACTAAAACCCTTGGGCATGCTCAAATATGCATATACGTTATATTTGGAAAGTATTTTATATACAAAAATAAAAAGAGAAAATTGGGTATCAACAGCTCTTCAACCCAAATTTATGGAATTCTTCCAAAAGACAACTTCCACAATAGATGCCAAAATATTCCCGAGTCATCCAAAAATAGCCCGGACATACTCCCAAGTCTAACATCATTATACGAACATGTTGGGAACATTTCACAGTCATTTATTTAAAAATCTAACCTTGGTCAATTCTTCCAACATAAAGATTTTGAAAATGAGAATTTTCTTTCCAAGTTAACTTTAAACTTCCGGAATTCCAATTTCATCCACGCATACAATTTGTAATACCTAAAGTGAAGCTACCCATGACCTTAAACCGTCAAGCGACGTGCTAAAGCTCAAATTTATCGGTCGGGTCATTATAGTTTTGATAAGTAGGTATGAGTTTCTGCTTCTTTATTACATCAGCAACAGTGTACTAAAGTTTTAGAATGAGGTTTTATTTGATATAAGGTTTATTACCGATACTAGTTTATTTTTAAATAGCTACAGTGATTAGAAAGTTTTGTTATGAGTGTTTGAGTTATGTGGTATATCATGTGATTATGTTCTTGGATTATAGTTAAGGCTCGATGCAGCTTGTTCAGACTTAGACTATGTATAGATGTGAGATTAGTCACTTATAGGAAATTTTAGATGTTAGAAACTAGATTTTGAGGTTTATGGGCTGTGTTTATGTTGTCTCGTCAGGCTTATATGGACTACGGTGATATGGGATCACCCCCTAGTATATGCATGGTAAGGTTGCATGGTGATTTTGATAGCATTTCAATGATTCCTAATGCATTCAAGGACAAACGTATGTTTAAGTTGGGGAAGATGTAACGACCCGATCGGCCGTTTTGAGAATTTATAGTTTGCTTGATAGTTTGAGGGCATGAGTAGCTCTGTATGATGTACGATGAATTTCGTGAATCATGGTTTTTGTTTTCAGGTTAGCCGAAATCGATTTGGAAGAATGAATTTTATGGTTGAAGCTTTAATTATGGAAGAGTTGACCAAATTTGGCTTTTTTGGTTTTGACCCCGAGAATAGTGTTTTGATGGTTCCATAAGGTTTGGATGGTGATAGTGGACTCAGACATATGCTCATATTTGCATTTGGATGTTTCTAGAAGGTTTCAACATAAATTAGAGAAAATTAGAATTTTGAAGGTTTGTAAAGTTCATAAGTTTGACTTAGAGTTGACTTTGAGGATATTTGATTTGGGTTGTGGTTCCGGGAATTGGAATAGCTTTGGTATGTCATTTGGGATGTGTGTGCAAAATTTTGATTCATTCTGGGATGATTTGGTATGTTTGGCGCTAGTTTTAGAAGTTAGAAGTTAAAAGTTTATTGATTTTTGACTTGAGGTGAGATTTGTCATTTTGATATTGTTATGTTTGATTTGAGGCGTCGATTAGGTCTGTATGATGTTATAAGACTTGTTGGTATATTTGGGCGTGGTGCCGAGGTTGCTCGGGTGAGTTTCGGACGGGGTTCAGATCGTCTGGGACCTTGTTGAAGTTGCTGAAGTTTTTGGTTACTGATATTTTTGCACCTGCACATGAGGTACTAGAGGTGAGTACTCACAGAAGCGTGAAGCTAGTCGTAGAAATGACCTGGGAAAAAGCTGGCTGGAGAGGCTTTGCAGAAGCAGTTCTTCAGGCGCTGAAGCGCAATTGCAGATGTGACCCTGGTCATCGCAAAAGCGACCACTAGTGGCCAAGGCTATCTCGCAGGTGAGTGACTTTTTTCCGCAGAAGCGAAGGTCGCAGGTGAGGCCTATTCTCCGCAAATCAAGAAAATGATGAGTAGAAGCTATAACTCGAGTTTTTGGTTGTTTTATCATATTTTTAGATTGGGGCCTCAGATTGAGACGGTATTTGGAGTAATTTTCATCACAAGGATTGGGGTAAGTGTTCTATACTCGGATTTGATTATGTTTCACGAATTTATCTTTGTTTTTGATAATTGAATTATGAAAATTAAAGAGAAAATTGGAGGGTTTTGCCTAAAGTTTCATAATGTAAATTTTTATTCTTTGAACATCGATTTTGTGTCGGATTTGAGTGAAACTCGTATGCTTGAACTCGTAGGCAAATGGGTTTCTGAATTTTATAAGTTTTACGGGTTTTGAGGCGCAGGCTCGGGTTTTGACTTTTGACTGATTTTGGGGTTTTGATTAAGGATTCGACCTTTATAATTTGGAATTATTTCTTTGGGCTTTATTTGAGTTGTTTTTGGCTAGTTTTGAGCCATTCAGAGGTCGGTGCGCGCGGCATGGCATTTTAGAGCATCATTTGTCTTGCTTGGTATTGCGTTTGTCTTGTTCTAGGTAAGTAACACTTCGAAACTTGATGATGAGGGTATGAAACCCCAAATTACATATTATGTGTTTGATATTGAAGTGACGCACATGCTAGGTGATGGGCGTGCAAGCATGGCTGTGTGAATTGTGACTTCGTTATTTATGTGGTACTGTGTAGTTTTCTGATCTTATGTGTAACCATGAAATCTCTACGTACTTGAACTATTGAGCTCTGATCAATGCTAGAAACCATGTCTAGGCTACATGTTTATTCTGTTGAGACCGACCGAGGTCGTTTTTGCTGTTGAGTTATCTGCTTACATTGCATTTACATACTCAGTCATATGCATATCATATCTCACTCTCTGTTACCATATATTGATACATCACATCATTATTTTTGGGCTAATTTTTCATAACATTGAGAGATTGATGACTGAGTGAGGCCGAGGGCCTGATGGTAAGGATGGTCATAGGATCGGGCTGCATGCCGCAACATGCTTTACTGATTTATGCCATGACTAGTTTATTATATCGCTTGGGCTGAAGGATCCTCTCCGAAGTCTGTACATACCCCTAGTGAGCGCAGTTACCTACTGAGTGCGAGTGTCGATTGACTGGGAGGATTGAGTGACTATGAGGATAGAGTGGCTGTGAGGGCTGAGTGAATGTAAAGACTGAGTAGTTGTGAGAACTGAGTGCTTGTGAGGACTAAGTGACTAGAGGATTGAATGAATTGATACTTTGAGAGTATGCCCATGGTTTTATCACTAAGTTGCATCTAATTCCACATGCACTCTTGACATACATGCATAAATATGTATTTTCCTCATGTTGTACGGTATCTGGTCATTCATGACTTCTCACACATATTGACAAATATGCATAGAGATGTATTTTCTTCATTCCATTTGAAAATGAACACTTACCTATTCTAAGCTTTTGGAAAAATTACATCTTCAAAATTACTCAAGTTTTTTGGCCATTTTGGTAAAGAATTTCACAGATATACTTGAAATGCAGGCCTATTTTTCTAGAACTGTGAATGAGCTGAGCATTTTATATCAGAGTTACTTTTTTTTTTACATTTACTGCAATTTTATGAACTACTGTTGGCTATTGGTGTTGGACTCGACTGTTTTAGCTCATCACTACATTCAGCCTAAGTCTAGATTTGTTAGTTATTGATTACATAGGGTTTGTTGTACTCATACTACACTTCTGCACCTTACATGTAGATATTGGATGTTGATGTTGCTGTGATCGGCATGAGTTGTATTTGAAGATGTACATGTGTTCCGGTTGTAGATGCCTCTTGCTCATGCTAGCCTTAGATTTATAAAAAAATTTGTTTATGTACATTTTGAAATGATGACGCATTTATTTCATACCAGCTTTGTAAGCTCTATATCTTTGCAGCCCATGACTTGTACTACCAGTCCTTGAAAATGTATAATATTCAAATACTTTTTTTACTTATTTGTCTTATGAAACTTCATTGGAATTGTATAGTTGTTAGTTGGCTTACCTAGTGGGTCATGTTAAGTGCCATTACAACTAGTTGGATTTTGGATCGTGGCACATTATCACTTTTGAGATGCTTTAGCTTTTGGCCTGTCTCCATTTCAATCAAAACATGAAACTTCTGGAAAACTTGAAACACACGAATTTTGGTTTTCAAAATATAAACTGACAAATTTTGTGAAGCATCATCAATAAAAGTAACAAAATATTTGTTACCTTTCGTCAATTAAATTTTAATTGGACCACAAGCATCAGAATATACCCAATCGAGTATATTCAATTTTCTTTTAGATGATGTCTGAAATAAGACTATGTTGCATAGCAAATCAAACGATTCAGTTTTGCCTTCGTAACTTTGGCATAAGAAATGAGTAATTTCCTAGCAAGAATCTGCAATCCTTTCTTGCTCATATGACCCATTCTTTTGTGTCACAAATCTGCAGAAATCTCATTTTGTGTCACGTTTAATTCACCTCGGCATATTTTTCCATTTGTCCTGTTCAAAATGCCACGAGAAACTCCCTTTGCAATCACCAATGATCACTTGGTGACTTTCCGATTTTTGACTTGCAAAATAGTTCTCGTATCCATGTCGTTCCAAAGCTATTCCCGTGATTAAGTTATCCACAAATCAGGTACATGCCACATATCCTTTAGAACATGTGCATCCGAATTTTGTCTTGATACAAATGTCACTGATCCTCGCAATCTTTGAGTAACGCGTGTTACCCATTCTCACAGAGACGGAATCACATGCTATATATCTGCGAAAATTTTGTCTTACCGGTGTGGCATGGTAAGATGCAGGTATTCCAACCATCCATTCCGACTCTAGACCTGCCAAGCGCATGCTTTATTCTTCCTCATTAATAAAGAGAACACAATTATGATTGTTTTGTACCATGGAGGTTGTGTTGTCGTTATTCTTCTCACCATGGTTTCACCTTTGCCCTTCCTTATATTTCGGAAATCTCTTTTGAAGTGGCCTGGTGGATCGCAATTGTAGCAATTTTTGACTTTTGATTTGGATCGGTTCTTGGACTTCCCACAACCTATGGATGTACCATAGTTGATTGAACTCCTTTTGTGACTCTTGCCTCTACCTTCTATGATGAGAGCTTGTCCTTTATTTTCAGGCTTCTTTTTCATCTTCTCATTTGATAGAAGAGCTGATGTGACATCCATTAACTCAATAGCTATTTTGCCGTGCAGGATGGTTGTTGCAAAATTATCGTACGAAGATGGAAATGAGTTAAAAAGAAAGATAAAATTATCCTCTTCCTCGAACTTTACTCTGAAGTTGGAAAACTACGTGATTATTCCGTTACCCGCAATTAAATATGACAAAGTATCTGTACTTTCACGCATATGTAGGGCGTATAATTGCATCTCTATGTACAATTTATTTGTCAATGTCTTGGACATTTATAGGCTTTCCAACCTTGTCAAAATTCCACATACAATGTCTTCATCAATGAAATTATTTACCACATAATATGATAAGTGCAACCTGATTGCACTAGCAGCCTTTTTATCCAAGTTAGCACAATCCTCAGCATTCATGGTATCAGGCTTCTTGGCATATCTGTCTAATACCTTGTGTAATCCTTTTCGGATGAGTAGATCCCTCATCCTTCTTTGCCATATCGAGAAACTGCTATATCTGTTGAATTTTACTACCTCTCGCTTTACTCCAGGCATTTTATTCACCGAGTATAGTACTACCGATCGTGAATAGTATTTTTATGAACAAGCAGAACATGTACTCTGCTATTAGTTATTGGGAATAAACCCCCCAAAGAAATAATATTCACGGTAATAACAACAAAACAATAATGTTGTATCGAGATACAATAATTAACAAGAATAAAAAACAACTAGGACACAAAAACTTTTAACATGAAAATCCTTTTGAATAAACGGAAAAACCACAAACTCTAGAGGAGAAAATTAATCCACTATAATAAGAAATTTTACACCCAGTAGTACCCTTGTAAAATACTGAAGGGACCGATGTACACTCAAAAGAAATAACTCATTTCTATATTTTCATCTCACTATAATATCGCTCACTCTCTATTTTCTCTCATAGACTATATTGCTTATGAATGCCACATACTGCTCTCTAACTCTCAAATTTTGGTGTAATAAAATGAGAAGCTAAAGGCTTCTATTTATGAATAGAATGGACACACAATTAAGCGAATCAGAAGACTTGTTTCGCTGGAAATTGTTGTTGTAACTTGTCAATTTGAAAGAATACAAATTGTTACTAGAACCAGCTTTGGCCATAGAATTTGACTTCCTTTTCCTTTTTTCCATAAAATGGGATGGATCCTACACGTTCCTCCAAAAATGAATTGTCATGACCCAAAACCAATCCGATCGTGACGGCACCTATAATGAAATTAGGTCAGTCGACACATTCCCAAATAATTCGATATTTCATCTAAAAGTTAGATAATAACCTCTTTCACACTGCAACTCCATAAAACAGATAAATTTCAAACCAAAATGTGAAAATAAATGTCCGGCCTCGGGTTTCTCTAAGTCATGAGCAGATACTACAATTGTTCTTAAATATAATAAGACAAACATAGTATGAAAGTAGCCAAAAGTACACTAAAAGGGAGATAAAGAAGGAGAAAGGCAAGACTGCGATCGCCGGGCAGCTACCTCACTATCTTCGATGAAAATCCACGACAGGAATAATCAACAGCCGCTACCGTGGCTTGAGATACCTGCATCTAAACACAAGGTGCAGGAAGTAACGTAATTACACCAATTCAGTAAGTAACAAGTCCAAACTATGGACTGATAGGTAGTGATGAACGTAACCTCAACAGGAATTAGAAATAAAGTTTGTAGAAAGAGTAGGCATGCTAACAGTTCAGGAATAAAGCTCAAGCAATAAAATAAATACAGATCTAAACAATTTGATATAAAGCTCAACTAACTTTACATGCCCATACACAGAATGTATGAAATGCACCATGTGCTCCCACTCTCAAGTGCTCAACCATTCAGTCCTGCATATGGACATCTGACCTAGGAAAATCCATCCTGAAACATATACAACACCGATTACAAGTCAACAGCACCGAGGAACAAGGGTAATCCGACCCTGAGGAGAAATCTATCTCCAGATATATATACACACACCCAACCACTTGGTACTGCATATGGCCATCCGGCCGAGGGAGTCCATCCTGAAACATACTCAACGTTGAATATAAGTCACTCGGTACCAAGGCAAAGGGTAATCCAACACTAGGGAGAAATCCATCTCAAGATATCAATACATCGGATAAATCCATGTCCTGGAAATCCATCCATCAAAAATATCTCTGCGCTAACTAGGGGTGTGTTAAAGATTCCAGAAGGGATCCTACAACCCAAACGCTATCATAATCATCAACATAACCATTGCAGCGTGCGCCCGATCCTATAACTGTCACTCATAATCAAACTCTCGGCTTCACTCAGTCATCACTCTCCAGTCTCACACACAGAGGGTCATAATGCCATGAACCTAGCCCAAAACAATGATATGATGTGCCAAATAATATCTATTGAGTCTGAGACATGATATGAAATTCATGAATGATATTGAGTACAACATATGATTGGATCTAGTGAAATGACATGTAGAAACGACCACTCCCGTCTCAACAGTATCGGCGTGAAGCCTAAACAGGATATCTAGAATAATCCTTCATCACATGACAGAAACACATGTATCAGCAAGAAAGAGTCACTAAGCAGTGCAATGGAATGAACCAGGCCACAATTCTCACGGTGCACCCCCGCAGGCCCATCGCTTGGTATGTACGTCACCTCAACTAAATAATATAACACGTATCTTGGGGTTTCAAACACTCAAAACCAAGTTTCGAAGCGTTACATACTTCAAACCATGCTAAATCATACTCCACTGTGCCATTGCCTATGGAATCATCCTCCGAACATACCGAATCAAACCTAATGCAATACAATGAAATAAATATAGGCCAAGGAATAAATTCCACATGAAAAGCAATTAGTATAGACCAAAATCCCAAAATACACCCAAACCTGGTCTCCGTGCCCATGTCTCATAATCCGATAAAAATTATAAAACTAGAAAGTCACTTCACTCACGAGTTCTTACAAACAAGATTTATCAAAATCCGAAATCAAACGTTCCCTCAAATCCCCAAATTAAACTCTTCAATTTCAAAGCCCTAACCCCTCATTTTCATTTCAAATTTCCTACTAATTACATGCTTAAACAACTAAAAATCACCATAATCACGAGTGTAAGGCTCAAGAAACTTACCTCATTGAAAACCCCCTTGATTTCCTCTTCAAAATTCCCCAAAAGCTCCAATCCCGTCTTCAGAAATGGTGGAAATGGGAAAAAATCTACTAAGGGTTTAATTTATATCTTCTGCCCAGGCATTTCCGCACCTGCGACCTATTTCACATTCTTGTGGGACCGTACTCGCGATCTAGGCTCTGTATTTGTGATTTTCACTAAACTCAGCGGCTTCTACACTTTTGCTCTAGGTCTCGCACCTGTGGGTCCGCAGATACGGTCAAACCTTCCACTCCTACAACAAATTCTGCATCTGCTGTTGGTTCATGCATCTGTGATCTTCGCACCTGCGGTCCCCACATTGCAGGTGCCAAAACATCAGAAGAAGAAGATTTAGCTACAAAATACCATTTCCAAACTCTCCGTTGACCATATGAAATCACTCCGAGCGCCTCATGGCCTCAACAAAATATACCAGCACATCATATATCAGCATACAAACTTAGTCAAACCTCCGAAACACTCAAAAAGACATCAAAACGCCAAATCACCTTCGGATCCAAGCCTAACAACTTCTAAAACTTCCAAATTCCGCAAACGATGTTGAAATATAACAAACCTTGTTTGAATGACCTGAAATTTTGTACAGACATCACAACATGACACTGGGAACCTATTTCAATTTTCGGAATGCTGACCCCGTATCAAAATTTCCACTGCCTACTGAAAATCGCTAGATTTCTAATTTTGCCAATTCAAGCCTAGTTCTACTACAGACATGCAAATTACTTTTCGTATGCGCTCCCATGTCCGAAATCAACTAATTCTGCTAATCGAACCATCAAATTCACATTCGAGATATTTTACTCATAAGTCAACATCTGGTTGACTTTTCCAACTTAACTTCTAATTAGGAGCCTAAGTGTCTCATTTCATATCGAAACCACTCCAGACCCGAACCAACCAACACGATATGATGAATTACAGTTGAGGAACACATAATGAAGCATAAATGGGAGAAACATGGATATAAAGCTGATTCATTTTGCGGATCATGAAATTGATCTATTTGCAGATTTGGCTAATAAAGAATGCTCAAAGTATGGACAACTTGGAACTGGTGTCAGCAATTAATGCTCAAAGGGGATATTTAATCTTTATAACCCTTGATTGGTTGGTGAGTGAAAATTTTTTTTCGGAAAATATTTTCTACTGTTTGGTTAGAGAGTAGAAAATAATTTTTAGAGAACTAATTTTTGTATTCTACTCTCCTCACTTCCTTCCCAAGTCCCCTTCAAATTCAAAAATTTAATTATTCTTCTAAAAGTTCACACAAATCCAAAGGAACTAATGTATTGCTTTGACTTTTTTACACTAAAATAACGATAAAATATGTGCTTTATAAATAAAAAGAAAATACTCCTTTTTGGTTGAAAAGGAAAGTACTATTTCTACAACATGAAAATAAAATACTCATTAAAAGTACTTTTTTTACATCATGAAAAGAAAATACTCATTTTTTTAAAATGAAAGAAACTACTTTTTAAACATCGTGAAAAAGAAAATACTCTTTTTGTTGAAATGAACGAAAATACTTTTTACTACTCCTTTTGTTGAAATTCAAAAAAAAAACTTTTACTACATCAACTACTTCATTCTATTGAATGAAAGAAACTACTTTTTATACTTCATGAAAAAAAATACTCTTTTTATTGAAATGAAAGAAAATACTTTTTACTACTCTTTTTGTGGAAGTGAAAGAAAATATTTTTTACTAAATCATATTTTTGAAATGAAAAAAAGACATTTTTGAGATCATGGAAAGATTATCTTTTTTATTAAAAGGTAAAAATACTTTTTTATATCATGAAAAGAAAATATTCATTTGTTTAAATGAAAAAACATTCTGTTTATAACATGAAAAGAAACTACTATCAATAATATTTCTATTTAGGGTGGGAGTAAGGGTAGGAGAGAGGGTGGGGTAGGGGTGTGGTACGGATGGGGAATAGGGTGATAAGGTTAAAAAAGAGTTTTGGAAAATGTTTTCCCTTCTATGGATAGTGAAAACATTTCATGAGAAAAATATTTTTTATATTATTTAAGCCAACCAAAGATGAAAAAATTTAAAAATATTTTATGATAAATAATTCCCTTCATATCAAAAATACCTACTACAACCTGATACGATATACTCAATAATTTGATTGGTTAAATCATTTTCGCTGTGGAAGAAATCTCAAACGTGGTTACATTTCCCTTGTATATATCTAGTATAATTTTTTTATTTTCTATTCAATATACTATAGTCGTATTGGAGTTTGACAAAATATTGGATTCACGCTAAGGGAGTTCTATATTGGTGTCACGACCCAAATTCCGTCGTAGGTCATGATAGAGCCCGACACCGTTGTCAGGCAAACCAATCCTAATTCAACTAATGGGTTCTCATTATTTTACCAAAACAACCCCAGCATTTTCTTAACAGTTAAGCTTTTAGACAGTCGATAATTAATATGTTTGTAATAATCTAAATACATCCCAAAATAATAGTTGACAATGTGTTCCAGGAAAAGGTGCCACAAGTACTAGGGCAACTAGTAGAATGTACAAAAAATACCACTACTTTACCGCCTGAAACAGAATAGAAAATACATAATAACAACAAAAGAAGAGGTCTCTGGTAAGCTTCTGAACAGCTCAGAAGGGGGTGGCTCACTGTGAGATCTCGATTAGGAATCAAGAATATGTGCCGGATGGGTAACTAGATGAACCTGCCTCAGATCCTGTACAGTTAAGTACAAAAGCATAGTATGAGTATATAAATAACATGTATCTTGCAAGCATCATGTCTAACCTTGAAGATGTAGTGACGAGGGGTCGACTTAACACTCGCTACGGTCAATATCAACAATATTTAAGGTTTACCCTAAACATGGATAGCATGTATATAATGAGAGTCTTAGAACAAGGAAATATAATATAAATCAATTTCAGTGCCATAATATAGTTACCTTTCAAAGTATTTAAATATAGTAAATCGTGGATGAATTCCACATAAATAAGATGCACACATTATGCCAATGTCGTACGGTATACTCTAATATTATATTTAAATGTGCACTGCCAGACAGTCGAATGATGCAAACCATAGATGCATCTATTTCTACAGAGGCGATCGGCTGATCCACAAATAAAAATTATTATCAAGTAGCACTCATTGCTCATTTATTGTCAAATAAATTCAAACAAGTTCTCAAGTAAGTGCATACATTTGTTTATATTTATTAACAAGTTCTATCATGTTCTAAGTGATTTCAGTTGCAAGCAAAACTTAAGCATTTGCAAGTATGGCATAATGCAGATCCTAAACTACCCGGACAATTAGCATAATAGTAGCTACGCACGGACTCTCATCACCACGTACGTACGTAGCGCCACAGTTAGCCACATACATTTATTTAATTCACCTAAGGAGTTATTTCCCTATTACGAGGTTATAAAGGAGACTCATCTTGCTCCAAAGGTTACATACAAATTCAAGATTGTGCTCAAAACCCTCAGTTTGAAGCCAAATGATCCAAAACTAATCAAGTGGGGGTAAGAAGTAGTCAATACAAGCTCAAGAGTTCATATTCTAACTATTAAAGTAATCTCCCAACCCTAAATGCAAGGTTCCTAAAATTCATCCCCAAGCCTACATGACCGGGTTCCGGAAATTTTTGAAGAAAGTTGTTACCCATAATCTAAGGATCAAGAATATATAATTTTTACTCCATTCCATAACAAATTTTGTAGTTAGATATTGTCTTTATCAAACCCCTAAGTTTTACTCTAATCCCATGATTTTCACTAATCTTTATGTGTTATCAACCCAAAAACCAAGTATAAAACTCATATTAAGCAGAAATAATTTACCTCACAATTCTTGTTAAAATCCTTTCTTTGGAAGCTCCCAAATCGCCCAAGAAATGAATAAAAATGACCCAAATGGTCTAAGTTTGACTTTATTAGGCTATGCACAGGCCTTAAATATCATATTTGCGACACGTGGTTTGCAAATTTGAAGGTCGCAATTGCGACAAAATCATTGCTAATGCAAACCTGGGCTCCTTCTACAAGGGTCGCAAATCCAACAAAAGGATTGAAAATGTGGACTCTACTGGGTTCGTAAATGCGATCAAAATGTTGCAAATGTAAACAATTCGCATTTGCGAGACCTACAACAGCTGTCAAGAAACACTAGAAAGCTGGAGTGTTTTCATATCGAAAAGGAGGACATCTACGCTAGTCTCAAAACCACCCAAAAAAACCACACACGAGCGACACACACGATCTATGATAATAGAATTACCCACTGGTGTGGACATATATTCGGGAGCACCCAAAGAATTACGAGGTACAACCAAATATGAAAAAAATAAGAAGATACATAGGAGTATGTAGAACCTGGATCAAACATAACTGAAGCATCTCTACTACAAACCAGAATAGTACCTGTGATAACTACATTGGAGGACTCAACCTCAAGCCTGGCTGGGAAAGCATAACATTGGGGTTGGGCCCCACCATTCTTAACTATATCTCTAAGATGGCCTCCTGCTAGTTGGCCTCTATCTCTAGCGGCCTGGCCTTCACCTCTAGTTGCCTGACCTCTACATCTAGCGGGTTGTAACATACCTCACACTCTCTGACACCTACCTCTAGCTGGCTGAGCGGGTAGTTGCAGAAGTATGGCACGAGAACCCTGCTGCTCTGGCTGAACACCCACTAATCATGGACAGGTCCTATGGATATGCCCATACTGAACACACTAAAATCACTTACCCCGATAATCCGGTTGAGAAAATTGAGAATGACCTTGACGAGCTAGCTGACCGCGATAATAACTCTAAAGAGTAGGTGCCCTAAAAAGAGCTGGGAGTGCACTATAAGCTGGTTGTGTTGAAGGAGGTACATAAGGACCACGACCCATTAAAGCTCCATGGGATGTATGAAGTGCTGACTGAAATGGCCTGGTAGGATGGCCCCTACCAAATGTACCCCGGCCTCCAGATGAGACACTACGAAATCCACAAGAGTGACAAGTCCTCTAGTCAGACCCCTGATCACTCTTCTGTGATAGAACCATCTCTACTCGTTTGGCCACATTGACTGCATCCTGGAAAGAAATCTGACTCACGGTCTCTTTAGCCATCTATAATTTGATAGGCTGATCAAGTCCCTCAATAAACTTCCTCACCCTCACTCTCTTGGTGGGAAGTATAATAAGAGCATGACGGGCCAAGTTATTAAATCTGGTTTCGTACTGAGTGGTTGTAATAGTACCCTGCTAGAGGCACTCAAACTTCCTCCGATGGTCCTATCTCTGAGTGATAAGAAAGAACTTCTCCAAAAATAGCTTAGAGAACTAATCCCAAGTCAAAGCAGGTGACCCAATTGGTCTAGCCAAACAAAAACCCCCACCGTTTCTTTGCAAAACCTGATAGACGAAAAGAAGCAAAGTCAACCTCATTGGTCTCCACCATCCCCATATTTTGTAGAACTTCGTGACAATTGTCCAAATAGTATTGGAGATCCTCTGAAGATGTACACCATAGGTAGTAGTGAAAATCTTAGTGAACCTATCCAATCTCCATATGGCCTCAGAAGACATCGCTAATCCTTCGCCAGTCTGTGCTACAACACCTGGCGGAACTACCCTAACTGGCTGAGTTGATAGAGTCTAAAACTGAGGATCCATCTTCTCCAGAGTGTAAGTAGCAAGATTATGTGCTCCTCCCCCAGCTCGAGAGACGGCTGGAGCTACAGGAAGTATGCCGGCCTGAGCAACATTCTCCATAAGGCCCTCTAGTCGGACCAAAGCATCATGAAATATGGGGGTAGCTAGGAACCCCTCCGGAACATGAGATGGCCCTGCTGGAACGGTCTAGGCTTGAACATCCTCTTCAAAATCAATCGGAGGCTACGCCACTGGTGCTACTGCTTGAGCTCTAGGCTGAGCCCTACCCCTACCTCAGCCCCTAGCACGGCATCGACCTCGTCTTATGCCCCTCGTCGGAGCAACCATTGGGGGATTGGGCTTCTGATTAGTTGATGAAGTAGTACGTGTTCTCTCTATCTGCGAAACAACATAGTAGAGAGATCAATTAGCATTGAGAGATCAAATCGGACGAAATAGATGAATATAAGTGAAATTGTTCCTAACTCTATAGCCTTTGGGGGATAAGCACAGATGTCTCCATACTGATTCCTCAGACTCTACCAAGCTTGTCCATGAATTATGAGACCTAAGAAACCTAGAGCTCTGATACCAACTTTTCACAACCTGAATATCCAACCTTTGGGACCGTGATGGCGCCAAACATTTGTATTCCCTAGGCAAACAAACGTTACAGATTATTAAAGATTTTTACACCTCTTTCCTTATCCTTTTATAACTAAAAGTTTATCCGAATTAAATAAACGGAAAATGAAGGCGGAAGTATATAATTTAATTATTTGCTATCATACTATTTACAAAAACATAGGTGAATAACACCCTAAAACTAGCATCACAACTCACGAGCCTTCTACAGAGTAGTTGGTCCGAAAGAAAAAATTACGTCTGTGTTGGAAGAAAATTAAAAAAAATGAAGTAAGATAAAAGGTGATACTAGGGTCTGCGGACGATTTCAGAACTACCATGGGTCTCCCGAATGCAGTAACAACAACCAGCCTCTCGATCAGCCACTAGGTCTAAAATCTACACAAGAAGTGTAGAGTGCAATATTTGTACAACTTACCCCATGTACTGGTAAGTGTCTAGACTAACCTCGATGGGGTATTGACGAGGTTAAACGAAGCATAACAACATATATATGCCTGCAACAGTTGATACTAAAAGAAAGGAAATACAGAATGAAATATAACAGTAACTTCCATTTAAATAAATACAGAACCCAATCTTCCACAGGTACTCAGCTAAAACCAATCCTTAAAAGATTTGCAGCACTCCAACAACAAACTTCAGCAGGTTAGAGTACATAAATAATATTCGATATGGCACACATCTCGATCCCACATTATAATCAATAACAGTATATTGTTCACCCTTTTTACTCCATGTTGCAGCGTGCATCCCGATCATACCAGCCCACCTTTTTACTTCTCAACATATATAACCCTTATTCCTCCTTTTGTAGCGTGAAACCCGATGCCACCCGTCCACCCTTATTACTCCTTGCTGCGGCATGAAACCTGATCTCACCAGACAATCACATTCACCCTTATTCCTCGTGTTGCAGTGTGCAACCCGATCCCAATATATATATCAAAACAAATCATAAAAATAAACATAAGTGTTTCATAATTTAACTCTAATCCTCCACACAATTTATACCTCAATCCACACAATGGAGTATCACTATGTTTATGAAAGTTCACCAGTCAAAACTACACAACAAGAGAACTAAAGTGTACCATGAAGCACTAATAAACCAATACAAACTAACAGGGTAACAAAACGAAATTGTGAAACAAATAAATGCATCAATAAACAGAACAACAATTAATATGAAGCAATTAGACATGGAAACATTTATGAGCAAGTAGTAATTAAGACAAGAGAGCAATATATAGGAAAACGAGGAAGGGAATAGGCTAAAATGATAATTTAGTGGCGCATACATACTCGACACCACACCTATACACTGCACACAAGGACTTTCACATAGCAAATTGTTGGAAACACGTTTCAAATGCAATATACTAAACGTGTGTTCTTTTGTAGGTTTTGATGAATGTCAAACAAAGCAAAAAGCGATATATAGCAGTGCTCAAGGACAAGCACAAAATGGATGCATTACAAGAAGCTCAAGACAAAGTTTAGAAATGTTATAATTGAGTCAATATTAATTGTGATCTTGATTCCTCAACTTGGCTCATAACATGGCTTCTCTACTAAAATTATTTTTCCAAAATCATGCATATTTAAATTAAGTGTCAAATGATTTTAAACTATGCATATTTACATTTGTTAAAATGTTTTCCAAGCATGCCTCAAAAATCTGGGCTAAGATAATCGATTATGTACTTATGATAATCGAGTATCTCTAAGCCAAGACTGCATGACAATCGATTGTGAATTAATGATAATCGATTGTGAGTAAGTCAGTTAACATCAGGTTTTTGCAAACTGCATAACAATCGATTGTGTACTTATGATAATCGATTGTTAACTGAGGCAAAGTTTTCAAAACTCATAAAAATCGATTATGAACTAATGGTAATCGATTAGAATGAGAAAAATGTCTCCCAGTGATTTTAAATAAAATGATAATCGATTGTGGCTTTTGATAATCGATTATATATGAGACAGAGAGTTTTGAAATTAATTAATAATTGATTATTCCATTTGATAATCGATTGTTGAAGCTGACCGTTGTCATATATTTTCAATTACCTTCAGGTAATCGATTGTTGATATTTAACAATCGATGTTTTGCTTAAAATCTGGAAAAGATTTTCTGAACGTTGTTAAAATAATCGATTGTTGATTTCCGGACAATCGATGTTTTATGCCAAAAATTGGAAAGGATTTCTTAACGTTATAAATAATCGATTATTAATTTGAAGTAATCGATTGTTGACGTAAAATCCGGGATTGAATTTTTAATCTGATAGGCAAACAATCGATTGTTTAGTCTTGACAATCGATTGTCACTGAGTAATTTCAGCAATCCTTAATTGGCAATTAGACAACGGTAAGACTGAGTTTTTCACCTATAAATACAGCTTCAACTCAGTGTTTTCACAACAACAACATATACACTTTGAGTATTTTCATTGCTAAAAGCTTTCTTACATTGATCATCATTTTCCATTCATCCATAAAGCTTTTTGAAGAGCCATTCTATTGAGCTAAGTTGTTGTGATCTTGAGCGTACAATTTCTACTCATATCTACTCATTGAGGAGTGCTTTGTAAAGTGAGTGTGTTTTGTGTTTGTAAGAGAATTGCGATTCTCGTTTGTTGAGGAACTTGTGATTCCTCGGTTGAAGTCTTTGGGATTGTTATCCCCGAGCAATTGAAGTCTTTGGGATTGTTATCCCCGAGCAGTTGAAGTCTTTGGGATTGTTATCCCCGAGCAATTGAAGTCTTTGGGATTGTTATCCCCGAGCAGTTGAAGTCTTTGGGATTGTTATCCCCGAGCAATTGAAGTCTTTGGGATTGGTATCCCCGAGAAATTGAAGTCTTTGGGATTGTGATCCCCGAGCACCTAGGTGAGGCTTGTGTCCTCAGCTGTAACGGTTTGTTAAGCACCCGTAAGCTTGACAAGTTTAGTGGAAATCTCGAGAGAGTCTCTCGGGGACTGGACTAACCACGTTTGTGGCCAACCAGGATACATCATTGTGTAAGTTTATTCTACTGCACTTGTTTTAATTTCTGTAAAGTTTTTAAATTCCGCACTAAAACGCTTAATAATTTTAAAACGCTATTCACCCCCCCCCCCCTAGCGTAAAGCGTATTGTCCAACAAGGTATCAGAGCCATACTCTCTGAAAAACTTAACCGTTTGAGAGAACCATCCATGGCTTCTACTCTAAATTTCTTTGCAGGAATAGGTGAAGGAGAATGCAGCATGTCGCCTCCAATATTAGACGAAAACGATTACTCAGTCTGGAAATATCGGATGCAAGTTTTTACAATGGCAAACAATTTGTATCTATGGCAAGCTATTAGACACAGTGATCAACTGACGACAAAAGTCGGGAAAGATAAGGTAAGTGAATACAACACTAAAGCTATGAATATATTACATAACGCCTTGAACCAGGAACTTTGGCGAAAAATCTCCCACTATAAAACTGCTAAGGAAATGTGGGACAAACTTGAGGAATTGCACGAAAACACGCCTCAAAAAGCGGTCAGCACAAACGATGAATCAACTGGTCAGTGCCTCATGGCAGACGAAAAAGACGAGGTAAGTACATCTAACGATATGCAAATTGCTTATAACAAACTGCATGATGAGTTGGTAAATGCTTCTAAGACTATTAAAGATTTACAAAGAACTCTTTCTCTACAAGAAGAGGATTTTCAAAAACAACTCTTTTTAAAAGACAAAGTCTTTGAAGAACGTCTTTCTTTAGCTCAAAAAGGTGTTGAAAATCTGTCTCGTGATAACGAGAATCTTGCAAATGAAAATCAATTTTTGTTAAATGATAGTATAGAACTTAAACAAGTCATCAAGACTATGCATGAAGCCTCTTGTGTTGATAAATGCTCTACTTGTACTGCTTGTGAGTCCTTAAAACTAGAAAACACAGAACTTAGGAAAACATTAGAAACACGTAGTAAAGAAGTTCCTAAAGTTGTTGAAAAAGAAACGCCTAAGAAAAATCAACGGCATAAAAACAAAAACTTCACTACTCCACCTAGAAATAACTCTAAGGTATTAAACAAGCCTAGAACAAATTCTTTTAGACCACCTAGACATTATGCTAGAATGTATGAAAATAAGGGCAAAACTAATATCTTTAGACAACCTAGATCCGAATCTAGGATTCTTGCAAACAAGCCTACAAATAGTAATTTTCGGCAACCAAGAAATAACTCTAGGAACGAGCCTAGACCACCTAGACATGACACTAGGTCCTTCAACAAGTCTAGCACTAATGACTTTAGACCATCTAGATATTATACTAGAAATGGGAACAATATGTCTAGTGTTAATCTTTTTCATTCGCCTAGAACTTTGTTGGCTCAACCCAGGCATCAACACAACCCGAACGTAGTATGTCATTACTGCAATCGTATAGGTCATATTGCACCTATGTGTTTTACAAAGCATAGAGATTCTTCATATTATTATGGTCGTTATTTGCCTAACCCCCAAGGACCCAAAATGGTATGGGTACCTAAAGAATATTAATTTGCTTTGTAGGTGTGCTTGAAGGGATCAAGTGTACTATGGTACCTTGACAGTGGATGCTCCAGACACATGACAGGAGACGAATCCAAATTCCTTCAACTAGAGCACAAAGAAGGAGGAAGCGTTGTATTCGGTGACAACAATAAAGGACAAATTATTGGCATCGGATCGGTCGGTAAGAATGAAAAATCCTCTATAAAGCATATATTACTTGTCAAAGGTTTAAAGCATAATCTCTTGAGCATAAGTCAATTATGTGACAAGGGAAATCTTGCGTTGTTTGATTCGGATGAGTGTTTAGTGTTTAGACGTAGTGACTTCAAGATTATTCTACGTGGTTTTAGAGTTGACAATATTTACATGGTTGATCTTGAAAACTCCTCATCCGAGTATGTTGATTGTTTGTTGAGCAAAGATGATAATGTGTGGTTGTGGCATCGTAGAGTAGCTCATATGAACATGCATCTTTTAAATAAATTGATTTCTCAAAATCTAGTGATTGGTCTTCCCAGCTTAAAATTTGAAAGTGATACTATTTGTGATTCATGTCAAAAGGGGAAGCAAACAAGAGCATCTTTTAAATCCAAAAATATTGTTTCAACCTCTAGACCTTTACAACTATTGCATATGGATTTATTCGGACCATCCCGTATCGAAAGTCTAGGAAGAAATAGATATGCTTTTGTAATTGTTGATGATTTCTCTAGATTTACATGGACATTATTTCTTGCACATAAAAGTGATGCATTTCTTAGCTTCAAGCTTTTTCTTAAAAGAGTTCAAAATGAAAAGGAATCAACTGTCACTTCCATTAGAAGTGATCATGGGGGAGAGTTTGATCACAATCTCTTTGCGGATTTTTGTGATGAACTCGGAATCGAGCATACCTTTTCCGCTCCACGTACACCACAACAAAACGGGGTGGTGGAAAGGAAAAATAGGAGTCTCGAAGAGATGGCTAGAACCATGCTCGACGAAGCTAAGATTCCCAAACACTTTTGGGCAGACGCCGTGAGTACCGCATGCTATGTTTTGAATAGAGTAGCAATTCGGCCGATACTCTTAAAAACCCCATATGAACTCTACAAAGGTAGAAAACCTAACATTTCACATTTACGTGTTTTTGGTTGTAAATGTTTTGTGCATAACAATGGAAAGGACCAACTAGGAAAATTTGATGCAAAGTCGGATGAAGGTATCTTCATTGGCTATTCTTCTCGTAGTAAAGCTTATAGGGTTTTTAATAAAAGAACCCAAGTTGTAGAGGAATCTCCTCATATTGTATTTTCCGAAGATAATACTCGCTTGGCGAGAAAGGATTGTGGTCTTGATCTTTCAGGCATTCTGGAAAGTCTAAAGGACAAAATTCAAGAAGAACCACCAAGGAAAGAAATTGACAAAACGGTGGAACAACCAATTGAAGAAGCTCCTCAACCGGAAAATGAACCAAAAGAGCAAATAGAATGGAGGACAGTCAAAGACCATCCTCTCGATCAGGTAATAGGCGACATTGGAGGGAAGGTAAGTACCCGGAGCTCCCTTAGAAATACCTTAGATCTTACTGCTTTTGTTTCTCAAATTGAACCCAAAACCATCTCTGAAGCAATTGGGGATGAATTTTGGACCTTGGCAATGCAAGAGGAGCTTAACCAATTCAAACGTAACAACGTTTGGGATTTGGTGCCAAGACCCGAAGGTCATACCATAATTGGTACGAAATGGGTTTTTCGAAATAAATTAGATGAAAATGGCATAATCACTAGAAACAAAGCTAGGCTTGTGGCTCAAGGCTATAATCAAGAAGAAGGGATTGATTATGATGAGACATATGCTCCGGTAGCTAGATTAGAGGCCATTCGTTTGTTGCTTGCTTTTGCATCTTCTATGAATTTCATTTTATATCAAATGGATGTGAAAAGTGCCTTTTTAAATGGTTTTATCCAAGAAGAAGTTTATGTAAAGCAACCCCCCGGTTTTGAAGACTTTAATTTTCCCAATCATGTTTTCAAACTCAAAAAGGCCCTTTATGGTTTAAAACAAGCTCCTCGAGCTTGGTATGAAAGGTTGAGTAAATTTCTTTTAGAAAATAATTTTATTCGTGGAAAAGTTGACACAACATTATTTGTCAAGCATGAAAATAATGATATCTTGCTAGTTCAAATATATGTAGATGATATCATTTTTGGTGCTACTAACAATGCTCTATGCAAGGAATTTTCAAACTTAATGACTAGCGAATTTGAGATGTCCATGATGGGTGAGTTACAATTCTTTTTGGGATTACAAGTAAAACAAATGAAGGAAGGTACATTCATTTGTCAAAGCAAGTATTGCAAAGAACTGCTTAAACGTTTTGATATGAACAATGCAAAGGAAATGGAAACTCCCATGAGCACATCCGATCATCTCGACAAAGATGAAAAAGGTAAGGAAGTCGACATCAAAAAGTACCGAGGTATGATTGGCTCTCTTCTTTATCTTACTGCTAGTCGTCCGGACATCATGTTTAGCGTGTGCGTCTGTGCCCGTTATCAATCATGTCCGAAAGAGTCTCACCTTACTGCGGTAAAGCGGATTCTAAGGTATCTTGTCGGAACTACCAATGTGGGTCTATGGTACCCCAAAGGTTCTTCATGCCAACTTATTGGCTATTCCGACTCCGATTTTGCTGGATGCAAATTGGACCGCAAGAGCACTAGCGGCACTTGCCACTTGCTCGGTAGCGCTTTAGTTTCTTGGTTTAGTAAGAAGCAAGTTAGTGTTGCGTTGTCCACAACCGAGGCTGAATATGTAGCTGCGGGGAGTTGTTGCGCTCAAATCCTATGGATGAAACAACAACTCTTGGACTATGGCCTACGTCTTGACCACATTCCTCTTAGATGTGACAACACTAGTGCCATATTCTTGACGAAGAACCCCATTCTTCACTCGCGAACAAAACACATTGAAATTAGACATCATTTTATTAGAGATCACGTTCTAAAAGGCGATGTCGAAATTGAATTTGTTGAAACAAAAAGCCAATTGGCAGACATCTTTACAAAGCCCTTAGATAAAGAGTCCTTCTTCCGAATTCGTAGTGAACTCGGGATCCTTGACTCCACGTTGATCTAAGTCATGCATTGCATTTTATTTCTTACATAATTTCTAACTTGAGCGTCGGAGGCGTCTAACACCTTTTTGCAGGTATCACCCTAAAGAAAAGGGGATCATAAAAGCATGACGCAAAATACTCAAGTATTCTACAGGAAAATCGCCGTCAAACAATCGATTACTGTATCAATAATCGATTACTTTTGTTATCTTTATTTTCCAATAAATAAACTTTTGTTTATTTCATATTTTTTTCATATTCTTCCCTTGTATATACTTTTGCTAATGGCAAAAGAGGGAAGAAACGGGATATCAAGAAGTATGCTATATCACTCTCAACTTCATTCATGCTTAAAGTGAGGGGGAACATGAATTGAGGGGGAACATCAAATTGCATACTTTACACTTGTCTTGGATTATCAAAATAATTATTGCATATATCCCGCTTATGTTTGCCATTATCAAAAAGGGGGAAATTGTTGGAAACACGTTTCAAATGCAATATACTAAACGTGTGTTCTTTTGTAGGTTTTGATGAATGTCAAACAAAGCAAAAACCGATATATAGCAGTGCTCAAGGACAAGCACAAAATGGATGGATTACAAGAAGCTCAAGACAATGTTTAGAAATGTTATAATTGAGTCAATATTAATTGTGATCTTGATTCCTCAACTTGGCTCATAACATGGCTTCTCTACTAAAATTATTTTTCCAAAATCATGCATATTTAAATTAAGTGTCAAATGATTTTAAACTATGCATATTTACATTTGTTAAAATGTTTTCCAAGCATGCCTCAAAAATCTGGGCGAAGATAATCGATTATGTACTTATGATAATCGAGTATCTCTAAGCCAAGACTGCATGACAATCGATTGTGAATTAGTGATAATCGATTGTGAGTAAGTCAGTTAACATCAGGTTTTTGCAAACTGCATAACAATCGATTGTGTACTTATGATAATCGATTGTTAACTGAGGCAAAGTTTTCAAAACTCATAAAAATCGATTATGAACTAATGGTAATCGATTAGAATGAGAAAAATGTCTCCCAGTGATTTTAAATAAAATGATAATCGATTGTGGCTTTTGATAATCGATTATATATGAGACAGAGAGTTTTGAAATTAATTAATAATCGATTATTCCATTTGATAATCGATTGTTGAAGCTGACCGTTGTCATATATTTTCAATTACCTTCAGGTAATCGATTGTAGATATTTAACAATCGATGTTTTGCTTAAAATCTGGAAATGATTTTCTGAACGTTGTTAAAATAATCGATTGTTGATTTACGGACAATCGATATTTTATGCCAAAAATTGGAAAGGATTTCTTAACGTTATAAATAATCGATTATTAATTTGAAGTAATCGATTGTTGACGTAAAATCCGGGATTGAATTTTTAATCTGATAGGCAAACAATCAATTGTTTAGTCTTGACAATCGATTGTCACTGAGTAATTTCAGCAATCCTTAATTGGCAATTAGACAACGGTAAGACTGAGTTTTTCACCTATAAATACAGCTTCAACTCAGTGTTTTCACAACAACAACATATACACTTTGAGTATTTTCATTGCTAAAAGCTTTCTTACATTGATCATCATTTTCCATTCATCCATAAAGCTTTTTGAAGAGCCATTCTATTGAGCTAAGTTGTTGTGATCTTGAGCGTACAATTTCTACTCATATCTACTCATTGAGGAGTGCTTTGTAAAGTGAGTGTGTTTTGTGTTTGTAAGAGAATTGCGATTCTCGTTTGTTGAGGAACTTGTGATTCCTCGGTTGAAGTCTTTGGGATTGTTATCCCCGAGCAGTTGAAGTCTTTGGGATTGTTATCCCCGAGCAATTGAAGTCTTTGGGATTGTTATCCCCGAGCAGTTGAAGTCTTTGGGATTGTTATCCCCGAGCAATTGAAGTCTTTGGGATTGTTATCCCCGAGCAGTTGAAGTCTTTGGGATTGTTATCCCCGAGCAATTGAAGTCTTTGGGATTGGTATCCCCGAGCAATTGAAGTCTTTGGGATTGTGATCCCCGAGCACCTAGGTGAGGCTTGTGTCCTCAGCTGTAACGGTTTGTTAAGCACCCGTAAGCTTGACAAGTTTAGTGGAAATCTCGAGAGAGTCTCTCGGGGACTGGACTAACCACGTTTGTGGCCAACCAGGATACATCATTGTGTAAGTTTATTCTACTGCACTTGTTTTAATTTCTGTAAAGTTTTTAAATTCCGCACTAAAACGCTTAATAATTTTAAAACGCTATTCACCCCCCCCCCCTCTAGCGTAAAGCGTATTGTCCAACACAAATAAGCCGGGGATTCTTAATCCCTCAAGTCAAGGTTAGACCAAACAGTAACCACAAGCAAGCGGGCATTTCGAAGCTAAATCACTACTTTACCTCTCGATTCCACCTCCAATTCACTTGCATCTAGTCATAACTAACATAATAACATCAATAAATGCTAAAAAAATTAATTCCAATGCATAAATATAGGTTTCCCAACATTTTGCCCAAACAATCAGAACCCAATCCCAGACCCGCTTTGTCCAAACTCGAAATTCAGACCAAAACTTGTTAACCCCTTCACTTGAGCCTAGATATAGAATTTGTTTTGGAATACGACCTCAAATTGAGTTCTAAATCCCCAATTTATAAAATCCCTAATATTACCCAAGCCCGCAGTTTCTACCATATAAATCTTAGATTTTTTATTGGAAATTATGAGATGTGATGGGGAAGTGAAAGAAAGTGGGTTAGGATGAGTTTCCAAATTTTTGGAGAAGAATTGTTCTTTGGAGAATTTCCTCTAGGGTTTTAGGATTTGAGAAATGTGAAGAATGGGTGAAAATCCTGTCCAAGTTATCTTTTGAATAGTTGCATATGTCGCATTTGTGACCTAAGCTTCGCAATCACAAATGCGTAACAAGCATTGCAAAAGAAAAACTATTGCATTTCTGCTATTGTCGCTAATTCAAGCAATTGGCTGCAGTTGCTATAACCACCCCTTCCATGACTACTTCGCGAAGGTGAAGGCTTTTCTCAACTGCGGACATAGACTGGCCCAGTTTCCTTTTCATTTGTGGTGGAAGCCTCGCAAATGTGACCTCCACAATGATAAAAAATGCGAACTATGCCCTCGCATTTGTGAGGTCTGAAGCCTACAACACAATTAGAGTATACAAGCTTTTTATCTAAGGTTCAATTCATTCCGTAGCCTATCCAAAACTCACTCGAGTCCTCGGGCCTCTAAACCAAAATGTACACAAGTCTTAAAATATCATAAGAACATGCTCGCACGATCAACTCGCCAAAATAACATCTAGAACTATGAATTCAAAACTAATAAAAGTTTCAAGATAGTTTGAACCTCCTATTTTCGAAACTAAAGGTCTGAATTACATCAAATCACTTTCATTTTCCACAAAATTTCATGGATAAGGTTTAAATATTATAACGAACCTCTACTAGGCTCCAGAACGAAAATATGGGCCTGATACTAACAAGTTCAAACATTATTCCATTTCAAAAAACTAGTATATTTCCAGTTTAACAATTTTATTCAAGAATTCATTTCTCTTGCTAGAGACTTCAAAATTCGATTCCCGGCATATGGCCAAGTCCCATATTTTACTACGAACTTCCGGGACAATCAGAAAAGAGGTCCAGGTCGTTTCACCTAAAATGGTGACCGAAGTCAACTTAAATCATCTTAAATTTTTCACACAAAAGCTTTTCGACATCGCGCTCAGATTGCGGATGCAAATCAAGGAGATATAAAATGAGGTTTAAGGCCTCAAAACACAGTTTCAACTTCTAAAACAAGAGATGAACTTTTGGGTCATCACATTAGCCACCTCTAAAATAGCCGTTTGTCCTCGAATGGATATAGAAAAGTACCTGAGTCAATGAAAAGATGGGGATATCTGCTCTGTACATCGGACTCTGGCTCCTAAGTAGCTTCTTTAATAGGCTAACCTCTCAACTACACACGAACCAAAGGGTAACTCTTCAATATCAACCTCAAACCTTTCTGTCTAGAGTAGCTACCGGCTCCTCCTCGTAGGTTAGATCCTGGTCCAACTGGACATTGCTGAAGTCTAACACGTGGTGATACTTCCAAAGCTTAGACACATGAAACCCTAGATGCACATCTGACAAACCTATTGGAAACGCAAGTCTGTAAGCCAACTCTCCAGCTCGATCAAGGATCTCAAAATGTTGGATGAACCTAGGGCTTAACTTTCCCTATTTCCCAAATCTCGTCACACCTTTTATGGGCAATACCTGAAGCAACACTCGCTCTCCGACCATGAACGGCATATCACGAATCTTACGATCAGCATAACTCTTTTGCCTAAATTGAGCTAAACGAAGTCTATCCTGAATGATGTTAACCTTATCTAAGGCATCTTGTACTAAATGTGTAACTAATAACCAAGCCTCCCCTGGCTCAAACCACCCAACTAGCGATCGACGCTGTCTACCATATAATGCCTCGTATGGATTCATCTGGATGCTTGATGATAAATGCTTTTGAAGGATAACTCTGCTAACGGCAACAACTGATCCCAAGAACCTCCAAAGTTAATAACACATGCCCAGAGCATATCCTCCGAAATCTGAATAGTACGCTCATACTGTCTCTCCGTTTGAGGATGAAATGCTATGCTCAACTCAACCCACATACCCAACTCATATTGCATTGCCCTCGAGAAATCTGAGGTAAACTGTGTACCTCGTTCAAAAGTGATAGACATGGCCACACTATGAAGACGAACAATATCAAGGATATAGATCTCTGCCAACCGCTCCAAAGTATATGAAACTGTCATAGGAATGAAATACGCTGATTTAGTCAGCTATCCACAATAACCCACACTATGTCTAATGTCCTCTAAGTCTGTGGGAGTCCAACAATGAAGTCTATTGTGAAAAGCTCCCACTTCCTCTCAGGAATCTCAATTTTCTAAAGCAAACCACCAAGACTTTGATGCTCGTACATTACCTTCTAACAATTCAAACACCAAGCTTCGTATGCTACAATATCCTTATCCATCATTCTCCACCAATAATTTTGATGAAAATCCTGATACATCTTAGTGGCGCCCGAATGAATACAATACCGGGAGCTATGGGCCTTCTCTAGAATCAACTCACGAATTCCCGCCATATTAGGCACACAAACGCGACCTTGCATCCTCATAACTCCATCATCCTCCAACTGCAATTTGCTTGGCACCACCGTGCTGCACTGTGTCCCTTAGGACCAGCAAATGAGGGTCATCATGCTGTTGATCTCAGATACGCTCAAATATTGAATACTGAGTGATAGTGCAAGCTAGAACACAATTAGACTCAGAAACATCCAACCTCATGAACTGATTGGCTAAAGACTGAACATCCAAAGCAAGCGGTCTCTCACCGATCGAAATATATGCAATGCTACCCATACTGGCCGACTTCCTGCTCAAAGCATTGGACATTACATTGGCTTTCTCGTGATGATACAAGATGGTGATATCATAGTCTTTCAACAGATCCAACCACCTTCTCTGCCTTAATTGAGCTCTTTCTGCTTGAACAAATACTGTAAACTTTTATGATCCATGTACACCTCACACGACACGCCATATAATAATGCCTCCAAATCTTCAGTGCATGAAAAATGGCTGCTAGATCTAACTACCGCAAAGCATATTCAATAACCTCGCCATTCTACATCATCACTGCACCGTGTCCAATACGAGATGTGTCACAATTTACTAAAAATATGTACCTAAACCTGTGGGCAACACCAACACCGACGCCGTAGTCAAAGCTATCTTGAGCCTTTGAAAGCTAGTCTCGCACTCGTCCAACCACCTGAACATGGAACCTTCTAGGTCAACCTGGTCATTAGGGCTTATATAGATGAAACGCCCTCCACAAACCGATGGTAATAAACCGCCAAACCCAAAAAAGTCTGGATCTCTGTATCTGATGTGGGTCTAGGACAGCCCTTTACTGCCTCGATCTTCTTAGGATCCACCTGAATACCCTCTACTGATATGACGTGACCCAAAAATGCAACTAAAGTCAACCAAAACTCTCATTTAAAAAACTTAGCACACAACTAGTTGTCTCTTAGTGTCTGAAGAACGACTCGCTGATGCTGCTCATGCTCTCTCGGCTGCGAGAGTAGATAAGGAAATCATCAATGAAGACAATCGCAAAGAAATCTAGATATGGCTTGAACACTCGGTTCATCAAATCCATAAATGATGCTTTGGCATTTTTCAACTCAAATAATATCATTAGAAACTCATAATGCCTATATCAAATATGAAATGCTGTCTTAGGGACATCGGATGCCCTAATCCTTAATTGTTGGTAGCCAGATCTCAAATCAATCTTCAAAAATACCTTGGCACCCAGAAGCAGATCAAATAAATCACCAATCCTTGCAATGAATACTTGTTCTTGATGGAGACTTTGATTAACCGCCGATAATCTATGCACATCCCCTTCGATCCATCCTTCATCTTAACAAACATCATCAGCTTACCCTATGCGACACACTAGGTCTATTAAAGATCTTAGCAAGCTAGTCTTGCAACTACTCCTTCAATTTCATCAACTCAGGCGGGGCCATACAGTACGGCAGAATAGAAATAGGCTGAGTGCCTGGAGCCAAATCAATGCAAAAGTAAATATCACTATCGGGTTGAATCCCTGGCAGGTCTGCAGGAAGCACCTCTGGAAACTCCCGAATAACAAGCACATAATCCATAGAAGGAACATCAGCAATAGAATCCCAAACATAAGCCAAACACCCTTTCTCGACCATACCCCAAGCCTTCATATAAGAGATAACTCTTCTGGTAGTATGACCAAGAGTCCCCCTCTACTCCAATTGAGACAACCCTGACAAAGCTAAGGTCACAATCTTGGCGTTATAGTCCATTATTGCATGATAAGGTGAGAACCAATCCATCCCCAAAATGACATCTAAATCAACCATATCGAGAAGTATGAGATCAACACTAATCTCAAGACCCCCAATAGCAACCACACACGAGTGATACATACGATCTACAAAATCACCCACCGGTGTGGACACATATACAGGAGCACTCAAAAATCACGAGGAACAACCAAATATGAAGCAATACAAGAAGATACATAGAAGTATATAGACCCTAGATCAAACATAATTGGAACATCTCGACTAAAAACCAGAAAAATACCTATGATAATTGAATCAAAGGACTCAGCCTCAAGCCTCGGCTGGAAAGCATAACATCGGGGTTGGGCCCCACCACTCTAAACTATATTATTGGGACGACCTCCTATTGGCTGACTTCCACCTCTAGCGGCCCGACCTCCACCTCTAGTAGGCTAACCCCTACCTTGAGCTTCTCGACCCCTACTTCTTGCTAGCTGACCGGGTGGTGCCGAGATCATTGCACGAGAACCTTGCCGATGTGGCTGAACACCCACTAATCTCGGACAGGTCCTCTGGATATGCCCATACTCACCACACTGAAAACCCATTCTCATATTGCAACTAAGAAAACTGAGACTGACCCTGATGAAGCAGCTGACAGCGTAATAACTCTATAGAGGAGGCGCCCTTATAGGAGATGGCAGTGCACTATAAGTTGGCGTCCTTAATGGAGGTACATAAGGACCACGACCCCCTGAAGCTCTATCGGATGGGAGGATGGCCCCTACCCAAAGTATCTCGGCTTACATATGAGGCCCCACTGAATCTACTGGAGTGACTAGGCCTCTTGTCAGACCATTGATCACTCCCTTATGATAGAACTATCTCTACTGATCTCGCCACATTGGCTGCATCCTCGAAAGAAATCTCACTCCTTATATCCTTAGCCATCTGCAATCTGATAGGCTGAGCAAGTCCCTCAATAAACCTCCTCACCCTCTCTCTCTCGCTGGGAAGTATAATAAGAGCATAACGGGCCAAATCAATAAATCTGGTCTCGTACTGAGTGGCGGTCATAGAACCTTCCTTCAGGTGCTCAAACTACCTCCGATAGTCCTCTTCTTGAGTGATAGGAAGGAACTTCTTTAGAAATGACCGAGAGAACTGATCCCAAGTCATAGCAGGGGACCTAGCTGGTCTATCCAAACAAAAATAGCTTCACCATTTCTTGGCGAAAGCCGATAGATGAAAAGCAGCAAAATCGACCTCGTTGGTTCCATGTTCCATAAAACCTCATGACAACTGTACAAATAGTCCTGGGATCCTCTCAAGATGTACCGCCATAGGTAGTAGTGAAAATATTGATGAACATGTCCAATCTTCACATGAACTTGGAAGACATAGATGATCCATTGTCGGTCTATGCTACAACACTCGTCGAAACTACACCAACTAGTTGAGCTGCTCGAGTCTGAAACTGACAAGCCATCTGCTCTGGAGTGAGAGTTGCGGGACTATGTGCTACTCCCCCAACTCGAGAGATGGTTGGTGCTAGAAGAAGTATGCCGGCATGAGTAGCACTCTCCATAAGGCCCACTAGTCGGACCAAAGCATCCTGGAGTATCGGGGAAACTATGAACCCCTCTGGAACCTGAGATGGCCCTGGTGGAATTGTCTGGGCCGGAATCTCCTCATGAAACTCTACCTAAGGCCTTACCACTGGTGTTGCTGCTCAAGCTCTAGGCTGAGAATTGCCCGTGCCTTGGCCCCTAGCATGGCCTTGGCCTCATCCTCTGCCGCTCGTAGGAGCTGCCATCAAGGGCTCGCCATCTGTGAAAGAACATAGTAGAGAGTTTAATTAGCATTGAGAGATCAAACCGCATGATAGAGATGAATATAAGTGAAATTGTTCCTAACTATGTAGCCTCATGTGGATAAGCACAAATATCTTTGTACTGATCCCTTGCTCTCTATCAAGGATTGTTCATGAATTGTGGCACCTAAGCAATCTAGAGCTCTGATACCAACTTGTCAGGACCCGAATTTCCCACCATCGGGACCGTGATGGCGCATGACATTTGTACTCTCTAGGCAAGCACACATTATTGATTTTTACAACTCTTTCCTTTATCCTTTTATAAATTAGAGTTTAACATAACAAAATCAACAGAAAATGAAGACAGAAGTATATAGTTTAACTATTTACTATAATACTATTAACGAAAACATACGCCAATACCACTAAGAAACTGGCGCCACAATTCATCAAGTTTCCACAGATTACTACAAATACTGGTCTGAAAGAAAAGATTACATCTGTCCCGAAAGTAAATAAAACAGAAATGAAGTAACATAGAAGGGGACGCTGCTAGGGCCTACGCGTGCCTGCAAGACTAGCTTGGTTCTCTGAAATGCAGTAAGAACAACCAACCTCTCGATCAACCACTAGCTCTAAAATTTTCACAAGAACTGCAATATGCAGTATCGCTACAACCAACCCAATATACTGGTATGTTTCGAGACTAACCTCAACGAGATAGTGACCAGGCTAAAACGAGGCATAACAACATATATATACCTTCAACAATTGATATTGACATAAAGGATATACATAATGAAATATAACAGTTACTTCCATTAAATAAATATGGAATCCAGTCTTCCACAGGTACTTGGCTATAGCCAATACTAAAAATATTTCCAATACTAAAACAATGAATTTCAACAGAAAAGAGTACATAAATAACATTTGAAGGGGCACACATCCCGATCTGAACATATAAGTAATAGTTGTATAATTTTCACCATTATTACTCCTTGTTGCAGCGTGCAACCCAATCCCACCAGTCCATACATATCACCTTTATTCTTCATGTTGCAGCATGCAACCCGATTCCACCTGTCCACCCTTATTACTCTTTGTTGTGGCGTGCAACCCACTCCCACCAGACAATCACATTCACCTTTATTCGTCTTGTTGTGGTGTGCAACCCGACCCTAATATATATATCAACACCGATCACAAAAATAAAGACAAGTGTTTTACAAGTTAACTAAACTCCTCCACAACACTTATACCTCAATTCAAATAATGGAATATCACAATGATTTGGAAACTTCACCAGTCAAAACTATACAGCAAGACCAACTAATGTGTATCATGAAGAACTAATAAACCAATATAAACCTGCAGGGTAATAAAACGAAATTGTGAAACAAATCAATACTTCAATAAAGAGAACAATTAATATGAAGCAATTAGACATGGAAACATTTATGAGCAAGTAGCAATTAATACAGGAGAGCAATATATAGGAAACCGGGGAAGGGAACATGCTAAAATGATAATTTGGTTGCGTATATGTACTCATCACTGCATTATACACCACACATATGTAATTTCACATAGCAAATAAGTCAGGGATTCCTAATCCCTCAAGTCAAGGTTAGACCAAACACTTACCTTAAGCCAACGGGTATTTCGACGCTCAATCACTATTTTACCTCTCGATTCAACCACCAATTTCACTCATATCTAGTCATAATTAAGCTTATAACATCAATAAATAACAAAGAACTCAATTCCAATGCATAATTATAGGTTTTCCAACATTTTCCGCATAAATTCAAAACCTTATCCTGTGCTCGCTTGGTCCAAACTCGAATTTGGACCAAAACTCGATGACCCCTTCACCCCGAGCCTGGATATACTATTGGTTTTGAAATCCAATCTCAAATTGAGGTCTAAATTCCTAATTCTACACAAACCTCTAATTTATACCATAGAAATCTAAGATTTTTGGTTGGAAATTCATGAAATGTGATGGGAAAGCGAAAGAAGGTCGGTTAGGATCACCTACCAATATTTTGGGGAAGATTTGGTCTTGGGAGAATCTCCTCTAGGGTTTTAGGATTTGAGAAATGTGAAGAATGGGTGAAAATCATGTCAAAGCTATGTTTTGAACAGTTGCAGATGTTGCATTTGTGACCTGAGCTTCGCAATCGCAAATGCGAGACAGGCATCCGAAAATTCAAAACTATCGCATTTCTGCTACTGTCGCAAATTTGAGCAAACGGTCGCAATTGTGATAATCACCCCTTCCCTGACTACTTCGAATATGCGAAGGATTTTCGCATTGCGAACATCGGCTGGCCCAGTTTTCTTTGCATTTGTGATGGAAGCCTAGCAAATGCAACCTCCACAGTGATCGCAAAGGTGAAGCGTGACCTCAGATTTGTGAGGTTTGACGCCTGCAACACAGCTAGAGCGTACCAACTATTTTTCTAAGTTCCAATTGACTATGTAGCCTATCCAAAACTCACTCTAGTCTTAAAACATCATACGAGCTTGCTTGCGCGATCAAATCACCAAAATAACTTCTAGAACTATGAATTAAACACCAAAACTCATAAAATTCTTGAAGATAGTTCAAAACTCCTATTTTCTCAACCAAAGGTCAGAATTACATCAAATCACTTCTCTTTTCCACCAAACTTCATAGATAAGGTTTAAGTATTATAACAAATCTGTACCGGGCTCCGAAACCAAAATACGGGTCCGATCTAATAATTTCAAACATTATTGCATTTAAGAAAACTACAATATCTCAAGTTTAAAGAGGTTTTTCAAAAATTCGTATCTCGGGCTAGGGACCTCGGAATTTGATTTCGGGCATACGTTCAGGTCCCATATTTCACTAAAGACCCTCATCCGAGACAGTTGGAAAACGGGTCCGAGTTTGTTTATCCAAAATGTTTACCGAAGTCAACTAAAGTCACCTTTTAAGCCAAAAATCATTATTTCTTAAATTTTACACACAAAATCTTTTCGACATCACCTTTGAACTACGCATGCAAATCGAGGAGAGATAAAGAAGGTTTTTAAGGCCTCAAAAATTAGATTCGACTTCTACAAAATAGATGACCTTTTGGGTCATCATATTTCACTCCCAACACACGTCTGAAACTCACTCGAGCCCTTAGAGCTCCACATAGAATACTCACACAAGTCTAACAACATCATAAAAACTTGCTCACACGATCGGAATGCCGAAATAATATAAAAAACTAAGAATTGCCACCCAAAACCAATGAATCAAACTAGGGAACTTCAAGTTCTTTAACTTACTTTCAACGTGCCGAAACATACTTATACTATTTGGATTGACACTAAATCTTGCGTGCAAGTCTTAAATGATATTGCAAAACTATTCCCAAGCTCAAAATTCTATTTGGACCTCAATATCACCAGAAACCGCTCCAAACAAAAATTCAAGAACTTCAAAATCCATAAAGAACCAACTTTCACTATTAGGCGCCAAAATGTTCCTGAGTTATCCGCAACCCAATCTGAACATATGCCCAAGTCCGAAATTATCATATGAACTTGTCAAAATCTTCAAATCCCGATTTCGAGGTCGTTTACTCAAAATGTTGACCAAATTCAAACTTGGACTTTTATGCTAACTTTAAGGAATCAATCGTTCCGATTTCAACCCAAATTCATCCTAATCCCAAACCAACCATCCCCGTAAGTCATAAATCAGTAAAAGTAAGTATGGGAAGTCTTATTTAGGTAAACAAGCTTCTAGAAAGAAAAACGACTAGTTAGATTGTTACATTCTTCACCTCTTAAACAAATATTTGTCCTCGAATGGGTTTAGATTCATAGCTTAATTTCCAAATAAACGTTGATATCTCCTCCGCATATCCTCCTCGGACTCCCAGGTGTCCTCCTCGACTAGTTGTCCTTTCACTGGACCATTAGTTTTAAACTCCTGTTGGACCTCAACTGGCGATCCTGTTTATAAACAATGGCAACTGGCTCATGCTCATAACCAAAACTCTAATCTAGTTGAATAATACTGAAGTCTAACACATAGGAAAAGTTGGTATGATACCTCCAAAGCATAGACATGTGAAAAATTAGATAAACTCCCGATAAGTTGGGAGGTAAACCAAGCTCATATACAACCTCCCCAACTTGCCTCAACACCTCAAATGTGCCTATAAACCTGGGGCGCAACTTGCCCTTCTTCCTGAATCTCATAAAACCCTTTATCGTTGAGACTTTAAAGAGAACTTTCTTACAGACCATGAATGATACATCATGCATTATGATCCGCTTAACTCTTCTATCTGGATTGTGTTGTGCGAAGTCTTTCGTGAATCTACTTTACCTTTTCCAAGTCATCTTTTACCAAATAAGTACCATACAACATAGCCTCACCAGGATCAAACTACCATATAGAGAACAACATCGTCAGCCATATAAAGCCTCAAATGAAGCAATCTTGATGTTGGACTGATAATTATTGTTGTATGCAAACTCGGCCAAAGGAAAGAACTAATCCCACTTCACTCCAAAGTCAAGAACACATGCTTTGAGCAAGTCCTCCAGAATCTGAACTGTCCACTTTGACTGCCTGTTAGTATGTGGGTGAAATGTTGCGTTGAGCTCTACATGGGTCCCAAACTCACTTTCAACGGCTTTCCAAAAATGGGAAGTGAACTTATGGCCTCTATCGCATATGATGGAAATAGGCACACTATGCAATCGATCTATCTAGATATGAGTGAATCTCTCTGAATTATAAGTAGTCACCACCGGAATGAAGTGTGTTGACTTGGTAAACCTGTCAATAATGACCCAAATTGCATCAAACCTTTGCATTTTCCGCGGTAACCCAACTACGAAGTCCATAAAAATGTGTTCCCACTTCCACCCAAGTATAGGAATCTAGTGATGTAGGTCGCCTAGCCTCTGGTGCTCATACTTAACCAGATGGCAATTCAAACACCAAGACACATACTCAACAATGTCTTTCTTCATTCGTTGTCACCAACAATGTTGTCGTAGATCACGATACATCTTCATAGCACCTAGATGAATGGAATATTCTGAATTGTGTGCCTCCTCTAGTATCCTCTCCCTCAAGCCATCGACATTAGGAGCACATAATCTCTATGGCACCACCCTGTAGTAGCATCTCTCTACAAGGTTTCTATTGAGGTTTCCACTACATAAGCTCTTTAGCAGAACCCTGGAGTCGTAGAACACAATCCTCACCAATAGAAACCTCTTTGGCAAGACCTTGTAGTAACATCTCTCTGAGAACTGCCAAATGCAGATCATCGAACTGCCGAGCCTTGATCTACCCCAATATTAAAGACTGAGCAATAACACACGCAAAGACTCAGCTAGACTCTGAAATTTCCAACTCACAAGTCTGTTAGCCAAGGACTCAATGTCCAGATCTAACCGCCTCTCCTCCACTGAAATGAATGCCAAGCAACCTATACTGTCTGCCTTCCTACTCAAGGCATCTATGAACATATTTGCCTTGCCCTGATAATAAAGAATGGTGATTTCATAATCCTTTAGTAACTCAACCTATCCGCACTGTCTCAAATTGAGGTCACTCTACTTAAATAAATTTTGTAAGCTGTGATGATCAGCATAAACCTTATATGACACCCCATACAGATAATGCATCCATATTTTAAGAGCATGTACAATCTCATCTAACTTTAGGTCGTGCATAGGGCAATTCTTCTCAAAAATCTTCAATTTACGTGAAGAATATACAATAACTCACCCCTACTGCATAAATACACATCCCAAGCCAACGCGTGAGGCATTGCAATACACCGTATACATCCCTAAACTAGAACGCAACACTAGAACCGGTGTTATAGTCAAAGTTGTCTTGAGCTTCTAAAAGCTTCCCTCATAATTATCGGACCAACGGAAAGGAGAACTCTTCTAGGTCAATCTAGTCAGAGGTGATGCAATAGATGAAAAGCCTTGCAAATATTTTGTGGTAATAACCTGCTAACCCTAGGAAATTCCTGATCTAAATCGCTAAAGTAGGACGTGGCCAACTCTATGCTTCCACATTCTTCTTGAGATCCACCTTAATACCCTCTCCTGATACAGCATGCCCCAAGAATGCTACTGAATCTAGCCAAAACTCACACTTGGAGAACTTAGCATATAGTTTCTGCTCTCGCAAAGTCTGAAGCACTACTCTCAAATGTTGCTCGTTCTCCCCCAGGCTACGTGAGTATATCAAGATATCGTCAATGAAGACTATATAATAAAGGAATCAATATAAAGTCTGAATACCCAGTTCATCAAGTTGATAAATGTCGTTGGGGAATTAGTCAATCCGAGGGAAATCATCAAAAACTCATAAGAGTCATATCTAGTATGGAAAGTATACTTCAAGAAATCTGAGTCCCAAACCTTCAGGCGATGATACCCTGATCTTAAGTTGATCTTAGAGAACACCCTAGCACACTAAAATTGGTCGAACAAATCATCAATGAATGGCAATGGGTACTTGTTCTTAATGGTAGCCTTGTTCAACTGGCAGTATTCAATGCACATCCACATAGTCCTAGACTTCTTCTTCTCAAACAACACTGGTGCACCCCAAGGTGACACACTCGGTCTAACAAACCCCTTTTCTAAAAATTCCTCAAGCTGCTCCTCCAACTCTTTCAATTCTTTCGGAGCCATACGGTACGGTGGAATAAATATAGGCTGGGTGCCTTAAGCCAAATTAGTATAGAAATCCCTATCACGATCTAGTGGCATGCCATGAAGGTTATAACGAACACATCAGCAAACTCTCAGACTACTGGAGCTGAATCAATTATCGGAGACTCTACGGTTGTGTTCCGAACATAAGCTAAATAAGCTAAACAACACTTCTCGACCATATGCTGAGACTTAAGAAAGGCAATAGCCCGACTAGATGTACTAACTGAGGAACCCTCTATTCCAACCTCGGCAACTCTAGCATCGCTAAAGAAATAGTCTTGGCATAGAAATCTAGGACGGCGTGATACACGAATAACCATTCCATGCCTAGGATGACCTCAAAGTCAGTCTTATCAAGTAATAAAAGATATACTCTAGTCCTAAAATATCACAATGTGACCATATAGGACTTGTAGATCCAATCCACAACCACAAAATTGCCCAAAAGAGTGAACACATGAACAGGAGTACCGAAAGACTCACGAGGAATATCCAAAAAATGAGCAAAAAGAGATGATACATATGAATAGGTAGACCCTAAATCAAATAGAACTGAAGCATCCCTACTGCAGACTGAAATAATGCCTGTGATAATGGCATCTGAGGCTAATGCATATGATCTTGACGAAAAAGCATAGAACCTAGCTGGAGAGCCGGCTGGTTGGCCTCCACATGACTGAGCAATAGCTGAATGACCTTTCCCTGGCTGGCTTCCACCTTTAGGACCTCCCATACAAAATTGTCGTCCGCATTTGGGCGGCTGGACAGCTAGTGCTATAGTCATAGGCAGTTGACCCTACTGCACTACCTTGCCATAAAGTCTAGGGTTGTATCTCATCAGGTGACCTAGGTCTCCACACTCAAAATAACCCCTTAGTTCTATGACCTGCTGCCCTGATGTATGACCCTGATGGTCTGTGGACCCACTAGAAGAAGCCTCAATAGCTAGTGGGAGGTATGAACTCTCTGGCATAACACTGAAGTATGAACTAGAAGAACCCTAGGGACCTGAATACCCACTGGAAGAATCTTGGATAGCTTGCCGGCGGTATGAACTCTTTAGTATGGCGATGAAATAGGGGCACGCGGTAGCACCTCGAAGAGATAGTGGTGCTGAATATGGAGGTCTGTTAGGCTGACCCCTCCCTAACTGACCTCTGCCCCTACCCGGGGCACCTCTGAATTATCCAGAGAATCGAGCCCTCTTGTCCTACTGTATCTGCTCTCTATCTCTTAGATGCTAGCCCTCAATCCTCCAAGCAATCTCCACTACCAGCTCGTATGGAGTACCTATCTCAACCTTTCTAGTTATGTTAGCCCTAATTCCAGAGTGCAGCCATGAAAAAATATCCAAACCCTTTATGCATCAGTAGGAAGTATCATTAGTGCATGGCGGGATAACTCCGAAAACCTCACCTCATTGTCGGTAACTAACATCTTACACTACTCCAGTTGCTCAAACTGATAAAGCAACTCTTCCCTCTCAAAGGGTGGAATATACCTATCCAAAAAAAGTTGTGTGAACTTACCCCAAATAATGGGAGGATAATTTGCTGGCCTGCCAAGAACATAAGACTGCCACTATCTATGGGTCATGCCCTCCTGCTTGAATATAGTGAATTCAACCCTATGAAACTCAAATATCCTCATGTTGTGCAGTCTGTCCCTGCACCTATCAATAAAATCTTGCGAATCCTCATGACGCTCACCTCCAAAGATAGGAGGTGTAGCCTAGTCCATCTATCTAATTACTTCTGCAGATTAGCGTCCGCAGCCGGTCAGGGCTTGGGTACCACTATAGGAACTGGCTGAGCCCCATCAGTGGGTAGTGGACCTAGAGTTTGATACACTGGAGCTGCATGATCAGGAGCCTGAGCAATAGATGTCTATGCTTCTCCTCTCGCCTAAGAGTTGGCTAGCTCTGCTGGAAATAAACCAGCCAGAGTCATTGTATCCATGAACCGCAAAATACGACCCATGACTTCCTAGAAACCCAGTGCTATCATAATGTCCGCCGAGGTAGGCTCTACTGTGGGCACCTCGCCCAGCTTCTCAATGGTAGGATCCCTTGTAGGATCCGCTGGTGGTGCAACTTCGGTAGCTCTAGGATGCCCTCGTCCCCTACCTCAAGCCGATGCCTCCCTCGGTCTTAGCCTTAGCCTCTAGCAATTGGGGAGCAACTCCTCCCGGGTTTGGAATGTGTGCCATGCGCGTTTTAACAATCTGTGGGAGAATAGAAAAAGGAAATTTAATATACCATTAAATGAACAATACCAGATGAATAAGGAGTAGTTTCCTAACACCCTATAGCCTCTCCAAAATAAGTACTGACGTCTCCATACCGATATACAAGACTCTATTAGGTTTGCACATGACGTGTGAGGCCTACGTGAACCTAGATCAGATACCATGTTGTCACGATCCAAATTCCTTCGTATGTCATGATGGTGCCTAACACCGTTCTCAGGCAAGCCAACCCTAATTCAACTAACAGGTTCTTATTGTTTTACTAAAACAACCCCAACATTTTCTTAACAGTTAAGCTTTTAGAAAGCAAATAATTAGTAAGTTTGTAATAATTTAAATACATCTCAAAATAATAGTGTACAATGTGTGCCAGGAACTAGTGTCACAAGTACTAGGACAACTGGTAGAATGTAAGAAAAAAAAATACCACTACCCTACTTCCTTAAATAAAATACATAGTACATAATAAAAACAAAACAAGAGGTCTTCGGTATGCTGCTGAACGGCTTAGAAGGGCGCAGCTCACCATGTGATCTCGATAAGGAATTAGGGATGCGCGCCGGACAGGTAACTACATGTACCTGCCTCAGATCCTGTACAGTTAAGTACATAAGCATAGTATGAGTACATAAACAATATGTACCTAGCAAGTATCTATTCTAAACTCGAAAAAGTAGTGACGAGCGGTCGACTTGATACTCACTACTGTCAATATCAATAATATTTAAGGTTTACCCTAACCACGGATAACATAGAGATAATGAGAGTCTTAGAACAAGCAAAAACGATATACATCAATTTCAGTCGTGCCATGTGATAGTTTACCTTTCAAAGAATTTAAATAGAGTAAATCATGGATGAATTGCACATAAAAAACATGCGCACATTATGCCAAGGTCGTACAGCCCGGTCCAACATAATATAAACTTTGCACTACTAGAGGGTCGAATGACGCAACCCATATATGCATTTATTTTTACCAAGGAGACCCGGCTGATCCAGAAATAGCAATTATTATTAAGTAACACATTGTTTATTTATTGTAAAATAAATTCATACAACTTCTCAAGTAAGTGCGTACATTCATTTATTTATTTTTTACATTTCCTAGCATGTCCAAAGTGATCTCAGTAGCAAGCAAAACGTAAGCATTTGAATGTATGGCATTATACGGGTCCTAAACTACCAGGACAATTAGCATAATAGTAGCTCGCAGTCACCACATACGTATGTAGCCCCCTTACATAGTCACATACGTTTATTTAATTCTTCTGGGGGTTATTTCCCTCTTACAGGATTAGAAAGGAGACTCACCTTGCTCCAAAGCTTACTTCCAAAATTTAGAATGTGCTCAAAACCCTCAATTTGGAGCTGAATGATCCAAAACTAATCAAACGAGGTAAGAACTAGTCAATACAAGCTCAAGAATTCGTATTCTAACTAATAAAGTAATTTTCCAATCCTAAATGCAAGGTTCCTAAAATTCATCCCTCGGCCGACTTGCCCCGGATTCCGCAATATTTGAATAAAGTTATTACCCATAACCTAAAGATCAAGAATATATGATTTTTACTCCATCACATAACGAATTTCTAGGTTGGATCTTGTTTTTATCAAAACCCTAGGTTTTACTCCAATCTCATGATATTCACTAATATTTATGTGTTAATTTACCCAAATATCAAGTATTAAACTCAAATTAAGTAGAAATAATTTACCTTACAATGCTAGGTTGAAATCTCCTCTTTGGAAGCTTCAAGATCACCCAAGAAATGAAAAAAATGACCGCAATGGTCTAAGTCCCGCATTTATTAAGTTGTACACAAGCCTCAGATGTCGCATTTGCGACATCATATTCTCAAATTCAAAGGTCACAATTGCAACGAAAGCATCGCAAATGCAAACCTGGGACCCTTTACAAGGATCGCAAATGCGACAGATGGATCGCAAATGCGGACTCTGCTATCTTCATAAATGCGATAAAAATGTCGTAAGTGCGATTGCTGCCTAGCTCAAGCTTCTTAGAAATTGCGAAGTCTTCCTCTCAAATGCTATAATCCCAAAGGCGAACAATTCCTCGCATTTGCGAGACCTGCAATAGCTGCCAAGAAGTACCAGAAACTAGACGGTTTTCACTCCCAACACACGTTCGAAACTCACCTAAGCCCTTGGGGCTCCACACCAAATCACACAAGTCTAACAACATCATACAAACTTACTCGCCAATCGGAACATTGAAATAATATCAAAAACTAGGAATTGCCAGCCAAAACCAATGAATCAAACTTGTGAACTTCAAGTTGTTAAATTTACTTTCAACGTGCCGGAACGAACTTATTCTACTCGGATAGACATCAAATTCTGTGTGCAAATGTTAAATGATATTACAAAACTATTCTCGGTCTCGAAATTCCGTTTAGACCTTGATATCACCAAAACCCACTCCATACTAAATTTGAAGAACATAAAAAATCCTTAAAAGGACCAACTTTCACAATTAGGCGCCAAAATGCTCCTTGGTCATCCAAACCCAATCCGGACATACGCCTAAGTCCAAAATCATCATACAAACTTGATGGAACCTTTAAATCCCAGTTCCAATGTGATTTACTTGAAATATTGATCGAAGTCAAACTTGGCCATTTAAGCCAACCTTAAGGAACCAAGCATTTCGATTTCAACCCACACTCTACCAAATCACAAACCAACCATCCGCGCCAAGTCATAAATCAGTAAAAGCAAGTATTAGAAGTCTTATTAGAGAAAATAAATCTAGAAAGGAAAATGACATGTTGGATCGGTTTAATTGGAGTAAAACTCTCACAAACAAAAGTGATTATATGGGGATCGTATGAACATTTGATAAATGATGAAAGTATATTTATCACACTATTATAATCCTTATTGGTACACTATAATATATTATTGTTCCCAATGTTAGGCATCAATTTTTTGTTAGTCACGCTCCAAATTAAATGTGCAATCCAATGTGTGCATGGGGTATTATTGGTCGGGAGAATATAATTTTGTCTTTTTATTTGGTCTTTAATAATTAATCCTAGAATTATCACGAGTTACTATTTTTTATTTGAGTTAGACTCAGAATTAACTTTTCGTACACGTTGATTTATTAATCACAAGTACTTCTACTATCTTGTATTAAAAAAGGAGGAGAGGGTAGCAGGTCTAATAAGTTTGAACCTATAATATAAGGTCCACGGTACACCTCATTGAATTGTCTTTCTTGCTTGAAGTACGTATGTGCATGGTCCTTTCTATTTCGTCTTCTTAGCCTTAGACACTCCCATTCGAATTATAATATTTTTTTTCAAAACAAAGGCAATTGAACTAATATATGGTAAATTACATTTTTAACTTTTCCAAACTCCTTTTTGTACGTATAAAATATATTCATATGTAATGATCACATGTGAAAACAATACATGTAAACGGAGGGAGAAGATAGTCGAACTCGAAAGCAATGACCTCGTTTATTACTGGAGAGTATGATACTATCGACATTCGGTAGCATTCGGTGAAGAAAATTCTACATCATTAAATACATGATCCATCATACATAATATAACATTTACTGTCCATCATTACACACCCTTGAATGACCCTCACAATTATCATTAAGGTAGAGCTTAATCCTAGGATCGTGTTCCTCAGGTGTAACTATAAAGAGTAAGCTCTATTATCATTGTAAATGACATGAATTTTCTGACAAGCATACACCATACTCTATCTATCACGACCCAAAATTTAATAGTCGTGATGGCACATAACCCAACCTGTTAGGTCAACCAATTAACAGTTAACACAATTCTAATAAAATAAAGATGACAAACAAATGATATATTCAGATTCTATACAATATCCTGAGGACTAGGTACAAGTCATGAACTACTAAGATTGGATTATAGCAAAAACTAATATGAAATAAATATAACTTATGTTTGAAATGTATATAACCAAGATTCGACTCGAAAACTACCCAGGGACAGATGGCATCCGCAACCAAATGGCACGAATATCTCTAGAGTCAGTTCACGTCATCCACCATAGCTCTGCTCCGCAACCTGCATGTAAGGTGCAGAAGTATAGTATGAGTACAACCGTCCATCTGTCACACCTCCTTATTTACCCGAGGGATATGGAAGAAAGGAGTTTTTTCAATTTAAGTTACATTATTTAAAAAGTTATTAATTTATTTTATTTAAAGAATCGCCACTTGGAATAAATATTTACGTTATCCCAGGTCACCATTTATTTAAAAATTCCAATTCAAGGAAATTGACTCTGCTTAAAATCTGCTAAACCAGAAAACTATGTAAGGAATTCTGTTAACTGGGGAGAAGGCATTAGGCACTCCCGAATTTCGTGGTTTTAGTATGGTCGCTTTAATCATACCCGACTTAATTAAATTGTGTTAATTATGTATTTTAGAAACTATGTACATTTTACCTTTTACCGCTTTTAAATTACTTGATTACTAGTATTATAGAATTATCTTGAAAACGAGTCAGGCTTACGTGTACTCTTTTTATTTGGCTCGTCAAGAATCATGTCACGCGTACGTGTACACAATCAATAACATTTTATTACTATTAAGATTGTTTCACCCAAAGTTACGTGACCACATACTTTGGTCTTAATTTTAGAACCCGTAATTATGCCGCGTGAACGTCGAAAATCCTAAAATTTGTCTGCCCAATTATGTTCGGTCTAAACATGCTCCTATCAATTTTAAGCAAGTAAATAAACAAAGTAAAATAGTGAACGTGTTCAACTAAAACATCTTTCAACTTTTAATGCTCCAACCCCTTCGACCGCATATAGGCAATTCATTTATTTATTTTTATTCTTTTAACATTCTATTAACTCCATGTGATACTCTACCAAATAATATGAAACACGCAACTATAAAGCTACCATATAGGATCAAACATGATCAGAAGCCTAAAATAACGATAAATGGTCCAAACATAATATCATTCCATCAAGACACAGATTTCCTAAAACAGAATATTATCAACACAGTCATAAAACAATAAAAACAAAAGTAGAAAATCTTAAAAAAAAAAAAACTCAGAAGCAATTTTCCGAAATAATTCAAAACTAAAGTATGTCAAACTTCGAGATATCTACCCAAAATTAAAGTTTAAACTTATATTCTCAAATAAATCAAGTAGAGGACTAAACATAGTTATGGATAAAAATTATTAATGAGTTCCTGATTAATGGACTCAACATTTACAGAGATATTAAAAGAAATATACTATTATTTTTTTAGCTACATATTATATTCTATTTAATTTATACTATTATTAAGTAATAAGTTCTGCGCTAAACCTTATAAATTTAACATGGCATAACTCAAAATAAGTTGCTATGAATAAATTGATGGAATATATACCACAAGGGAAGCAATAACAAAATCTTATTCACGTGTAATCTAAACAACTAGCATGTTGGAGATATTAGAATTATCTCTTGAAGCGTAAACACAACAAATCTATATCGTTCTCCAGTTTCTCAGTTGAAAAAGCACCAGCAACTTTCCACAGTCTTCTACTGTGTTACCCAAATAATAACCGAAAATAGAGAATTTTGGATGGGAAAAATTCTAGTAGAAACCGCAGTAAAAATTGTATAAAAAATGTCCAGCCTCTATATGTATATATATATAGCTGCGTTTTTTTAGGTCAAAACCATTTTAAAAACCTGTTATGTTTCCTTCTCCTACTAAGGGCGGATTTCCAATTTTTCTTTCCCACTCAGTAATAGTTTCCACTATTTCCTATTATTTAGGAACAGTAGGGACCACAAAATTTAATTAACAAGGCTTCCTATTATGATATTAATTTCAAAATTCTGAAATTAATTCCCATCTTAATAAATTACGAATTATTCCACTAAAAATTCGTAAAGGCACTCCTTAGTTCAATTTCAAAATTCTTCCATAAAACCATATTTAGTTCCCCATGTTAAGATTCAAATATTAACTAATCAAATTAAATTACTGACTATTAATTAATCGATTACTTTCTTTAGACTTACACTTAACTAATTTCATGTGTCGGATACAAAATTCACCGGCGGAGTTTACACATGAAAAATTATAAGCTTTCATAAAGGAGTATCATAAATCTCAAAATCGCGACATGGATTTCATCAACAAATTATTGCTTCACCAATGTATATCAATGTTATCAAATTTACCAGGCTTATTGACTCGCGAAATAATCTCGCTTTTTAATTAATCAAAACAACAAGTGATATACATAGCTAATAATAATAATATCAGGATTAAGAGTATAAGTTCATTAAATGGACTAGAGAAATTATTTTATAAAGTCAGTATAAAATACTCATCTCTACTTGATCCTTTGAATACATAAAAAATGTATTAGCACAAGAAGTTAGAATTAAATCATTCCCATAATCAAGATAGATTATATTTAATCTTGTGCTACAATCATTCCGATGATTTGTCCAATTCCATCATTAGATTGTGAACATTAACTTTTATGTCTTACAAGAACCGATGATTTAATCTTCCGTGTATAAGCTAAACTCTATTCACTAAATCATCTACTATGTAAGCAATGGACGCACAAACCAACACATGATCTACTTAAAATAAAACTTTATTGAAATTAAACAAGTAAATAAATTATTGTTCATAAAGAATACTATAACAATATGCATGGCTTATAGTATATTCTAACAATCTCCCACTTAGACTAATAACCATGCGTCTACAATTTGGACACCCATTCCTTCTACATGCTTATCAAAAGTCTTCTGTGGTAAGCGCTTAGTAAACGGATCTGCCAAGTTGTTCTCTGACGCAATCTTGGTGACCACTACATCCCCTCTCTGCACTATATCACGAATTAAATGATATTTATGCTCAATGTGCTTTGCCCTCTTGGCTTCGTGGCTCCTTTGAATTTGCAACTGCACCACTATTATAACAGTAAAGTGTAATTGGCTCTTGAATCGATGGAACCACACCCAACTCTCTCACGAAGTTACCAAGCCAAACTGCCTCTTTGGCTGCCTCAGAGGCTGCCACATATTCGTCTTCCATGGTGGAATCAGCAACACTAGTTTTCTTGATACTCCTCCAACTTATGGCTCCACCTCCAAGAGTAAACACATTACCTGAGGTAGACTTTCTAGAATCTCTATCTGATTGGAAATCCGAATGAGTATACCCAATATGTACAAGGTCATCTGAATGGTAGATCAACATGTAATCCCTAGTCCTTTCCAGGTACTTGATTATATGTTTAACCGTCGTCTAATGCTCTTTCCTAGGATTAGACTAAAATCTACAAACAGCGCAACCGACAAAGCAGATATCAGGTACAGTGCATAACATAGCATACATGAGGCTCCCCACATCTGATGCATATGGGACCACCTTCATCTTTTCTATCTCTTTATCAGTATTAGGAGACTGATCTTTAGATATATAAATTCCATGTCTCAAAGGAAGGAATCCTTTCTTGGAATCATGCATGCTAAACCTGGAGAGTATTGTATCAATATAAAGACCTTGGGACAAGCATAATATCCTTTTCTTTCAATCTCGCAAGAGTTAGATCCCAAGGATATGAGCCGCTTCTCCCAAATCTTTCATATCAAAATGTGTGGACAACCATTGCTTAACTGAATTAAACATGCCCACATTATTTCCTATGATCAGTATGTCATTTACATAAAAGATCAAAAATGTCACTTTGTCTCCATCCCACTTTTTATTTATACAATATTCGTTAAGGCAATGATCAAAACCAAAAGTTTTAATCGCCTTATCAAAACAAGTGTTCCATGCCTTAGATGCATGCTTTAGTCCTTAAATGGACCTTTTAAGCTTACACAACACGTGTTGTTTGCCAGTTTCAATAAAACCGTCTGGTTGCATCATATAGATGCCCTCATCAAGACTTCCATTAAGGAAAGATGTCTTGACATCCATTTGCCAAATCTCATAATCATAATGAGCAGCAATAGATAAGAGAATCCATATAGACTTAAGCATGGCTACCGGCGAGAAGGCTTCCTCATAGTCGATCCCTTCTTTCTGAGTAAACCCTTTCGTTACAAGCTTGCTTTAAAAGTTTGTACTTTTCCATCTACACCTCTCTTTTCTTATAGATCCACGTGCATCCAATGGGTTTAACCCCATCAGCTGGATCTACAAGCTCCCAGACCTGATTAGAGTACATAGACTCCATCTTTGATTTCATAGCAGCAACCCACTTATCGGCATCCTTACCATGTAGTGCTTTGTCGTAATTGACAGTTTCGGAGGTAGGCTCATCAGGGATCCTATCATATGATTCTCCCAAGAGCGCATAACGAACTGGCTGTCTTATTACTCTCCCACTACGACTACGCACTACATCAGCTACAACTACATAACTTTGATTTTGTTGTTGAACCACAACATCATCAGGGAGCTGAGTCTCCATGCTATACACAGGGATATCAACGACTTCTTCCTGTTGTGCAGTCTACTCAACATGACTCCCACTACTTTGTGGTAGTATGACTTCGGGCACTTGTTCTTGTGGGACATTAAGTCTGTTGACATTTATCCCACTACTAAGTTGCAATGGTATGTCAAAATCGACTTCAAAGGTTTGCATATGGTCGTTTTGATTTTCAGATGACTGAGTTTCCATTCCTTTGATAAGTTCCTATAAAACGAGCTTACTTCTAGAAACATGGTTCATCAAATAGTCCTCTTCTAGAAACTTGGCCTTTGTGCTAACAATTACCTTTTTCTCTTTAGGACAATAGAAAAACCACCTTTCTTCCCTTTGGGATAACCTATAACCACGCATACACTCGTTCTTGCCTCCAATTTATCCGTTTTCACCTTTAGAACATGTGTTGGACAACCCCAAACTTGAATATGTGGCAGACTAGGCTTGCGCCCAGTAGACAATTCTGTAGGGGTCAAGGGTACTGACTTTGAAGGAGCTAAGTTCAGAACATAATTCGCAGTTTCTAAGGCATGTCCCCAAAAAATATAGAGGCAAATCGGAATAACTCAGCATTGATCTAACCATTTCCATAAGAGTCCTATTTCTTCTTTCATCTACACCATTTTGTTGTTGAGTTCCAAGTGTAGATAATTGAGAGGTAATTCCACATTCTGATAAATAACAAATGAAGTCCGTAGAGAGGTACTCCCTACCACGATCAGATCGTAGTGTCTTGATATGTTTGTTATGTCGCTTTTCAGTCTCAGTCATGAAATCTTTGAACTTTTCAAAACATTTAGACTTTCAACGCAACAAATAAATATATCCATATTTTGAGTAATCATCTGTGAAAGTGAATAAATACTCAAAACCACCTCTTGCTTGGATAATCATTGGACCACACAAATCAGAATGAATTAACTCTAATTTATCACTTGCCCGATTTCCTTTTGAGGGGAAATTTCGTTTTGTTAATTTTCCTTCTAAACAAGATTCACAATTTGGTAGTGCCTCCACTTTCAATGAACTTAAAGGTCCATCCGTGGCCAACCTGGAAATTCTGTTTAGATTCATATGACCCAAGCGCAAGTGCCATAAATATGTTTCACTCAATTCAGAAGAACGTTTTCTCTTACTTGGTAAATCAACATTATTCAGTTCTTTAGGTGGTAACGGTTTAGGAATAGAGTCAACAACAAAAAGACCATTAATCAATATAGCCGAAGAGAGATAATGCTTATTGTGAGTAATAACACAATTATCAACGTCATGGAAATTCAAATCATAACCATCTCTCATAGAGCTATAAACCGAAATTAAATTCCTTCTAACAGAAGGTACATATAATGTGTCTTTTAAAGCTAAAACTCTACCACAACCAAACAAAATACTAATATTTCCTTATGCTAAAGCTGGGGCTGATGAATCATCTGCTTGATAGACATTGATTTCTCCTCTACTTAGCCGCTGCGTTACCTGAAATTCATGCAAATAAGTGCATATATGATTATTGGCTCCTGAATGTACACACCATGATATGGTACAAACAGCCGCTAAAAATGTATCAACAAAAAGTAGATGTAAGTCACCTGGTTTGTTTTTCAGCTTGGCCAGATAAGTTGGACACGACTTCTTATGATGCCCGGGCTGCTTGCAGTGATAACACTTGACCTTAGCCTTTTTCACACCAGCAGTCGCGCCACCAATAGAGGGTTTTTGAGCCTTTTTCTTTTTCTTCCCGCCTCTCGGCTTTGAAGAAGAACCTGCCTCAAAATTCAATGCCACAGGAGGAGCTTGGGACTTGGTAATAGTCTCTGCCGACTGCAAATCATTCAACAATATCGCAAGGGACAAATCTATTTTGTTCATGTCATAATTCAGGCGGAACTGCTGAAAGCTGTCAGGAAAAGTCTGTAGGATCATTTCAACCTGCGTGTCCTTATCAACGTTAGCTCCAAGGACCTCCAGTTCATTCGGAAGACTCATCATCTTCAAAACATGTCCCTTACCGATGAACCTTCAACAATTTTGGTATTTAGAAGGGCTTTCATGGAAGTCTGCTTAGCCGCACGATTCTGATCTCCGAACATTTCTTTGAGATTTTCAAGAATGTAATAAGCAGACTCCATCGACTGATGATGATGTTGCAGAACATTCGACATGGATGCCAAAATGTAACACCGCACCACTCATCGGCCTTAATCCATTTCTCGTAAGCCTTTTGTTCATCATCTGTGGCATCATCTCCAGGTTTTTCTGGACACACCTCATCGAGCACAAATTTGTACTTCAGCAATTAGAACAATATCCAAAATTTTGTTTCCAATCAACATAATTTGGACCCTCAAGTTTGTTTTGGGTAAGAATGGAAGTAAGGGGATTGAAAGCAGTCATTGTCAATCTGGGAGAAATTAAATATTTAAATAGATCAAATCAGTTTGTATTATGAACACTAAAATTAAAAACACATTATATATATACAATCTATGCACCTTGAACAACAAATTTCGATGGGAAAGAAGCTATTCTTGCAATATACATATATAATGACACATTTTCACTCCATAAACTTAAACAGGTCATACTCAGATGGAGAGTAGACTATTAATTTAAGCAAAGTGAATATCAACATTCAACATATATTAGTTCCATTGAACCAACATGCATACTCAGATGGAGAGTAAATACAAATAACCAATGACTAGTATAACATAGTGATTATTCAAAATATTTTTATCCGATATGGAAGAAGACCTATGTCAACGTGTAAAAATATTATATCACTAATTTTTAAGCCCGGGGACAAGGGAATTGATCCCCACAATTACTTGAATTAAAAATAACTAACAAAAAATTTCAAAATATTAGAAAAATAGCGAAAACACCATCTAAACGACTCCGAAAGCCCAATAAATGGCTTTAGTCAATCCATGTGTATTGCTCACTGGGCCGTTTCGAATGGACCTGCCAAATTTCAGATCAATTGGAGTTCGTCAACTTTTTGACCTCCGGTTTTCTGCCCTAATTCGACAAAACTTGCTTTTCCGTTTTACATGATAAAATTCAACTATAAGATTATCCTAACTCAAAATCACCAATATTAAAAGGAAAAATCAAATTTTTTGAATAATCTATATTACCCATAACAGCTAATCACACAAAAAACAGTGCATGTTTTCAGAAAAACAAACTTTGCTGTAATTCAAAACTTGCATATAGAACATGATATTTATCCTTATGGTTTACTCTAATTATTCAATTAGACGTGAGTAGGCTCCGATACCAATTGATGGAATATATACCGCTGTGGAAGCAATAACAAAATCTTATTAACATGTAATCTAAACAACTACCACGTACGGAGATTTTAGGACTACCTCTTGAAGCGTAAACACAATAAATCTATGTCGTTCTCCAGTTCCTCGGTTGAAAAAGCACCAGCATCTTTCCACAGTTTTCTACTGTGTTACCCAAATAATAACCAAAAATAGAGAATTTTGGGTGGAAAAAATTCTAGTAGAAACCGCAGTCATAATTGTGTGAAAAACGTCCAGCCCCTATATGTATATGTATAGCTGCGTTTTTTAGGTCAAAACCGATTTCAAAGCCTCTTAGGTTTCTTTCTCCCACTAAGGGCCGGTTTCCACATTTTCTTTCCCACTCAGTAACAATTTTCACTATTTCCTATTATTTAGGCACAGTAGGTACCACATAATTTAATTAACAAGGCTTCCTATAATGATATTAATTTCAAAATTCTGAAATTAATTTCCATCATAAAAAATTACGAGTTATTCCACTAAAAATTCGTAATTGCACTCCTTAGCTCAATTTCGAAATTCTTCCATAAAATCTTATTTAAATCCACATGTAAAGATTCATATACTAATCAATCAAATTAAATTACTGAATATTTAATTTATCGATTACTTCCTTTAGACTGACACTTAACTTATTTCATGTGTCGGATACAAAATCCACCGGCCGGTTTACACATAAAAAAACTTATAAGCTTTCATAAAGGAGTATCATCAGTATCAAAATCGAGACATGGATTCCATCAACTAATTATTACTTCGTCAATGTATATCAATGTTATCCAATTTACCAGGCTTATTGACTCGCGAAAGAATCTCTCCTTTTACTAAATCAATACAACAAGTGACATACACAACTAATAATAATTATATCAGGACTAAGAGTATAAATACATTAAATGGACTAGATAAATTATTTTATAAAGTCAGTATAAAATATTCATCTCTACTTGATCTCACAAGGCTGGACTGATCCCCGGAGGTGAAGCCAACTTATTACTGATTGAGCATGATGACAGGCGGCAGATACATACAAAATATATTAGCACAAGAAGTTGGAGTTAAACCATTCTCATAATCAAGATAAATTATATTTAATCTTGTGCTGCAATCATTCCGTTGATTTGTCCAATTCCATCGTTACATTGTGAACATTAGCTTCTATGTCTTACAAGAACCGATGATTCAGTCTTCCGTGTATAAGCTAAGCTCTATATACTAAATCATGTACTATGTAAGCAATGGACGCACAAACCAACACATGATCTATTTAAAATAAAACTTTATTGAATTTAAATAAGTAATTTAATAATTGTTCATAAAGAATAGTATTACATTACGCATGGCTTATAGTATATTCTAACGTAAATGATTATGAGAATTGACTTATTAAAGAAAACAATTCAAGACCTTGAATGTTGAAACTCCCGTGTAGACAGACCGTTAAACTTGAGTTCTCATGGTGAGTATATTAAATACAAACAGTAACGATAAGAGAAACTTTGGCATGGCTTTGAAGCTTTTGGCGTACAAAATTCCTTAAACGAATCAAATGACATCTCACAATTACAACTATACAAATTGAAAAAAATCATTTCATGGTTTCTAAAGAAACCAATCAGAAATTAAACTAAGACTAACCGGCCAAATACCAAGCTTAAAAAAATCTCAGAAAGTAATAAGAGTGGGAAAAGGATGAACCTGAAATAGTAATTAAATTCAAATGGACTCGCGAACGGAACTATGGACGAACCTCGGATTCACGAGCAGTGACTGGAAAAGTTTTTGATTCCAAACTCAAATCCGATATTCAAACTGTTGGAGAAGGAGAGTAATATTTAGAATGAGAAGAAAAGAGTTTAGGAAATATAGTGAATTGGAATGGAGATAAAACTTTATATTGAAGAAGGCTTTTGTTATTTTATTGATTTTCTTGATTACAAAATGAATTACAACATCACATATTTATACTACTCCATGGAAGGATCTAGATACTTGAATGATTATACAAGTTTATAGAATTCTCTAGATTGATGCCTATGAATTTTATTTGAGAAGTATCTAGTATCCTCCTAGAATTGTCTAGTTTAATACATTGATTTTATGAAAGATTTTTCTAGCTAGTACAAGAAGATTCTAGAACACCTCATGTTAATCAAGTTTAATCTTAACACCCCCCCTTTAAACTTGATTTGTGTCTCTCTTGGTAATCTTCATCTGATTCCTGAATTGAACAAACTTGTCAATTGGGAGTGCCTTGGTGAAGATGTCGGCAAGTTGATCATTCGTATTGATGAACTCCAGCTTGATCTTTTTGTCTTCCACCAATTCTCTGATGAAGTGATGTCGAATTTCTATGTGCTTTGTTCTTGCATGAAACACTGGATTCTTTGTCATAGCAATTGCTGACATATTATCACAGTTGAGTGTTGTTGGCAGAATTTGATCTTGCTGTAAGTCAAATAGGATCCTTTGCAGCCATATTGCTTCACATGTTGCGCTAGTAGTAGATATATACTCCGCTTCTGCAGATGATAGTGCCACTGTTTGTTGCTTTTTTGAAGACCAAGATATTATTTTGATCCCAATGTGAAGACATATCCTGAAGTACTCTTCCGGTCATCAATACATCCGGCCCAATCACTATCTGTATAACCGACGAGTACATTATCTTTTTCAGCTGAATATTTGATGCCAAAATTTATTGTGCCCTTCAAATATCTGAGGATACGCTTTGGTGCGGCATAGTGTACTTTACTTGGATCATTCATATATCTGGATACAACACTTACCGCATATAATATGTCAGGCCTTGTATTTGTGAGATAAATCAACGATCCAACCAAACTTCTATAGATTGATGCGTCCACCTTATTGGCACCATATTTTTGGATAATTTCTCATTCAAGGCTGCTGGAGTAGCGATTGGCTTGCAATTTATCATGTGAAATTTCTTTAACAGATCATCACAATATTTTTCTTGGCTTATAAATATTTCTCCATTATTTTGTTTTACTTGGATGCCAAGAAAATATCTCATTAAGCCTAAATCTGTCATCTCAAAATCTTCCATCATTTCTCTTTTAAATTCTTCTATCATTTTCTTGTTGGTGCCACAATAAATTAAATCATCAACATAGAGATAGATTATGAGAAAATCCGTACCTTGTTTCTTCACATAGAGTGATGGTTCACTTGAACTTCTTTGAAATCCATGTTTGCGGAAGTGATGATCGATCTTGCTATTCCATGCTCGAGGAGCTTGTTTGAGTCCATATAATGCTTTCCGGAGTCTATGCACCTTTTCTTCTTGCCCTTTGACGATGTAGCCTTGAGGTTGCTCCACATAAACTTCTTCTTCAAGTTCTCCATTTAAAAATGCTGACTTTGACATCCAGCTGATATACCTTTAATTTGAGTTGAGCTGCAAGTGCTAACACCGTCCTGATGGTCTCCATTCGAGCAACAGGAGAAAACGTCTCATTGAAGTCAATGCCTGGTTGTTGTGAATATCCTTTTGCAACGAGACGAGCTTTTAGCTTCTGGATTGTTCCATCTTCATTGTGTTTGGTCTTATAGACCCACCTGAGCCCGACTACCTCCTTGCCTTTTGGAAGATCCACTAACTTCCATGTGTGATTTTTTCAATCATTGTTATCTCCTCGTCCATAGCCTTCTTCCATCCTTCTTCTTTGATAGCTTCTTCAAATTTTACTGGTTCACAAGAAAAGAATGCAACATCAAAAGTATCATAAATTTCTTGTAATGAACGAGTCTTACTTGGAGGTTAATATGCATCAGTTGTTTCTTCAATTCACGGGTTAGAAGGCTCTTGAGTGTTAGATGTTGATCCAATGTTTTCATCGGCAATGATATCTGGAGTGGTTTCTTGATCTTTTTCCCATTTCCATGAACCTGCTTCATCAAAGATAACATCTCTGGAAATCACAAAGTTGTTAGTTGTAGGATTGAATAATCTATAAGCTTTGGATTCTTCACTGTAGCCAATAAAGATGAATTTTTCTCCTTTCTCATCAAATTTTTCTTTTCTGACTTGATCAGGAATGTGTGCATAAGCTATGCATCCAAATACCTTCAAGAAATCTACATTCGCTTTCTTTTGGAACCATACCTCATAAGGAGTTTTATTTGGCACAGCTTTCATGGGGGACCTGTTCAAAATATAGACAGAGGTATAAACAGCTTCAGCCCAGAATTTGTTTGGAAGATGTTTACCTTTTAACATGCTCCGTGCCATCTCCACTATGGATCGTTTTCTACGTTCTGCCACTCCATTATGTTGGGGAGCATATCTGACTGTAAGCTCCTTTTATATTCCTTGGGCCTTGCAAAATTCGTTAAACTCCTTGGATGTGAATTCTCCTCCACGATCCGTCCTCAAAATCTTCAACTTATGACCACTTTGCTTCTCCACTGATGCTTTAAATTGTACAAACTTTGAGAAAACTTCTGATTTTTCTTTTAGAAAATATACCCACATCATTCGACTATAATCATCAACAAACAAGAGAAAATATATTTTTCCTCCGAGAGAAGGTGTCTTAGTTGGGCCACATACATCGGCATGAACTAGCTCCAAAGGAACTCTAGCTCTCCATGAGGTTTTTGTGAAGGGTAGTCTATGCATTTTTCCAAAAATACAACCTTCACAAATTTTACTTTCCACATTTATGTGTGGGAGTCCAATTACCATATTTTTCTTTTTGAGTAATTTGAGACTTTTAAAATTTAGGTGGCCAAATCTCTTATGCCATAATTGAGAAATATCATTTTCCTCCGATTTTAATGCAAGATTCTCAATTGACATTTTCAGTGGAAAAACCTTGTTTGGAGTCATTTTAATTTTGGCCACAACTTGATTATTTTTTTCATCAATATTTGTACTTTCATTTCCCACAAAATTAACTCTATAGCCTTTTTTTAATAATTGTCCCACACTTAATAAATTTTGTGTTAGGCCCGTACATAAAGCACATCAAAAATAAATTTAGTCTTACCTCCCTTTACTGGAACTGCTATCACTCCCTTTCCTTCGACTTTGTGTGATTTTCCGTCTCCAAGCTTAACTTGAGAATTAACATCTCCATCCAATTTGACGAAGCTTTCTTTATTTCCTGTCATATGATTATTGCAACCACTATCCAAGTACCAAATATCCTTCACATTTAATTTAGCACTAAAGCAAGAATAGAAAACATTATCTCCTTCAGTAAAATTAGCTTCGTCATTTTTATTGTACCAACAGTCCTTTTGGGAGTGATTAGCATTTTTGCATTTTAAACACATAAATCTGCAACTCTGAGTATTATGATTAGACTTTCCACAAATTCTACACTGGGAGGAAGACGTAACTTTATTATTCTTCTCATACCTTCCACGAGGGCCTTGATTGTAATCTCCAAATTTTCTTTGCTTGAAACTTCTGCTCCCATAATTGCTCTTTTGTTGGAAATTTTTCCTTCCTTCTTTATCCCTCTCTCCTCCTCTTTTATTTGAAATTGACACTTTAGATTGAAAAGCTTGTTCCACCTCTTGAGTTGAAACCCTGCTCATTCATAGCTCATGTGTCTCCAAAGAAGCCATTAGTTCTTGAAAACTTAATGTAGATAAATCTTTAGATTCTTCGATAGCGGCAACAACAGGATCCCATTTTGCGGGTAAACTCCTCAATATTTTTTCAACTATCTTCTTATCTTTAAGTTTATCCCCATAACTTCTAATTTGATTAACAATGATAGTAACTCTATTAAAGAATTCTTTCATGATTTCATCATTTTTCATTGCTAAATTATCAAATTCTCTCCATAAAGATTGAAGTTTGATAGAGATTACCTTAGAGAAGCCTTGAAATTCCTTTTGTAGAATACTCCAAGCTTCTTTTGAATTGGTGGCAGCCATAATACGAGGAAACATAGTTTTATTTACCCCTTGTTGAATGAAGAGTAGTGCCCTTGCATCGTTCTTCGTATTTTCTTTAAACTCCTTTTGCTTTGCCGCCGTCCATGATGCTAGTGTTTCCGAGTCCTCGGGTGCATCATAGCTTCTTTCTACAAGCTCCCAAAGGTCTTGAGAAATGAATAGAGTCTTCATTTGAAGGCTCCAATAATCATAGTTTTCTCCATCAAAAATAGGGACAAGATTTTGTGAATAGTTGAATAAAGATGATGAAGATGATTGTGTTGCCATGGTGGTTTGTAATGGAACATAAGGCTAAACCCGGGCTCTGATACCAAATTTGTTGGAGAAGGAGAGTAATATTTAGAATGAGAAGAAAAGAGTTTAGGAAATGTAGAGAATTGGAATGGAGATAAAACTTTATATTGAAGAAGGCTTTTGTTATTTTATTGATTTTCTTGATTACAAAATGAGTTACAACATCACATATTTATACTACTCCATGGAAGGATCTAGATACTTGAATGATTATACAAGTTTATAGAATTCTCTAGATTGATGCCTATGAATTTTATTTGAGAAGTATCTAGTATCCTCCTAGAATTGTCTAGTTTAATACATCGATTTTTATGAAAGATTTTTCTAGCTAGTACAAGATCATTCTAGAACACCTCATGTTAATCAAGTTTAATCTTAACACAAACGAACTCCATGTCCTCTCTTGTTAAAGCTTTTTACTCTATATATATGCACATGTAGGAGTTGAGGATCAAGATGTGCAGGTGGTTCACAAAAATATATGTGATCATATGTCTATGCCAGTGATTGTGTGGGAGTGGGAGTGTAGGATGAGATATATTAGGACATAGTTAGGGAATGTGGGAAAATGGTGCTGGGAAAGAGGGAATCATGTACTTTGTTAGGATTCTTACTTTTTTTTACTCTTTTTTTTTTCAAAATTTATGTTACTTATTCTTTTGTTAGACTTTTTTTGAACTTTTTACTAAGTTGAACAAATAAATAAAGGTAAAAGATCTACTTTCTTCTTCTTTTTGTTAGATTTAAAAAAAAATTTACTATGTTAAAAAATAAATTAATAAAAGTCTAATATGTATGTTACACTATAGTATATATTCATACGCTAAGAGTATGAGTACTTTTGCATTATTTATTTATTTTTATATAAAACCTATTAAGAGTAAGATAAAAATTTTAAAATATTAAGATTGGACCTAAAAGAAATATTTATGCTAAAGTAGTATAGAATTCGGGGTGTGGTCAAAAATTAGGTTTTTACATCATGTCCCTCTTTGCTTGAAAACCTGAAGAGTTTTCAGGCAAAGAAAAATGATGAGGTGACTAATTTTTGGCCTCACTATTATTTAAAAGCAAAAGATGAGAAGAGAATAGGTTGCCAAGGCCTTGGTGTTAGGCAACCTACATATCCCCGGTTATAAGGAAATCAGGTCACGTGCAGTTCAAGTGGAAGGAGAGTGTCCGAGTATTCTTAAAAGGAGAGTCAAGGGAAGTTCTGTCGAGGTCCCGATCCGCGATTCCTACTATTACATCAAAATAAAAAGAAAATTACATACTTTTGAAATATAAGAGTTACAAAATTCCTATCTAGGTGCCATCTAGAGTCTTGTCTTGATTCTTGACTTGCTTCCCACATTGACTTTAGATTGAAACTCGATGCCCTTGATGTAACAGACTATGAAATATTCTCACAGGCTTATTAATTGATCAAATAATGGAAGATGGAACCTGGCCATATGTCTTTGGATGCATTACGTCAAACATGGTCGCGCCTTATATTAGAATCAAACGTTCAACTTTCTCTTGATAGAACTGAGATTTTATTTTTTCACATCTAATCCCTACTTTGCAAAAAAACCTACAACGCATCACAAACAATCAAAACAAACAAAAAATTTCTGCCCAGTTTGTATTAGGAAATTTTTGTGAGTTACTAAAAACACAATAAACTATATTTGCTAATGCAGACTAAAAAACATCATTTTTTAAATAACAGGGGATGGTGTACCCTGTGTTAACAAGAAAGAAGGCAACCAGGGGATGTAGTACCCTGTGTTGACGATGAGATAAGGCTCGTGGCACTCTGAGATTCTACTAGGGGATGTAGTACCCTGTGTTGAATAAGGCTCGTGGCACTCTGAGATTCTACTAGGGGATGTCGCACCCTTTGTAGGTAGAAAGTAATGTGACCATGGGATGTAGTACCATGTTGGCAATAAGATGAGGCTCGTGACACTCTGAGATGCTACTAGGGAATGTTGTACCCTATGTTTGCAACAAGAAGTGCAACCAAAGGATGTAGTACCCTATGATGGAAATAAGTTGAGGCTCGTGGCACTCTGAAATGCTACTATGAGATGCCATACCCTATGTAGAAAATAATGCAGCCAGGGGATGTAGTACCCTGTTTTGTCAATAAGATGATGCTCACGGAACTATGAAATGCAAATATGGGGATGTCGTATTCTATGTTTAACATAATGCAGCCAGGGGATGTATTACCCTGTGTTGGCAATAAGGTGGGGCTCATGGCACTCTGAAATGCAACTAGGGGATGATATACATTATGTTGAAAATATGCAACCAGGGGATGTAGTACCCTGTGTTGGCAATAAAATGAGGCTCATGGCACTCTAAAATACAACTAGGGGATGTCGTACCCTATGTTGAAAATAATGCATCCAGGGAATGTAGTACCCTATGTTAGAAATAAAATGAGGTTCATGGCACTCATAAATACACCTAGGGGATGTCGTACCCTATGTTGGTAGAAAATAATGCAGCCAGGGGATGTAGTACCCTGTGTTGGCAATAAGATGAAGTTCGTGGAACTCTGAAATACTACTAGGGGATGTCGTACCCTATGTTAGAAATAAGAAGTGTAATCAGGGGATGTAGTACCTTGTATTGAAGATAGGAAGTTGATTCCTATGATGAAACCAAAAATAAAATGATTACATGTATATTGGAAGGAAATCATGGATTTGAGAACTTCGCTTGGTGGTGTTCGTCTTTCCACATATTGTTTCACAAAACTATTATGTTCCTGTTATAAACAAAGAACGATTCGTTAATTTTAAAAGAGTGGTCAGCTTATGGCCTTGATTTCTTGGGCGACTTAACCTTGCATCCATTACACTTATTTGAAAAACTGACCCTATCGATGATCGTACAAATTACCTTGAGATTTTGACTTTACTTTCTGAAGATCTTCATTCTCACATCAATACCTGACTATTTTGCGCCTATCACCATTTGTGTCTATGGTGCAAACAACCTTGCTCCCCAAAAAAACTTTTGATGAGTAACTTTGTTGATCCTTGAAACATTGCTTAGTCATTCAAGCCTTTTGGTTGACAAGGAATATCAAAGTTGGCTTTACGGCTTTGCCCATACTGTTTATGCCTAGAAATTTTGCTTCATATAACAGGGAAACTGTATCTAATTTTGTTGCCTTTTCTTTGCTTTGCTTTGACAAAAATTAGACTGAAAGGGACTCAAAGAGAATAGTACCAAAGAAAACAAGTAGGTGAACTACTAGGCATTACAATTTAATCAAGAAGCGTCCCTTTAAGGAAAATAAATAAGAAAGGACTTATCAGGAGGAATATGCTGACATTAATGAACATGACATGCACTTTGGACTGGATGCCCGATCCGTCTGAATCGTCTAATTTCAATATTTGTTGTAAATTTCACTTTGAAACTGAGTTCTTTGTCTTAACCATGCTTGTGCCGGTATATATGAAGACCTAAAATCAATCAACAATGCCCTTCGTGGGTTTTCACTAATTGACCTTTCTCATTTGCCTTTTTTCTCAACTCACCATCGCTTTATAGTGCCCATGAGGGTTTTCACAAATAAGACTCTCTCATTTGTTTTTTCTCAACTCGCCATCGCCTTATTGTGTCCTTGAGGGTTTTTACTGATAACACTCTCTCATTTGTTCTCTCTTTGCAATGGTTGAAGCGTCACCCGCAGTACACTGACTTAGCATTCTCAAAAGCTTATCAGAATGTCTTAATAGGGAAAGGTAAAAAGAACTACTCAACTGAATTAGAACTTTTGGAACCATTTGATGGAACAACCGTCGAAAATTAAATAAAAACATCCCTCAATTTCTTTGAATATTGGGGAAATATGGATTTCTGTTTCGTATGACTGAACCTCGGAGAAAGGCTGCCTACATATCCTTTCGGGATCAAGTCGAACGTAGTTTAGTTCAGGAAACTCCATTTTTTGATTTTTCTTTTTTTGATTTTGATTTTTTTAAAGTACATCAGTTCCAAAAGAGGGTAATACAAATAAATATAAAGAAAGCTTCAAAGGGCTAACTAGGGTTAAAAAGTGTTTGGGTAGCGAGAATGATAGCCTTTCGTTATCCCAACCCGAGAATGCTAAGTATAAAGCAAATTCCCCAACAAAGCATGTCAGACATAGTATCTCTTGATTGTATCTGCATTGACGGATATGTCTGTCCCCTTTCCTTCTATATATGCCAAGTCTAAAACTCCTTTAGACAATATTTTCTTGACGAGGTAAGGACCTTGCCAATTCGGGGCGAACATTCCTTTTGCTTCTTCCTGGTGTGGAAGGATGCATTTCAAAACAAGTTGTCCTACCTCAGATTTTCTTGAACGCACTTTCTTATTGTAAGCGTGTGCCATTCTTTGTTGGTATAACTGACCAAAACAAACTTCCGCCAAACATTTTTCATCAATCAAACTCAATTGTTCAAATCGTGACTTCACCCATTCAGTGTCTTCAATCGCAGCTTCAACAATTATTTGGAGAGAGGGAATCTCAACTTCAGCAGGTATGACCGCTTCAATTCCATAAACTAACAAGTAGGAAGTTGCACCAACTGATGTACGGACAATTTTCAGGTATCCCTAAAGAGCAAAAGGCAGTTTGTTGTGCCATTTTCTACACTCGGACCATTTTCTTAAGTATATTCTTGATGTTCTTCTTTGCAACTTTGACAGCTCCATTAGCTTTGGGTCAGTAAGGAGTAGAATGGCGATGCTCAATTTTAAATTGTTCACATACTTCCTTCATCAGATGACTATTCAAATTAGCAGCATTATCCGTAATAATGGTTTTTGGAATACCAAGACAACAGATGATGTTGGAGTGAACAAAGTCTATTACTGCTTTTAATGTAATAGCTTCTACCCATTTGGTGAAGTAATCAATTGCAACCAAGATGAATCTGTGCCTATTTGAAACTTTTGGCTCGATTGGTCCAATGACGTCCATTCCCGAAGAAACCAAAATCCAAGGAGATGACATAGGATACAACTCTTAAGTAGGCGAATGAATCAAATCACTACGAATCTGACACTAGTCGCACTTGTGAACAAAACGATAGCAATCTCGCTCCATAGTAAGCAAATAATATCCTACCTCAAGGATTTTCTTTGCTAGAACATATCCATTCATGTGTGGACCACAAACTCCCGATTGCACCTCACTCATAATCATTTCAACTTCTTTTGCATCCACACATCTCAATAAATTCAAATCCGAAGTTCTTTTGTATATGATTTCCCCACTCAAGAAGCAACCATTAGAAAGTCACCTAATAATTCTCTTTTGATCCCTATTGGCATGTTTTGGGTATTCTCTTGTTTTCATATACTGTTTAATATCACAGTACCATGGTTCAGTATCTATTCTACTTCAACAGTTTTACAATAACCATGTTGATCCAGGAATTGAATTTCTAATAGGTCAATGTGAGTATTACCCGGATATGGAAGCACTAAGGCCAGGGTGGCCAAGGCATCAGCTAATTCATTGGGAAACCGAGGAATGTACCCGAACTCGATGGACTTAAACCTTTTTCTAAGATCTTCCACACATTGTCTATATGGAATGAACTTGAGGTCTTGAGTCTCCCAGTCACCTTGAGCTTGATGAATAAGCAAATCTGAATCTCCTGTTACCAACAGTTCATGCACATTTAGGTGTATTGCCATGTTCAGACCCATGATGCAAGCTTCAAATTATGTCGTGTTGTTTGTATAGAAGAAACGAAGTCGTGCTGTGGCAGGTCAATGTTGCCCAGTAGGTGATACAAGAATTGCCCCAATCCCTACGCCTTTAATAATAAAAGCCCCATCAAAGAATAGTTTCCAAATTTGACAGTCATCTTGGTCTACTTCTTCCACTAAATTAACCTCTTCATCTGGGAAGTATGTGTTTAAGGATTCATACTCATCAACAACCGGATTTTCTACCAAATGATCAGCCAAAGCTTGTGCCTTCATGGTCGTACGAGTGACATAAACAATATAAAACTCTGTGAGCAAGATTTTCCACTTTGCCAATCTGAGAGTTGGCATTGACTTCTGAAAGATGTACTTCAGGGGATCCATTTGGGATATGAGGTAAGTTGTATATGCCAAATGATGGCGCCTAAGCTTTTGAGCGACCCAAGTTAAGGTGCAACATGTCCTTCCCAAAAAAGTGTATTTGGCTTCATAAGTAGTGAACTTTTTGCTCAAATAATAGATTGATTGTTCCTTTTCACCCATGGCATCATGTTGTCCCAAAACACAACCAAATGAACTTTCCATTACTAAAAGATATAAAAAAGGCCTACCCAGTTCCGACGGGACTAAAATAGGAGGATACGACAAATATTCTTTAATCTTATCAAAAGCTTCTTGGCACTCATCTGTCCATTTGATAGAAGCGTTCTTTTTCAACAACCTGAAAATGGGCTCAAATGTGGTTATAAGCTGCGCCATGAACCTGATGATGTAGTTCAACCTCTCAAGCAAACTCATGACTTCTTTTTTATTCTTCGGTGGAGGCACCTCTCGAAATGTCTTTATCTTGGAGGGCTCTAACTCAATGCCTCTTCGACTAACTATAAAACCCAATAGCTTCCCAGAAGGAACTCCAAATGCACATTTAGCTGGATTGAGTTTGAGATTGTACCTTTGTAACCTTTCAAAGAACTTTTTCAAATCTTGCACATGATCCGCTTGTGTTCTAGATTTAATAATTACATCATCAACATACACTTCAATCTCTTTGTGCATCATGTCATGGAGGATGGTGGTTATGGCCCTCATGTAAGTTGCCCTTGCTTTCTTCAAACTGAATGGCATGACCCTATAACAATAGGTTCCCCATGGAGTGGTGAAGGCGGTCTTTTCTGCTTCTTCTTCATCCATCAGAATTTGGTCATACCCGGCATAACAATCCACAAAATATTGGATCTCATGTTTAGCACAATTGTCAACAGGGATATGAATGTTGGGTATGTGAAAGTTGTCTTTTGGACTTGATTTGTTTAAACCCTATAGTCAACAAAAACTTTGATTTTCCCATTCTTTTTTGGCATAGGAACAACATTTGCTAACCTTGTAGTATATTGGACGACCCTGATCACATTTGCTCTTAGTTGCTTCGTGATTTCTTCTTTAATCTTATCACTGATGTATATCTTAAACTTCCTTTGTTTTTTTGGATTGATGGAAAATTAGGATATTTGGGAAGCTTATGAGCCACTAAATCGGCACTCAAACCTGGCATGTCATCATACGACCAAGCAAATACATCTCTATACTCGAACAAGACTTGAAATATGGTATCTCTCGTCCTTTGTTTTGTATGAATGCGTATTTTGGTTTCTCTAGTTTCTTCGGGATTTCCCAGGTTAATTGCCTCAATTTCATTTAAGATAGTCTTAGGCTTATTCTCAAATTGATCCAGTTCCCTTTTTATTTCCTTAAGAGCCTTGTCTTCATCATACTCAACTTCTTGATTCATTATTTCGAGATTAAACAATTTTTTAAGATCTGGCCATGAATTCCCGCAAACAAGTTATGGTTTAAAGCCAGCATTAACAAAATAAGACTCCTTTCTGATGGGAAGAGGAGTTGCTTCCCAGTTGTTGAGCGAGGTATCTGGACCAATCAGCTGAAAACTTGCACGGCTAGAGCCCTCACCAGCTAGAACCATATTGATCCCATAGAACATCTCCTTGAGACCCTGGCATATTTCATCAATGTCATCCTGAGTAGAAGGATTTTGGACTTCTTCAGGATGCGGCTTGACAAAAGAGTTTGCAATGTGAGGGATTGGTTTTGGACAATTTCCAACAATTTTTTTTGTGGGCCTTGGATCTGTTTATGTCAGCTGATGTTGGTTTAAAACCCAATCCAAAGGTATATTTCTTCAAAAAGTAGCAATGGGGTTCACAATTCCTTGCAGGAAAGATCCTAATCCTTTTTCTGGGTCATAGCCGTTCTTCAACATCAGTGAAGTTACTATCACAGATGTGGCTGAAAGATGGGGATGCAGAATTGGGTTCCTTCTTCCACATGGTGTACCTCATGTGTTTGGTATATGAGGGATTCACATCCTTCCTTGGCCTCGATACATGGAATGGATGGGTCATTGTAGACGGATGAGTCATCCTCCCCATGAACAATAATTTCTTGCTTGTCATACTCGAATTTGACCATTTGATGTAGGCTGGATGGTATAGCTCTAGCCATATGGATCAACAACCTTCCCAAAAGAAAATTATAGGATGTTTTCATATCTAACACTTGAAAGACAATGTTAAAATCAACCGGGCCAATTGTCATAGTAAGTTCGATTTCCCCAATAGTGTCTCTTCTTGAACCACGAAAAGCTCTGGTGCTAACATTACTAGTTTTAATTCTGTTAGTGTCAATGTTGAGTTGTTGTAGAATAGAAAGAACGCATACATCTACACTTGAATCTCCGTCAATCATGACTCCTTTTACGTAATGACCTTCACATTTGACCAAAAGATGCAAATATTTATTGTGCCCAGCACCGTCCTCAGGCAAATCATCATCACTGAAAGAACTTTTGTTCACCTCAAAGAATCTTTTAGCCATTTTTTCTAGGTGATTCACCGTTGTCTTTTCTGATACATATGCCCCGTTCAATGTTTTAATCAACACACGTCGATGTTCTTCAGAGTGCAAAGGCAGAGATAATAAAGATATCTAACTGGGGGTTTTCCTTAGTTGATCAATGATTAAGTACTATTGAATTTCATCTTCTTAAGGAATTCTTCCGCTTCTTTTTCTAAAACGGGTTCTTTTACTAGGAAGTGATTTTTCTTGGCTTTCTTAGCTTTTCTCAATTCCTCTAGTGAGTAGCACCTTCCAGAGCGAGTCAAGCCTCAAATTTTATCTGTTTCTTCTGCTATCTCTTTTCCTTTGTATGTCACGATAGTGTTGTTGTAATTCCAGGGAATAGATTTTGTGTTTGACCCTGGGAGTTGTGCAACAGGTCGGATCACAACTGGCTCTTTTATATTTCTCAAAACATTATTCGGAACAATCTTTTGAATGCCCCCGGGGATATAAAGTTTTGGCCCACCCTATTGAACCTCAATCTTTTTGTGCTTCTAGGGACATAGAGAACCATTTTTTTTTAGAATCTTTGAAGTTTGAACTAAGACTCGCACCTTTCACAATCAACGGTGCCAATTGCGGCTGGCTTACTATCACTTTTGGATTTTACCCTATGGTTCCAACAACCATCTCTATTTTTTCAGACTACTTATAATCACGATCATCATAAATCATCCTAATAAAATGTGTATTATCATGAGATGGGAGCAGATTGTTTATGATATTATGAGTATCTTCATTGTTTGTCACAACAATTGCCTTTGCTTAGATCAAATTTTCAATGGCTTTATTTAATGTCCAACAATTTTCGGTACTATGACCTTGGGTGTTAGAGTGATGCTCATCTTGCATTGGAGTCAAAACCTTTTGAATTTGGATTCACATAATGCGGCATGATAGGTTCAATTAACTTCAGTTTCATCAACTTTCGAAATAAGCTTGTATATGATTCTCTACTTCGGGTGATCTCTTTCTTTGGGACGAGGATAATATGGCGCCTGAAAATTTAGCCGGAGTTGATGAGAACCTTGTGGAATCGGTGCTCGCCATTGTTGGTGATTGGGAGGCCTAGCATAAGCCTGAGCATTAAACACTGTGTATTTTTGCGGGAGAAATGAGTACCGGGGACCCTGAGGCGGATAATAATATTGGGCAGAATTGGATTGTCCCCCGAACCTAGATGCCATCATAGATCCTTCTCCTTCTTTTTCCAAATTCTGAAATTGCCTGACCCGCTTTGAATTGCTTGCGTGGTCGCCTTAAAGGAGTCCTAACTCACAACTATACCGACTTCATGCCATTCTTTACTATTTCCCCTATCTTAATCGCCTCAGCAAAAGGTTTACCAATGGCGGCCAACATATAATGGAGGTAATCAGGATCCTGAGCTTGAAGAAAATGGTCAATCATTTTTGCCTCTTTCATTGGTGGTTTGACCCAAGCAGCCTTCTCTCTCCGCTTGATTGCATATTCTCTAAATCTTTCTGCTGGTTTCTTCTTTATGTTGACAAGAGAGGAGTGGTCTAGCACTATATCAATATTGTACTGAAATTGTTGGACAAAATCTTGAGCCATGTCATTCCAAATGTGCCAGTGAGAGATGTCCTGATCAATGAACCACTCTGAAGCAATTCTTGTCAAACTTTCCCCAAAATAAGTCATAGTAATTCTTCTTTGCCTCCTGCTCCTCTCAATTGGTTACAATATCTCTTCAAGTGGCCATAGGATCATCGTGACCATCATACCTGTCAAACTTATGGGTCTACAATCCAGGTGGCAAATAAACATGGAGAAACATTCATAAATCATGGAACGAAACACTCTTGTGGCCTCCCACACCATGTATGTTTCTCATGATTTATTCCAAGCTCTTCATTTTTCTGGTCATTTCCTCTTGTTCCATATTCTTGTCGAGCTTTTTGATCTCAACTGGGAACATGATTCGAGGAGTGTACTTGCAGGTCATTTTTGATGGGTGCGGACGAAGGACGTGGAATGGAGGTACTGGGAATAGTGGGAAGGTTAATGCTTATACTGAAACTAGGTTGGTAAAATAGGTTACTTGCTATGGAGATGTGCACTTGATTTGCAACTACCACATTATGAAGATTATTTTAAGGCCCTATGGGTAGTGAGGGCGATGCCTGTCCACTCACTCAGGCTTGTTACATGTGTGCCAACTGTTGTTTCAACACTCTTACTTATTCAACCAGTCCCGAACCTTGTTCAACCAATTGTTCATGGACATCATCATTATCTGACTCATTCTCACCGTTGTTCGCCATTCAACCTTTTCCTTTTGATCTCGTGTTGTAAGGGTGAGTTTCAAGTTTAAACTGCAAACCAACCACCTCTATTTAAGTGACATTATTTGAAAAAGGATTAATTTAGTTTGATTTAAAAGTTGCCACTTGGAATAAATATTTAAGGTGTCCCAAGTCACCATTTATTTAAAAATCCCAATTCAAGGAGATTGACTATGTTTAAAATCCACTAAATCAGAAAACTGGATAAGGAATTTTGTTAACCCGGGAGAAGTTATTAGGTACGGTCGCTTTAATCATACCTGGCTTAATTAAATTATTTTAAATATGTATTTTAGAAACTATGTACATTTTACCTTTTACCGCTTTCAAATTACTTGATTACTCGTAATTATAGAATAGGTACGTGTACTCTTTTTATTTGGCGCGTCAAGAATCATGCCACGCATACGTGTACACAATAAATAATTGGGATTCTACTTAGTTAGGATACTTACTTCTTTTTTACTCTTTGTTTTTCAGATTTACGTTACCCATTCTTTCATTGGATTTTTTTTGAACTTTTTACTAAGTTAAACAAATAAATTAAGGTAAAATATCTACTTTCTTCTTCTTTTCGGTAGATTTAAAATAAATACTATGCTAAAAATAAATAAATAAATATATATATACATATATATATATATAATTAAGAAAAATTAAATAAATAAATAAATAAAATCTAATATTTACACTATACTATATATTTATACTCTAAGAGTATGAGCACTTTTGTAGAATTTATTTTGTTTTTATATAAAACCTATTAAGATTAAGATAAAAGTTTTAAAATATTAAGATTATACTTAAACGAAATATTTATGCTAAAATATTATACAATTTGTGGTGTAGTAAAAAATTAGGTGTTCACACCATGTATTTAGTAATTATCTTGACTAACCTTTGTGAAATAGTGACAAGTCTTTTTAGTTAAAATATACCCAGTGATAACCTACGCAATAGACTAGCAATTGAACAATACTACAATCTAACAAAAACGAGTAAAAGAAAAGAATATGCGAAGCAGTAAATAATTACTAGAAGAAATAATGATTAATAATCCACAATATCGCGACCAATCCTTTCCTTAGAGTGATAACTAACAAACCACGATTGTAAAACCATAACTTTCATATGTGAGAAATGTGCTCAAGATATCAAGTCAAATGGCATGGCAATACCCTTCATGCATTTATCTCGTCCTCACCAAATATACGTTTAACAGTAGCAACTAGATGAAAGAAATACCAATAATAGTAATGAAAAAATGGAAAATATACAGGTTGCAATAAAGAACAGGATAATACATATGGACTACGATAACAGACTAGGTAGAAGGCATAGAAGTAATGATAGCAATTAGGGAAGAAGAATATAAATTTTCACTAACTAGCATGGTACAAGGCCTAGCCATAGATATAACCAACAAGAGGGAAAGCATGATGTTTACGAGCAAAGAAATAGAAGACATGAATAACTAACATGATAGAAAGTTTATACGAAAGTGTAACAAATGAGAAACAACATGGATGTAGATGTGACAACAAGAAGGAAATCATTACATTTGCAAGTTAAACATACAGAAGGCATGTACAACACAATAACAATTAAGATAATGGATAAAGATAGAATAACGACATGTCCCCTAAAAAACATAGGTGCAACAGTAACAACTCATGATAAATGCATGAATGTATCCAAAATTAAAAGATATCAAAACATAATGCATGTCCCTCATCGTCACCTGCACGGAAATACACTTCGTGTCATGAACACATGATAATATAAAATATGATATTATAAATGAAATGGTACGGCATAAACCTTTGTGCTTTGAGTCCCTTACTCACATGATAATGTAATTGAAATAGTATTGTATCACCCTTCATGCTTTTACTTTCATTCTCACATGATAATGTAAATGAACTGGTATGAGATCACCCTTCGTGCTTTACACTCTCCATCACATGATAATGTATATGCAATGGTGCGGTATCACCCTTCATGTATTGCACTCGTTCTCACCAAGAATATGTGTATCAATGACAAGCAAGGTAGGAAGCATGGATACCATCAAGCAAAGTGATTAAACAAATATTCTACATGAACATCAATCAAAACTTTCAAGACACTAATAATATAGTAAACCTCAAGAACCTTATTATTCAAGTATTTCAGCAAGTCTCAAAATGATTTTCAACTCAAATATAGAATTCAACATCTCAAGAATAAGGGTCGTAGCGATGTATTCGTGTTTAAGTATAGTGATGACCGAATTAAACATATCAATAGTTTCACAAAAATCTATCAAATTTTAATCACGTTATGATAAGCTAAATCTTGGTTCTAGAATTTAATTTCATATTCTTAGTAATCTAGAAGTCAGTTTAGACACGAAACAAGAAGGTCATGTAATTATACAAGGCACAATTTACCGCATAATTTACCCCCCGATCATGATTTATCAGGACACATGCATATACACTCGTCATCACAAATATGTGTTACCCCCGCATGTAGCAAACAATAGCAATTTGTAGGAAAAATCCCCCAATAACCAACAATGTTAGGCCAGACACTTACCTTAATTCATCTAAATAAACACCTAAATTAGCTTTTCCTTTACAAATTCACCTCCGCTCGGCTCAATCTGGCTAAAGACGACTTAACATCAAATAATGCAAGAAAAAACAATTTCAATCAACAGAGCGTTGATTTTATACGATTTTTAAAAAGTCAACAAAAGTCAACTCAAGCCTGCACGTTCAAAACCTGGGTCAAAAGGTAGTTCTTGACTACCCATAGCTCCGCGAGTCCATGTGCATGTTTTTTTCTACATTCGAGTCTAATTCGACTCTCAAATCTCAAATTTTTGTTTTTCAAAACTTTGACAAATCTCCAAATTTTTCCCTTAGATTCTCATAAATTTGACATTAAATCTAATGTATAATCACTAAATAGAACTAAAAGTTGATTAAAACTACTTATCCAATTGTTTGGATTAGTAATTACTTCGCAAAAGCGAAACTTGAACAGTTCTATCTCTATTGCAAATTAGATAAATTAGATCACAAATATGAAGATAGGGCATATTCAAAAGGGGTTCAAATGTTCGCAAAAGCAAACTAATAATGCCCAGTTATGAAGCCTGTCAGTTCCTAGCCTCATCGCAAAAGCGATCACAAGTCCACAGAAGCAGTAGTCTCGAATGCGAACGTCAACTCGCAAATGCAAGACCAGAACAACACCAAATTTGGATGTTCTTCCAAACACTCTGAAACGCATACGAAACTCATCTGAACCCTCAGAGATCTAAATCAAACATCCATAGTATTCCAAAAACATAACATGAACTCTCTTGCACGATCCAAATACAAAAATAACGTCTACAATCACGAATCTGAAGCCAAAATGCATGAAATCACAATAAATTTTAAGAACTTCCAGTATTGCAACCAAGAGGCCGAACCGTATAAATAAACTCCAAATGACATTGAATTTTGCAAGCAAGTTCCATATGATGAAACGATCCTATTCTTGTCCCGAAACCATAATCTGAACCTGATTGCCTTAAAGTCAAACCATGGTCAAACTTAGGAAAATTCAAAATCTTTATACTGCCAACTTCTACCAAATAATGCCGAAACATTTTAGAAACATCCAAATGCAAATCTGGACAATTCTCAAAAGGCAAACTTTAGTCAATTCTTTCAACTTCGAGCTTCGCAAATGAGATTCACCCAATAAAACCATTTCTGAACCACTCAAAACCCAAGTCGATGATGCACGGAAGTCATAATACACTATACAAAGTTACTCATGACTTCAATCTGCTGAACCGAATGCAATTTCTCAAAACGACCAGCCGTGTTGTTACACAATCAAAAGCTCAATAACATTTTACTTTCTTGCTTATTTGTATTATTCCTATTTTTCATGACCCAAATTCTCCCCTCCATGAACCGCCGTGATGACACCTAGTCTCTATGACTAGGTAAGCCTAACATTTACAGAAAATAGGGAAAACATAATAGCTAACAACTAGAGGTAAATTTTTAATAAGAAATTAAGATGCCGCTTGGCACATACAATAACCACTCTCGAAGTGTACATAAACATCCCAAAACCCAGAATATCATAAGTCACATGGTACAGAAAGAAAAAAGTTCTTCTATACTCCAGAGTCTAACAAAAAAAGAAATACAAGAAGTGTTTGACATCGGGAAGAGTAGAAAGGGACTCTGAGGCCTTCGAACATGGCAGATATACCTTGAAGTCTCTACAGTTATCTTGCCTCACTGATAATATGGTTATTAAGTGGTAGCTGGATCTGAACACAAAAAACATGTGCATGAAAGGGCATGAGTACACCACAATGGTACCTAATAAAAGCCAAGCCTAGCCTCAGTCAGGTAGTAATGAGGCCAGGAGGGCACTACTAGAATATATAAAATAAAGCAAGATAGAATGACATACATCAGTAAAATAAAGACTTGAAATTAAACATGAATGAAATGATGGAAGAAAGAAACTCAGTACACATAGATAACAATATGGGATCTTCGAGATACCATCTCGTAGTCCCAAACGTAAATATGCAAGGGGATCTCCTGGAATACCAATCTGTACTCCCAAAGTAAATATGCAGAACAAGAGGATCTCCCAAAATACTGTTCTCTTGACCCAAAGTAAATATGCAGAATAAGAGGATCTCCCAGAATACCATTTCGTAGTCCTAAAGTAAATATGCAGCTCAACTAACATAAATAATAGTTTCAATAGGGAAACTACAATTAGGACTAAATTCAAGTCAAGAAAACTAGGAATTTCACTAAACATGTTGCACAGAGTTCAAATAGGAAGTTAAGACATGTAAGCATGCAATTCCAAACTAAAAAGAATAGTTACATATGCTAGAGTAGCTCAAATAAGGGGAAACATGTTATTACTGAGTGAAAAAAATGGAGTACGGCAAATAGCCCATGTACGTACTTGTCACCTCACGTACACGACGCTCACATATCAAAACAGTACCATATCCTAAGGGGAGTTCCCCCACACAATGTAGGCAAGCCACTTACCTCAAACCAAGCTTATATCTATCCGCAACAATGCTCTTCCCACGAATATGAATGGCCCAAGTCAATCCAACATCAATTAGGTAACATAAATATTACTACAAGGAACTAATCTAGCTAATGAATCAAAGCTTGAGCAAGAAGTTGGAAAAACCACCTATAAAGCCTCCTCGGGCCCACGTCTCAGAATCGGGTCAAAGTCATAAATTATGAATACTCATTCACTCACGAATCTAACCATACCAAATTTACTCAAAATCGATCCCAAAATCACAATCAGAAGACAAAAATTTGACCTAAGAACTTTTCTAAAATTTTTCCCAATTTTTAACCCCAAACCACTAATTTAATGATAAAACTAAGGACTTATTCCTATTAATTAACCAGAACTAGGTAAGAATCACTTATCCCAAACACCCACGCAAGAGTCTCTCAAAATATTGACTTCTACCGAGCTCCCAATTCAATTTTGTGAGATGAACTCAAAACCCTCGATTTTTGAACTTTAAATTCTATCTAGGTCTTCCTTCTTTAATAACGCGGTCAAAGCCCCGCATTCGCGAAACACAAGCTGCTTCCCTCCGAAAAAACACTCACTGTGAACACGATGCATCGATCATAAAATAAAGCTCACCTTGTATGACCATACGTGAATGCGGGACACACATCATGAATGCTTAGGCTATTTAGGATGGAACTCATCTGACCATTGATTGTATGCAAACGCGAGGTCATTATCGCAAACAGATAGCCTTAGTGTCCCATACTATCGCGAGAACAATGTCGCTAATGCAAATAATAAACCTAGCTAGCTTCTCAGGTGACTTACGCGAACGCGAGACCTCTTTCACAAACGTGATGAAGGAACGGTCTGCAATAAAGCACCAAAAAATCAACCAATTCCCAAAGTCCAAAAATGATTTGTTAAGCACCCAAAACTCACTCAATGCCTCTGAGACCTCAATAAAACATACAAACCCATCCTAAATACCATACTAACTTAGTCGGGCCCTCAAATCACATGAACCAATGCTAAATTCACGATTTACCCTCCAAGTCAAACTTAAAGAACTTGAAACTTTAAATTTCAACAAAACAATGTCGAAATCTATCAAACCATGTCCGATTGACCCTAAATTTTGCATGAAGTCGTAATCAACATTGGACGTACTTCCAAGTCCAAAATCACCCAACGGGCATAATCCCGTGAGTTATCATCACAAAATTAGTCACACAACAAGCTCCTTCTTGTGGTGAACATCTCCCTTCGATTTTATTACAAAATTCTAAACCAAACGCAATAGATCTTGAATTTAGTGATCGATCTCACTGTAGATTCGAATTTTTAGTCTGCAAACTTATTCGTTACTCCTTGTCGATAGTTTGATTTTTTCAGATAGATTTTTGCTATTAAATGCAATAACAGATCGTAAAAAATTTATTGAAGGTACTGTAGCATCGAGAGTTCAATACAATTTTTAGCATTTTCGTAGCAGCGTTATAGCGTCGATATGGAGGAACTTTTCTGAATTAAAACGCAACCATGGATGCTACGTCCTCTCCCCAGCATCTGGTTTTGGGAGAGGTTCATATCGTTCTAAAAACTGTTCAAAAAGAAAACACAAACCTATCGTATGCTTCAACACTTCAAGCTAAGCAGTCCGATCCGTCAAAAAATAGAGCTGTGTCCAGTTATCGTCAACCAGGGTGAACCTGTAATTCAGTTCACTAAGGAAGAGGTTAAAAACTTCATTAGGGAATAAGTTTTGGATCATGAAGGTGTTATTAAATTTTCTTAGGGCAGACATGATCTATCAGAAGTGCAAAGAATATTTTCGTCGCAATTTAATGTTCACGGTCAATGTAACATTGGGCACTTAGAGTTTCGTCATCTGTAAATCAGGTTTGATCTCTACAATGATTATGTTCATTTCCTTTCAAAGTCGACAGGATATCATATCCAAAGGTGACGAATATTTCTTCAGAACATTCCCATGGTCTTTAGAATTCAATCCGAATGAGGAGACGTCGATGGCAGTTTTGTGGATTTCTCTTCCAGGTCTGCCACCAATCTTTTTTGCTAAGAGGTCGCTATTTTCTATTGCCTCAGCTGTGGGAAAACCTCTGGCTGTGGACAAGGCAATACATGATAGAACGAGACCTAGCGTGGCAAGAGTTAAGGTTATAGTTGATCTTTTGGATAAACAACCTAAAAAGGTCAAGCTGCAGATTTTAGATAGAGTTTCAGGTAAATCTGTCAAGATTTGTCAAGAGATAGTGTTCGACAACCTCCCTAAGTACTGTGCTTTTTGCAAGCATCAAGGACACGATGACAAGGCGTGTAGAATTAAAAAAGAAAAAGCTGGAGCAGAGCTGGTGGCAGAGGAAAATTTGGACAATGATCTGCCTGGTCACGAGGTCGATGATTTAGAAAAATTACAAGGGGATGCAAGGGACTATCTAAATGCTAAAAGATCTGGACAAGGAGTTAAGGATTCACCAGAAAAAGATGGTAATTCAGGAGTTGAATTAACAAAAGTCTCACAGCAGACTGTACAAAGTGCAGAAGGAGTGATTGTGGAAAATAATGCAGGTGTGAAGGATGTTGTTGCTCGAATTGATTCTACTACACAAACTGGTATGGTAAAGGATGTTACGAGAATGACTGTTGGTTTGAAGCCTGCACAACATACTGTGAATGATAGGGGTGATGCTGATCAACATGAAATGGCTAGGAGTCCTGTGGTTACTGGTGTATCTGATGCACCACATGCAGCAGTGCCAGTTGAGTCTATGGAGGAGGTATTGAAGTTGGATAAAGGACCTCCTAAGCCTTCTAGAGATGTACCTGCTTCTACAATCTATGCACAATCATATGTTCCTACTGCTGGGGCAATGCAATCTACTGCAGATAGTATTTCTTCTAGTGCACAGGTTGGGCAGGTGTTTTTTTTTGGGGATGAGGCATTAACATCAGTTTTTGGGGATGAGCATACCAAAATAGATGCTATTCACAAAGGACAGAGGCAATGCTGCAATGTGCCGCAGATAGGAAGTGAGGCCAGAGAGTACTTTGTTGATGCAGCTCAATCAAATGTTACATTTGCAGACACTCTCCCAAGGCCAAAGGGTGATTCTAACCAGTTTTGTAAAATGCAATCTACTATTCCACTGAATTTGCCTTCTACTGTTGTAACTGAAAAGATGGTATCAATTTTTGCAACCTAGTGATCCATATAATGTACCAGAATCTGACAATACAAAAAGACATGAAGAGATGCTGATTGAGCAGCAGCAGATATTGCAGAATACTAATAATACTATAGATAGTATTTCTTCTAGTGCACAGGCTGGGCAGGTGGTTGTTTTTGAGGGTGAGGCATTAAATCTGAGTTCAACATCAGTTTTGATTACTTCTGAGCATACGAAAACAGATGATATTCACAAAGGACAGAATCAATGTTGCAATGTGCCGCAGCTAAGAACTGAGGCTAGAGAGTACTTTGTTGATGCATCTCAATCAAATGTTTCACTTGCAAACACCCTCCCAAGGCCAAAGGGTGATTCTGCCCAGTTTTGTAAAATGCAATCTACTGTTCCATTGAAGTTTCCTTCTACTGTTGTAACTGAAAAGATGGTATCAAATTTGCAGCCTAGTGATCCATCTAATGTACCAGAATCTGACAATACTAAAACACTTGAAGAGATGCTGATTGAGCAGTAGCAGATATTGCAGAATACTAACAATAAAAACACAATACAGTTTAATCAACAAAATGGTACTAATTTAGAGGTTTCGGATAAGTTCACATCTTTAACAGATCCTACTGGATTTACAGTTCTACCAGGGGAAAAGTCGACAGTAAGAAATTTACTTGATGCTTCAAAAAATCCTGGATAACAAACTTGTAATGAACTGAATAAAGCAGCAGTTTTGTTTAATTCTGAGCGTACTAGAAAAGAGGAAACTCGACAGCATCTCTGCTGCAATGTGCAGCAACTGGTAGCAGGGGAAGGAAATGTACCAGCTAGTGTACATCAAATTCTCAAGACAAATATGCAAATATCAGCAAGGCTTATAGATGATGAGGTTGCGCAGAAAAGATTTCGACAAGATACCTCTAACCAATCTGATATGGTTCAACAAGGCAATGTGACCTCTTTGTTAAATACAGCAGATGCAGTTTCTAATGAAGCCTTTCTTCAGCGTGGATTCGATTTACATCCTCCAGCTGCTACACAACAAATAAGTGAAGCTGCTCAACAGTCTGTAAATAACTGGTCATCTATGTCCACTAGAAAAGGAACTTCAAAAACCAAAAGCAAAACACACAGCGCAGATAAGAGTCCAGCGATACATATAGTTCCAAACTCATTTGTTGCACTTTCAAATGTCAATAATGAGAATGCAATATCGATTGGACAGAATATGCAGATGGCCAAAGATCAGTTTTCTCCAATCATACCTTCCTCCAGTACACATGTGGAGACAACTATCAAAGATCATGGAAAACCATCAACCTCCACTGGAAATAACAAACCAGTAATTCAAGTTAACATGAGGGACATGGTCACTAAATCGAAATTGTGGAAAGACCAACGAGATTTTGACGATGACGAGGGTTGGGGAGAAGGACTTTCTGGTTATTCATAATCGAAAGATGACCAAGAATTTGACGACAGTGCAGGAGAGGACATTGATGCTACAATTCAGACCAAAATTTCAAAGGTAATCAGCGACCATCAATCGTCCTGCAAATCTAAAACCTGCAGCAAACACAAACAGCAACTTGAACCATAATGCTCCACTATTTGTTTCACGAAATACTACAAAATCAGGCAAAACATCAGCTTCTGTTCGCAACGCAACAGGACTGCAAACATCAGCCCAGAATAAGATTGTACCAATAAAATCAATCACAACTTTGAAGGAGACGAAAATATCGGATGCAATGACGCAACCTTCCCATAAACTACTGGATGAGAGGGTAGAAAGACATATATATGAAGAAGTGGAGGAAAATGATATATTAAAGCAATGCCGGGTAGACTCGTCAAGAAAATGTGATTCGTTGCCAATGCATAGTAAAACAAGTAAGAAGTCTCGTGAAAGAGATAGAAATTAGGACGGCAGGATGTTTGAAGACTTAAACATAAGGAGACCTCCAATGAGAAATGCAAAACAAAAACAGGTCACTCAAACAATTATTACAAAGGCCAATCGATCGAGGAACAAAGCATGAATTTTGAAGTCATATTGAGAAAAATTGTGGACGAAGACATTAATCTAGAAATTAAAATTTTCACAAAATTGGAGAAAAGAGAGCACCAAGATAGCTTCTTCAACTTTTTATTTTTCCATCTGATTAGTATTTTTTAATGTAATATCATCACTGAGCATGTTATAAACTCTAGGATGATCATATTGTTCTTAATTCTTGCTACTTCTTTCTTTTTATATGCTTGTTAGTTCATGAGGCTTTTATTGGCCTCAATAGGATAAATAAGGTAAGGTTTACGACGGTTATTGTTATATGGGTAACAAATACCGGTGCTATCCCCCCCTTATATATTTCTCCTATTTGTTGTTGTAACTTTCGTTTTAATTATATCAATGAAATCTAGCCCTAGGCGATTGCCTAATGGATCGCCACAAAAAAAAAAGAATCGACAAAACTCCATTCCTGAGTTGCCATTACACAATTCCGACTATGGTCTAAATCCTAAGATTTAAGCTTTTGTTTAGGTACTAAGTATCCCACAATACTCCAAACACCAAAATGAAACCTCCCGGAAAGTCATAATAGCAGAAAAGGGTACAGTGAAGTAGTTAATAGGGGGATCGAGGCTATAACTCTCAAAACAACCAGCCAGGTCGTTACACTATTGGTCCTGGTAACTCTACACCCAAAACCAATATATCTGCCGTCTATTTCAATTTTAAGGCTACGTCATATATTTCTGCTTAATTAATCTATTGTATTTGGATCAAATTAATTCACTGATCTATAAACCACATACAAATTCAATTGTACTGTTTTATAGGAAAATAATTTGCTGCCCGCTATGGGGCATAGACAGCCGTGTAACTGGATTAATCCCTACATCTGTTACTAATTTGTTTGATTCTTTGTTCTTAGGAAAAACCATTAAAAATTTAGATAATGGTTTTAACAACACACATAACATTAAGGCCCAAGGAAATCATCCTCAGCACGAGAATTTAATCAATGACACCCGCTTTATCCTCTAACAAAGTTTTTTTCTCATCATGATGCATGCATATTACCCTCCCAAGACCCCACTTTGTGGGACTATACTGGGTAGTTGTTGTTGTTGTTGTTGATGTATGCAACATATGTTTCAACAACGAGGGAAGCTGCTCGGCACTAAAGTTCACCTTTAATCTGGCTGACTTCAGGAGAGTGGTTGTCTTGCAAGAATCTCATAGATCGAGCATGCTTTTCCTCGAATATAGCAAGTTATTCATCCTTGGAGATTAAGTTTGCCTCCAAATTATGCAATCTTTCAGCAGAGTCAGCCTCACGATAAGATGCAGCAAGGGAGACAATGTGGACTTCAACCCATTCGGCCTTAGTATCTTCATATTATTCCCTTAACTGGACAACCTCTTGACTATTAGTCATTACTTTCTGATGGCTTTGCTGCCAGTGAGCCTCCAATTAAATTGCCTTAGCATCTCAAGCTTTTAGATCTGAGAGGCAATCAATAATTTGGCCCCTCTCAGCCAAAAGTTAATCACGCTGGGAGGTAAATTCCTCTTTATCACGAATCAACCTTTCAAGTCCCTCGGAGGCAAGGAAGTTGGCTTGCAAATCGATAATGAAAATCCAAAAAGTTTTCATAATACAAATATAAGAAGCAATAGAAGAAAACAAAGACTGTACCATCGCTACATTGTGCATGTCATTGTTCAACAAACATTATCCAGAGAGGGTTGGTATCTTTTCCCAATCTTTCACTGAAGCCAATGGCTTCAGATAGTTAGCAATTTCCACTGGTCGGGACAACAACTACCTCTTGTAGAAACCGAGATGGTGGTGCTCCTCTTCCTTTGGGAATCTTCTAAGGAGGGCAACAAAATTTTGTCCTGGGTTCCCATGAACTAGGGATTGGGAAGACGGATATCCTCCTCTTAGGAAGCTGCGACCAGCGAAAATGATATAGCAGCTGCTGGTAATGAAGGCTGAATTAAAAAAGAGGTATATGAAGTATATGGCATTATAAGGCCAGAAGCAGCTGCGACAGGTGCACTACTGGTTGATGGTTGCTCGTCAACCAAATATGGAAGAGACCCGGTACTTAGCCCTATAGTACCAGGTGTTAGATTTGATTTTAATGATGAAAATAATATTTTCTTTTGTATAGGAACACATGGATTACATTCAATATTGAAAGAATAAATTAGAGAAGATCAAGGAACTCATAGATATCACACAAGATTGAAGGAATCAATAAGAGAAAATCAAGCAAAGCAGCAAAGATTAAATGAATCATTGATATTGACAAAATCAATTTAGGCTAGGATTCACATTGAATATGAACCAGAATAAAAATTCTTGTGTCTTTAATTCTAGCATTTAATTTCTGCATCTTTAATTCTATCAAGTTATTATATCTAGTCGACTAAATTGAAAACTAGTCAACTGGTAGCGATTAATTTTAATAATAAAAGCTTCACCCCCTCCCTCTTGTACTTTCAATTTGTATCAGAGCGAGGCTCACATTTTTCTTTTGATTAACAGCTTGTGAAAAAAGATCATGGCAAATCAAGTTATCATAGGAGCATTCTTCCAGGAACGAACTTCGCAAGTAAGGCCACCATACTTCAGTGGACAATATTTCTCCCACGGGAAAGTTTGTATGGAAATAGATGCAAAGGCTTATGATGTTAGAGTCAGGAGAGTTATCAAAAAGGGGAACTATCTTGTGCAGGTTATTGCTGAACCACTTGATGATCACGAAGATATCGATTAATATACAAATTAGCAAATAGCAGTTGTACAAGTCAACAATAAGGCGAGAAATTCTCTCTACAATGCTATAATTAGTGAAGAGTATGAGAAAATCTCCAGTTGTGATAAATCCAAAGAGATGTGGATAAGCTTGATGTTACATACAAAGGAACTAGCAAAGTAAAGGAAATACACATCAACATATTGGTTCATGATTATGAACTCTTTCAGATGAAAGAAGGAGATTCTATTGAAAAGATGTTTGCCAGATTCTGCAAAACCTTTAGCGATCTAAAAGCTTTCGGCAAACCATACTCAAGTGGTGATCAAGTTATAAAGATTATTAGAAACCTATATACTACTTGGCAGGCCAAAGTAGTCACACTTGAATCACAGGATATGAATAAGCTATCATATGAAAAACATCAAGGAGAACTCATAGCTTTCGAGAAAACATATCTCAAGAAAACAAACCAAGAAGAAAAGAAGAAAGCAGTTTTATTCAAGGCCACAACTTAGATAGTTGAAAGTGATATCGATAATGATCATGAAGCTCTTTAAGAATATATTTCCATGATGTCAAGGAACATGGATGGTTTAATGAGAAGATTAAGGAATATGGAAGAGTAAGGATTACACCTAGGCGATCCAAGCAATATAGCGAACAAAATAAGAATGATGGACAATACTATGAGTGTGGAAGATTTAGACATGTTCAACATGAATGTGCATATGAGAAGAAAAATCTCCAGAGGCTTCAACAAGAACAAATCATTTTTTGGCGGAATTTCTCCTTTAAAACATTTCAAACCCATAATTACTATAACATTAAAATCCCAGTTTCGAGATACAGAAGGGGTTGATTCTAGTTGGGTAGCGGAAATACTCTCGAGCACACCACACCATTTTTCCACGCACCATCATCTAGTAGCAGGTAGCTCACAGTTCACCAGCTCAACTTTCTATGGTTTGGAGTAGCGTCTTCTTCACGTAGAGGGCAGTCATGGCTGCGACAACCTCTCCCCAGCCTTTGGCTGAGGGAGAGGCAACCCAGAACACATCACAAAACATAACAAACAATAATTCCAAGCTAACGTATGCATCACAGATTGCTGGAAAATTTTCTGCTGCAAAAACATCAAAACTGGAGCTTTTCTCCAGTAAGTTTCGAACATGGAGAACCTGCTATTCAGTTCACCACTGAAGAGGTGAACGCTTTCACCATCAAAGAGGGGTTACACCAAGCAGTTATCTTCAAGTTTTAGTATGGAAAACCTGATCTTCAGGAGCTACGACAGTTGATTCCGAAACAGTTCGATATCAAAGGTTTTTACAATATTGGACAATCGAATATCGGCACATATTGGTAAGATTTGATCTTTATGAAGATTTTGTACAAGTAATGTCAAAATCTTCTGGTCATGTTAAGTGTAAGGGTGAAGAGTTTTTCTTTAGAACTGTTCCATGGACAATTGGATTTAATCCAAGAGAAGAAACGTCCAAAGCATTGGTTTGGATATCTTTACCTGATCTCCCAGTAAATGTTTTTGCAAAAAAATCTTTAATGTCCATATCCTCTGCGATTGGAAAACCTTTAGCAGTTGATAAAGCGACACAAGATAGAACGCGACCTAGTACTGCTAGGGTTAATGTTTTGCTAGACTTACTAGACAAACACCCTAAAACGATCAAGATTAAGAGTGGGGATTTAAAATCTGGTACGTTGGTAGAATATTATCAACAAATTATTTATGATAATCTACCAAAATACTGCATTATTTGTAAACATCAAGGACATGGTGAAAATTCATGTCGATGGAACATCAATGAAAATACGATAGAGGCAGATCATATGGAGGTAGTAGAAGGCTCGGGTAAGCTTGACAAATTAACAGGTGATGCCAGGGATTACCTCAATACCAAAAGAGCTGGGCAATCAAGGGATCACGAGGCAGGACATGTTTCTATTGAACAACGGGTTTTACCAAGGGATAAAGAAGAGCAAATTGACGCTGCGATAAATGATAAAGGGAATGTGAAGGCACCACTAGAAAGTAACGTATTAACTTTTGGTACAAATGATCATTCAACATAAGAAGTTGGAAAAGCAATAGATGGTGGTGTATCCGTTCCAGTTGCTACAGCAATAAATCCAAGTGACAGGGATGAACAAACAGTGGTCAAACACGTGGGTCATCTTGATCATGTGATTGACCTAAAGGAAAAGGAGATGGTGACTTAGGTAGTGTGAAGGAGCAGCACCATGATTTTGGTGTGGGCACACCAGGTCAAAAAAGTTGCGGAGGTATTGGTGTGCAACAAAGAAATATCAAGATAGTGAGGCATGTAATTGATTTTGTGGGCTCACATGCACACTATGATAATGATAACATTGAGCAAAATTCTGAAAATTCCATACTCATGGCCGAAACATTTGGAAAAAAAGAACAAAAGGTGGTGGGCCAACTTGGTCTTTTGACCATTAGTGATAATAATGTCACTTTTGGTAAAGATGAACATGTGGGCTCAACAAAAATGAATGGGCATCCAATATACATAAATAATAATAAACATGATGAAATATTACAGCACATGAAAGAGAACCATTATGCTTTCGGTGTCGGCTCATCTGGGCAAAAAAATGGCGCTACTTTTGTGCAAATTTGAATAATAACCATGTGGGCCAGCTGTGTCTAATTGAAAATTCCAAAAATCTTGAGCTAAATGGTCAAGCGTTGGCCTCATCTATTCCAGGCAGTGGCAAAACAGCTGTTGTTCAAACCAGTGCAATCATTTCAGTAGAGGAAAGAAGACTATTGGATTGTATGCACAAGGTGGTAACTCGAGCCAGTGACGAACGAGGATATGAAAGTAATGAAGAATTAAGCACACCGGAGGAAGTAGGATCCTTTAGTAATACACAGCTTCTCGTCAATTCTGGGCAGAAACCAATAAGTATGACCAATACAACAGATTTTTTATCCCATGATAAACAACTGTTGGATGCAATGCTAAATGAACATCCCTTTGAAATTTTGGGTCGTGATGCTTATAGCGCTAAACGTGAAAATAGGAGCAGGAATAAGGTACAACAACAAATCAAGTAAAGTGATATTAAATCACAAGATGTACCAAACTTGGATGCACAAGGTTTTTTGCACATGTCAAATCATCGGACATCACAAGAAGGTGACATAATTGAAATGATTCCACAATGCGTCGAAACAGTCCAAATTATTGCTACAAAGGAACAAAAGTCTCAAACAAAGGAAAAGAGCAGGGACGATAATGTTAGACGACCTCCGATGAGAAATGCCAAGCTTAAGCAGGCCGCCCCAACTACGTCAATAAAGTCAAATCAATCCAAAAAGAAATCATGATTTTTGAATACTTCTTGAAGAATTGGGACGATGGTGATAAAGAATTACAAATTGAAGAAATTGCAAGGATCGACAAAAAGGGACATCATTATAACTTTTTCATCATTTTAATCTGCCACTTTGTTAGTATACTCATTTGTTATCTCATCACAGAGTATGCTTCAAACTCTATAATGATCATAACATATTTGGACCTGTCAAATTCGTATTGTTGCATTCCTGTTAATAAGTGAGGTTGTCAAGCCTCAATAGGATTTAGTATGGTAAGTTTAGCCTGGTATGTGTTATATGGGTAACAATACCTGTGCTAATTCCCCCTTATTTGTACTTTTCCTATTTGTTGTATTTTCTTGTTTGCTATTAATAAAAACCTAGCACTAGGCTCTTGCCTAGTGGATTACCAAAAAATAAAAAGAACAAATCATTTGGAAGCTGGAGTGATAAAGACAGTTCAGAACACGAAGAAATATCAAATCTTTGCTTCATGACAATTCTAGAACATGACATGAACAAACTTTTACGATACTGGACAGATGAGGACACTTCAGACGATGAATGAAACAATAATAATGAGAATTTTTTCATAGCATGAGATGAAACAAGCAACGAACACCACAGGAGAACTCAGAAAGGAAAATAGTACTTAGATGTTACATGTTCTAGCCACATGATATGTGATAAAAACCTATTTAAGGAAGTTACAAAAATAGAGGGAGGAAGAAATAAGTTTGGCGATTATTCAAAATGAAAAACAGTCGGTACTGAAACATTTTCCTTCAATAACAACTACGATATCACTGAGGTTTATCTCGTTGATGAACTTAAATACAATCTTCTGAGTATAAGTCAGCTATGCGACTCAGGTTATAAGGTAAAATACAATAAAATAGGTTGTGCTATTGAAGATGAAACAGATAAATTATTAATCCCCTAGGTAAAAGGTATGGAAATGCTTACATTATTGATGGTTTTGAAAATATATATGGTCATATCTGTTTAACATCCATACATGATGATCATAGCTTATGGCATAGGAAACTTAGTCATACGAGCATGCATTAGATAGAAAAAATTTCTAAGCATGAGTTAATTATTGGTTTACCAAAACTGAATTTCTCTAGCAATCATTTATGTCATGCTTGTCAAATTGGAAAACAAACTAGAAACCCTTAACAAAACAAGGATATTGTATCTACCTCTAAGCCTTTGCAACTACTTCATATGGATTTATTTAGGCCTACTAGAACTGCTATTAAAGGAGGAAAACGATATAATTTTATTATTGTTGATGATTACTCACATTTTACTTGGGTGATCTTCATATCTCATAAAATTGAAAAATTTTGAGACTTCTATAAGATGGCTGAAAGCGAAAAGGGTATTTGATTACAACAACCCAAAAATGAACACGGAGGAGTATCTAAAAGCAGAGCATTTGAAGACCTCTGTAATGATCAATGATGTACTCATAACTTCTCTGCACCAAGATCACCCCAACAGAATGGAGTGATCGAAAGGAAAAATAAAACCCTCTAAGATATTGCAAGAACTATGTTACTAGAACATTAAATCATTTCTAGGCAGAAGGAGTAATTACAACATGTCACTTTCTCAACCGATGTCTCATAAGGCCTATTCTGAGGAAAACACCTTATGAACTATGGAAAGGTAAACGTCCTAATATTAGTTATTTTCTTTGGAAGTAATTATTTCATTCACAATAATGGTAAGGACAATCTTCGAAAATTTGATCCAAGAAGTGATGAAGGTATTTTCTGGGTTATTCATTAAATAGTATATCGTTTAGAGTCTATAATAAATGCATATTGTGTGTGGAAAAATATGTACATGTTATATTTGATAAGAATAAATCTTTAGATGATAAATGAATTACACCATGTGATGAAGATCAAGCTCAAAAAATTAAGCGGCAAGCAAATCTCAAAAGTCGACTAGTGGATCTAATGTTATGATAGAGTCAACTAATGAAACTAGAAACAATCCACCAGAACCTCCGAAGGAGTCAACAACTCATATAGTTCATCCAAATGAATGGAGAAATGAACATGAATATCCTCAAAAATTCATCATAAGAGATCCAAGCAAAGGAATAAAAACCAGGGGAGCTCTCAAGAAGAAAGCAAACATAGCACTAATCTCTTAGATTGAGCTAAAGAAAATAGAGGAAGCTCAGAAAGACTCAAGTTGGACGCAAGCAATGCAGGAAGAGCTTGATAATTTTGACAAAATCAAGTACGAAAACGGATACCCAAACCTGAAAGTGTTCATGTAATTTGAAATGGGTCTTCAAAAATAAACTGAATGAGGATGGAATTGTTGTAGGAAACAAAGCTAGATTAGTTCCTCAAGGATATTCACAACAAGAAGGAGCCGAACATGATGAAACTTTTGCCCTAGTATCTCGACTGGAATCGATACGAATTCTTATGGAATATGCATCCTTTAAGGGATTAAGGCTATTTCAGATGGATGTTATAAGTTCCTTTTTTGAATGGTTTCATTGAAGAGGAAGTATACATGAAAACAACCTCCTGCATTTGTAGATTCAAAGTTTCCTTATCATGTGTGTAAGCTAACCAAATCGTTGTATGGACTAAAGCAAGCTCCACGAGCATGGTACTAACGACTCATATCATTTATTATTTATCATAGTTTTATAAAAGATAAAGTAGACACTACTCTATTTAATAAAAGATCATTAGAAAGTAATCTCATTATTCAAATTTGTGTTGATGATGTTATATTTGATAGTGATAATCTTCTTATGTGCAAAGAATTTTTAAATCTTATGCAAAGTGAGTTTGAAATGAGCATGATGGGAGAGCTGATGTTCTTCCTTGGACTTCAAATCCAACAATCTGAAGAAGGAACGTTCATATTTTAGACCAAATACACAAAGGAGTTGATCCAAAAATTTGGCATGAGCAATGCTAAAGCTATTGACATCTTAATGAGTACTTCAATAGATGAACGGGGAATTCTTGTTGATAAAACTAAGTATCATGAAATGATTGGCTCACTTCTTTATCTAATTGCTAGTCGACCGGATATTATGTTTAGTGTTTATGAATGTGCAAAAGTTTCAATGAACTTCTAAGGAATCACATCTCGCTGGAGCAAAAAGAATTATTCTATATCTCATTGGAACTGTCTTGATATCTTATTGGAACTGTCTCTAATGGACTGTGGTATCCTCTTTCTAACACATTAAAATTAGAAGATTTTTCAGATGCTAATCTTGCAGGAGATAAGGAAGACGGAAAAAGAACAGGTGGAACATGTCAATTACTTGGCAACACATTGATATCTTTGAATAGTAACAAACAAGGATCAGTTGCACTATTCACTATTGAAGCTAAATACATCGCTATTAGACAATGCTATGCACAATTATTTGGATGTCTCATCAACTTGGTAACTATGATCTTTTAAGCCAATACCAATTTTATGTGATAATTCTAGTACTATATGTCTCTATAAATATCATGTTCATCAATCTAGGGAAAAGCATATAAATATCAAGCATCATTTTATTAGAGATTATGTTCTTACAGGAAAAATAGAAATATCTTTTGTTGGAACAACTGATCAATTAGAAAATATTTTTACTAAGTCATTGATAAAAGAAATATTTTGCTCTTTATGAGATTTTCTTGGCATTATTTGCATTAATAGTTAATATTGGGACTTACCTACAATTAATTTTTTTTGTATGCCTAATGTTCTATATCTTTTCTTAATCATTAATTGCACCTCCGGTTTCCTTCTCTTTTCCTCTCTTTTCACATTAGTTGCAAATTTCAAAGAAGGAAAGCCAATCATCATGTCGGATCAACTGACGCCTTTTCCTTTTCTGTAGTCAACCGTCATAAACCCTCTTTTTAATATTGGAACTTCTTTTCAATCTTGATCGTCCCTATTGCCTAAAAACCCTTCTTAGAAGCATTTCCTATATACAAAAAGAACTCTTAAACGGACAAACACCCCAAAAATCCCTCTAGCATCACTAGAAAGAGTACTTACTCCATAGCAAAACCCCCTTCTCAGCCCCCTAAAGGGTAGACCTAGGGTCCGATCATTCTAATGTTTTTCCCTCTTCTCTGGCTGATTTTTCTGATCATTATCACACCTTAGCAGAAAAGTTTTTCAGAAAATGACCTATGGAAAAACCTCATATTTCCTTCACTCAAACGAAGTCAAAAATAGATCTTTCTTGTTCCCTAGAGTCAAACCTAAATTTCAGGGATTCTCCTTATAGGGACTTTTTCATCGCTCTAAACGACAAGCCTATTGCTCATGGGAGGGTAGTTGACCTTGATGACATGGAAGCCCTAAATTGTAAGGTAAAAGATCTTTTCATCTATCAAGGGTGGTCAATGTTCTTTTTTGTTCCTCTATTTAAAGTCTATGAACCCCTAATGAGAATGGTTTATGCAAATCTTCGCTCAAGTAAGTCTGATAAGTTGGAGTTTTTAGTGTTAGGAAAGCGTATTGTTCTTAATTGTGCCATGCTTGATTCAATCTTTCAGTTTAACTGTTTTGGATTCCCTATGGTTTTCAAAATTCTGTCCCCATGATTTTTTAAATTTCCTTTGATCAAGCTAAAAGGTGTATTGCCGATTGTCCATCTGAATCTCTCTCAAACCTCTTAGGCCGTAGTGATGTTAGTTTCGAAACTCGAGTTTTGGACCACATTGTTGCAACCACTCTAGTTCCTCGTACTGAGTCTTTCTCCACCTTCTCTCAAAGAGACACCTTTCTAGTATATTGCCAAGTGACAAAACTCAAAATCAAGCTATCGTCCTAGGTCATCAATTTTATGATTGAAAGTGCAGATGATCCCACTTGTTTACCCTATGGCATGCCATCACTCACATCCAGAGTTTTTGCCAGTATGAGGTATGTGTATATGTGAAGGGCTCATGTGTTAAGAAACAATAAGGAGAAGTCAAGCACGCTTAAGCAGATTCCAAACCCAAACATTATTCTTCCAATCCTAGCCATAGTGATTCTAACCTTGCTGAAAAGCTTAGTGCCACTGAAAATTAGCTCTCTACAATCAAAGATCTTCTCACTGCCACTCTGTCCATTGTTAGTGCCATTCATGCTATCTCCAAAGAAACAGGGTCTGATGTTTCCAAGATAAGAGTTGCGGTTCCCAAAGTTAGAGAAATCGCTGTCAATTCATTCAAGGAGGTTCATGAACAGTTTGATGCAATGAGTGTTTCATCCAAAGACGGCTTTGATCGACTCAAGCAGGCGATCTGCAATACTCTTACCTATTTCTGCGTCGTTAATGTAGAAGTTCAAGACAATTTTCTGCTAAGTTATTTTGGACTGAAAAATCAGTCATTGGACAATTTTATATTTCTTGTTTTCTTTTGTTTTTCATAACTTTGCCATCACATATTGCTATAAATCATGTTTCCTATGTCGTTTATTTTTCTATTACGTCATTGCTGATGTCAAAAGGGGATAAAAAGGATATATGTATTTGTACAGGTACATACAAGGATAAACCGACTAAAGAGTAAGTCATCTTGGCACTTTTTGAGGGGGAGTCATAGATCCTGCATAACAAGTTGACTACATGAGCCTCAACGGCTATAACCAGATAAAGTAAACTACTCTAATTGAGGGGGGAGTAAAATACAGGGAAGTCAACAGATGATTATACATACACACACACACACACACACACACACACACACACACACACACATATATATATATATATATATATATATATATATATATATATATATATATATATATTAAAAAGGGGGAGATTGTTAGATCTAATTTTAATAATGAAAATAATATATTTGTTCTTTATATAGGAACTCATGGATAGCATTCAAAATTGAAGGAATCAATCAGGTGGAACTCATACGTAGCATACAAGATTACAGGAATCAATCAGACAAAATCCAGGAAAGCAACCAATATTAAAGGAATCATTGATACTGACAAAATCAATTAAGGCTAGACTGAAGAAATCAAATCAATCAAGAGTATGAAGATCTTGCAAGATAATCAATCAAGTATACTAAATCTGGAAGGATCAAGATTCAAGAAAGGATATTCGGTGCTATCAATTCACACATAAGAAAAGTAGATATAGCCTTTCGTCAAGACAAAGTCGTTGCTAAATAACCTTATTCTTGGAAAGAAATAATTTCTTTCTAAGGATCAAATTTCTTGGATTGGAAAATCTCTCAAAAATTCAAGCCTCTCTCAAAATATGACTTGTATATGTACCTTAGCACATATAATTTAATCGAACCAAATATCCTCTCTTTGTTCTAACTACAAACAAACATTGTAGCTCTACTAGACTTGTTGTGTAACAAGTTAGAGAAGAAAGAGAGACCAACACTAATGAGACATAATATAAAAAATACAAGCGATATCGGTTCGGAGCTATCGGTGTAGATTGCACCATTCACTGTGTATTCGAGAAACTCATTCACTGAAAAAGAACTCCATTGCAACCCAAGAGGAATGGACTAGGATTCACATTGAATCTAAACCAGTATAAAAATTTTGGTGTCTTTAATTCCAGCATTTAATTTATGCATCTTAAATTCTATCAATAGTGTTTTCAAGTTATTATATCTAGTTGAGTAATTAGAAAAACTAATCAACTGGTAGCGATTTTATAAAAGAAAAGCAATTCACCCCACCCCCTTTGTACATTCACCAGGTGCGGCAGCTGGGACTCAGAAGTGTGAGTTGGCATCTTCTACCACATCAAACTCCCCCAGAGGCATCATCTCTGATTGCCATAGCTTTCTCAACAATTAAGCATTCCGTTGAGTTGATGAAGGTCATTGTCTTCTTTGTAGAGAAGCCCGTCATCATTGGATTCTCTATCATCATCGACCACCATGGCTTCTTAGATTGGCTCGGGCGCACTGCTCATCGCCACGACATCCGAAGATGACTCGGGTGCTGCACTTTTTGCCATTTTATATGCTTCTCCGGCCGCAGATAAGTGTCTCTCTTTTTGTTGCTTGTTTTCTGGCTGGGGACTCCGAGAAGAAACACTTGCATGAGAAGCAGCCTTGGAGGCACCTGTTTGCATAAAGGCTTTCTGTAGCAGCCTCGCTGCATCAGTAGGATCAGCCAAAACATTCTCCCCAAGGAAAATAACTGAGCCCTGGAGTAGACCTAAATCCAACAAAGGAAAGAACGGGTAAAAACTTCCCTACACGAAAGGCATAAATGAGACGAGTTTCACTTACCATAATTTTTGGCGTTCAATTCGTATTTGAGGGATAATTCCTTCCACGTATGGGTTTTCTAGGGTAGTAACATCTAAAATGTTTTTGACCTACTGGTCCAAACATTCAATCTGCGATGGAACGCGCCGAGTTGTTGAACCAAGTAAAAGAATAGGAATTAGTGACAGCATGGGATGATCTGTAACTAGATGAAGGGATAAAGGTGGATTTACGAGCAGGGTTTTGCAACTCCGGAAAGGATGAAGTCGTGGCCGGAAAGATGTCCTTGGTGGAAACTCCAAAAAACTATTCCATCCATCTACGGTCGTTGTCATCATCTATACTGGCCAGTAGGGCATGGTGGTCACACTTGCTGAAATTATCACTCCTTCCCTCCCTCCCCCCACTCCAAAAAATCTTGGGGGAATAGAGATTCATTAATCGAGCTAGGGTTAGATCCTATCCCATTTCCTGGCACAAATGCAGAAGACAGGCCATTATCCTCCACACAGAAGGACTAACCTGTACCAGGCACACTAGGTAGCTGTTGGCTATCAAATTTGGCCCTTCCTTTTCTTAGTTAATTTTTCTATGTAGTCAATAATAATTTAATAAAATACATTTGACCTAGTTTTAAATAATTATTCAAGATATTTACAACGTTTATCTTAATAAACTATGTTTGCTCGATTTTGGGTCTTATTTATTGTTAAATTAATAAAATTTGATTTTTGGTATATTAGCATAATTGTAATCATAATTACATTTTTTACTTAATTAGTCACCTTGTTATTCACATAACTTTGACATATTTATATATTTTTAAACTTTTAATATGCATGCACATGTATATATTTTTAATTATATAGTTATAAAATTATATATATAAGTTTTATAAAATATTAAGATTAGGGAGCCCTAATTAAATTAATATAAATTGAAAAGGTTTTAAATTGTAATTGGATCATATGTTTTTAAATTCAAATTCTATTCAATGGCCCAATTGTTAATTCATTTTTGAACAAAATTAGGGATTCCTTATAGCTTCTCATTTCAGTCACATCACTCTTCCATTTTTGGAACAGCTTATGCATCCATGGGCCAAAATGACTTCGCCATTTTCGTGCAAATTTTTCGGCTTGCTGTGATCATTTTTATGACTCCTTTCTGCTGCAACTCAATCAAAAAGAGTCTCCAGCAACAAGCCAAAAACTCGACCACTTTGTATTCCATTGGTGGGATTCGCCTATAGCCATTGGGAATCCTTTTCTTTAAATTTTGTCATTTTCAGCTTTGATTTCAAACAAATACACCCATGACCCTTCTCTTCTCTATATCCTTTAAATTTTAAAGCTTTTCAATCCTATGGTTAGAATTTTTACATCGTTTTCGTGCAACGGACAGTCTTCAAGAAAGCGATCTCTGTTTCATTAAAATATATCAGAGGCAGAGATTTAAAACGATGATTTCCACACATGGGGCAAACTTCTCATTTCTTCCCATTTTATGATACTTCTAGTATCTGTCGTTACCATCCCTGAGCTTTTCAAGCATTGCCTATTCGAAATTCAAATCACAATTTGTCCTCCATATCAAAGATTTGAACGTATGACTCTATTATATCTGAATCCTAAAATAGACAGAAATAAAAGAGTCCCCCCTTCCCCCCCAAATCCCCTCTCTCACTCTCTTACTCATTTCTTCTTCAAAACCAGTAGAAACCCCATATCATCAACTCCTCGTTGTTTTTGCCTTTCTTCCTCTAACTCCTTTTAAGCTTTTCTCTTCCTCAAATAGAAACTGAAAAAATGGAGGAGCCCCCATCGAAATAATGAAACAATTAAACCACCGATGACCTTGACCTCCATTATATCCGATTGGACATTTATTGTCTAACAACGTCTTTGTGTTCCTTTGTTGGACTAGGTCTATTTGATTGTGGCTGATTTATTTTTTTATTTTGGGCCAGTAATACGACCCGACCCAATCTTTTATTTATCTGAGGCCTTATTTTTTTGTACAGACACTTGATTTCATTTTAAACAACATATAATAGAAAATATCAAGAAGCTTCTTCTTTCTTTCTCTAATAGAGATACTCGATTTTCATTCTTTGTGCTTTCAATCTGAGAAATATATTGAAATCTAACATGGTATCAGAGCATAGATCCTTCTATGGCACATTTTTCGCTTCCAATCAATCCTGTTTTCGTCAATTTTAGAGCTTTACCTCACTCCAAATGATGTTCGACTCGTCTATGTATTCTACTGATTTTTTATTTTATTTCTCAGTCGGTTTCACATGTATTCAACATTTTTAATCAGAAATTGTTCTCTTATTGATGAGATATAACAATTTTGTGGTTTTCATCCTGATCTAGGGTTTCTAAGTCAAGCCAAAGTTTCTTCGTTTTTGCTCTGTTAGAAGGCCATTTTCTCTTTTCTGGTCGCAAAAAGGCTGGTAAACTCATATCACTTCATTATCTTTTGCTTGAATCACATGCGTAGTTGATTTGTGAATGTGTATGTGCTATGTTGGATAATAGATATTTTCTTAAAAATGACAAATGATAATAACACTAGTGCTGATGCAACTTCTTCCACTCCCTCAGGCCTAATTTTTCATAAAAAGAACTACACCCATCCTTGTCACCCTCTATATGTTCATCCATCAGATGTACTAGGAACCTCCTTAGTTTCCAGTTCTTTTGATGAAAATTTCTATGGGAGTTGGAAACGTAATGTGTTAATTGGTTCGTCTATTTACAACAAACTCGAATTAATGGTACTTCTCAGAGGCCTCCTGAAGGTTCTCCTATAGCCAGATAGTGGCAACGCTGCAATGACCTTGTTGTCTAATGGCTGGCTAACTCTATGTCCAAAGAAATATCTAGGAGTGTTGAATACAATGAATTTGCTAAGGATATTTGGACTGAGTTAGAAGATAGGGATGGGAAAGCTGATGGTGCTAGGATCTTTAATCCAAATAAGGAATTGGATAATACCTAAGGGTCTATGGACATAGCATCATATGTCAACAAAATTAAGCAATTATGGGATGAGATTGCATATTTGTAAACTGGGAGAGTTCGGATGTGTACTTGTAGGGGTAAGGCTGTTGAGGATGAACAACAAAAGGTCTATCGGTTCCTTATGGGCTGAATGACACTTATGCCCAAACAAGAAGCAACGTCATTATGATGAAGCCCTTACCTTTCATTGGTTATGTATATGGGATCTGGCTATGTGATGAGAAGCAGAGACAAGTTTCTGCTAGAACATAATTTACTTCCAACTCTACTTCTTTCAGTGTTGGTGTATTCAGGCCTCCTCCATCTCTCAAAATAAATTTTGAACCTCAAAGATCTAGTACTTCTTTTAAAGCATCTATTAAGCCTCACAAGTATGTTATTGTCTGCAAATATTGTAAGAAATCTGGACATAGCATTGATAAGTGCTACAAAATCCATAGTTTTCCTCCAAATTTCAAATCAAACAGATATCCTTCTCTCAAAAGGTCTGATGCACATGCCGAAGTGGATACTTTTGGTGCTTCTGCTATGTCAGCTAGTTCTAAAGGTGCTTCTGCTATGTCAACTCCTAAACAGTCCTATCCAGTTCCTAGTCTTACTAAACCCAATATTTTTAGCTAATGTTTCTCCTTCATCAATCTCAACTGTCTCCATCAACATTATCTACTTCATCAACCAGCTATCTGGCTTCTACTAACATTTCTGGTGAGTTGTTACCTCCCAATGGTGTGTCTTATTTTACATGTACGCTTACTAAGATAGATAGTATAGTTAGGGTGATAGACTCTCGTACGTCTAAAAATTTGACTTCCCTGAAACATTTGCTCTTTAATGTTCTAACTCTCCATGTACCTTACCCTAATTCTCTTCCTAACGGATATAAGGTTAAGGTCATTAATGTTGGATCTTTGGCCTTGTTCCCTGACTTGTTTCTTCACAATGTACTCTATATTCCTAGTATCAATACAATCTCATTTTTGTGTACAAATTACTTTCCCATGATGATGATATTGTACAATTTACCAAGGTTGCTTGTACCCTGCAGGGTCCTACACTGAGGAAGCCAGTGGTTCTTGGTAGATTGGACAATGGACTCTACAAACTAGTTCAGAATGCCAAGCCTCAAACATCATCTACTTTACCTCTTTCTAATTCCCTTAATTCTTGTTTGCTTAATTCATTTTTTGCTCATATTTCTTTACCTGATGATATTGCCATTGTAAATACCAACACTGTTTTACATAGTATGAATAAAGATGCTATTTTTTGGTATTACAGACTTGACCACATTCCTTTCTCTAAAATGAAGTGCATTTTTGGTCGTACTTTTAAATTATCTTCCAAACAGTCACTCAATTTTCCAATTTGTCCATTAGCTAGGCAAACCAGATTAGCTTTCCCTGATAGTTCTATTCACTTCACCCAACCCTTTGAGCTAATACACATAGATACTTGGGGACCTTATTATACTCTTACCTATGATGGTTCTAGGTATTTTTTATCCATTGTGGAAGAATAATCTAGAGCTACTTGGACACATTTAATGGGATCCAAGAGCAATGCCTTTGAATTGGTCAAAGATTTTATTGCTATGGTTGAGACCCAATTCCACTCTAAAGTTCAAATTGTTAGAAGTGATAATGCTCTAGAGCTAGGATCTAGCTCTTCTGTTTGCCTTTGCTTTTTAGAAAAATGGATTATACACCAAACCTCTTGTGCTCATACTCCTTAGTAGAATGGTGTTGTGGAAAGGGAAAACAGACATTTACTAAAGACTGCTAGGGAACTTTTATTTCAATCTCACTCATCCCTTATGTTTTGGGGTGATTGTCTCTTAACTTCCACCTATTTGACTAACAAATTTCCTTCTCCTCTTCTTAATCAAATAAGTCCATAGTAATTGCTTTACTCTTTCACTCCTACTTACCACCTCCCCTCACAAAGACAAGTTTCTTCCCAGATCCATTGCTTGTGTTTTCGTTGGTTACCCTTTTCCCAAAAATGATAACAAACTTCTTAATCTTCAGAATAACTCATGTTTTGTATCAAGAGATGTCATTTTCTATGAGCACACTTTTACTTTTTTCAATCATCTCATGTTGTACCTCAAGTCTCCCTATTTCCTTTTTCTGCTTGTATTGATGAGGGTTCTTTTCCTCCCTCTTATTCTCCTTCTCAGACTTAAACTACTTCTTCTATTGTTTCTCACTCCTCCTCTGTTCCTGCCTCCATATCTTCTCATTATCATGATTCTATCCCGCATGTACCTTTTCTTTTTTAAGAAGATCTTCCAGACCACACAATCTACCTAGCTATCTTAAGAGTTAAATTTGCACATCCACTTCTTCTTCTCCTCCCTCCTGGTCTGTCTCTAATACTCAAACTCTTAGTCAGTCTCATGTTCCCGAGCCTTACTCTTACTCATAGGCTATTACTGTCCTTGAATGGCAGGAAGCTAGGAGGTGTGAATTTTAGGTCTTGGATGCCAACAGAACTTGGGACATTGTTGAATTGCATCCTAGTAAGAAACATATTACATGCAAATGGGTATACAAGGTTAAATATAAGATTGATGGGAGTATTGAAAGATATAAAGCTAAATTAATAGTTAGGGGGGACACTCAAGTAAAGGGTATTGATTTCAACTAAACATTTTGCCCGGTGGTCAAGATGTCTTATGTCAAAACTCTAATTTTTATTAATGTTAAGCAACACTGGACCCTTTTTCAACTAGATGTGACTAATGTTTTCTTATATTGGGACCTTGATGAACTGGTCTCACGGTTCCTCATTCTTCTTCTTCTTCTTCTTCTTCTTCTTCTTCTTCTTCTTATTATTATTATTATGGTTTAAGGCAGGATTCTAGAAAATGTTATGAAAAATTGTCTCAAGCTTTATGCTCCAAGGGTTTCTCCCATTCCTTAAATGATTATTCTGTTTTTACCAAGGGTTCTGGAGATTATTTGGTTATCCTGGTTGTATACGTAGATGATATCATCTTAACTGGGTAAGATCTAGCAGAATTGACTACTTTGAAGTCCTTTCTCAATAATCAGTTCAGGATTAAGGACTTCGGCTCTCTTAACTACTTCCTTGGCACTGAGGTCTTATACACTGATTTTAGGGTTCTTCTTCATCAAAAGAAGTTTATTCATGATTTGTTGGTTGATTATCATTCATTTGAATGCTCTCCTGTCACTTGACTTTTGAGCTGAATGTCAAGTTGAAAGATAAGGTTTGAAGTCCCTTTCCAAAACCTGAAGAGTACAGGAGTCTAGTGGGCAAGCTGAATTTTTTGACGCACACTAGGCCTGACCTCAGCTTTGTTGTTCAGCACCTGAGTCAATTTATGCAATCTCATTGTGTTCCACACGTGCAGGTTGCCCTACACTTTTTGTGATACCTCAAGGGCACATATGATTTTGGCATCTTTCATAGTAACTCTCCTACTTGTCTCTCCAGCTTTATTGTGATAGTGATTGGGCTTCTTGCCCAGATAGCTGCAGGTCTGTCACTGGTTTTTGTATTTTTCTTGGGGACACCTTGGTGGGGGTAGAAATCAAAGAAGCAACATGTTGCCTCCCTCTCATCCACTGAAGCTAAGTAGGTCTATGAGTAAGGTTGTCACAGAGTTATCGTGGCTCACCAGATTGTTGTCTGATTTATGAGTTTCTCCCTCTTTACCTGCTCCTTTGTTTTGTGATAATCAGGCAACCCTCCATATTGCACGAAACCCTGTTTTCCATAAACGCACTAAATATATTGAATTGGACTGTCATTTTGTTCGTGGTAAGCTTGGGGATAGCCTGATCAATCTTCTTCACACCTCTAGTGCTTCCCAAGTGGATGGTGTTCTTACCAAGGTGTTACCTGGACTTTCTCATCATCTTCTCGTTCGCAAGCTGAGGGTTGTGTCACCCTCCATCTTGAAGGGGGCTGTTGGACTAGGTCCATTTGATTATGGCTTATTTATTTCATTATTTTGGGCTAATTATAAGATTCAGCCAAATCTTGTATTTATCTGAAACCTTATTATTTTGTAAAAATACTTGATTTCATTTTACACAACACATAATAGAAAATATCTAGAAGCTTCTATCTCTCTAATATAAATACTCACTTTTCATTCTTTGTGCTTTCAATATGAGAAATATAGAAATCTAACAATGTTGTCTAACAAGGTCTTTGTGTTCCTTGTTCGTATTTGATATGATCCGACTCATCGCTATCATAGCAGCGTCTTTGGTCATTGGACTTGAAAGTCTAACCACCGGATAAACATCGTCGGAACATTACTATGTCCCTATCTTGCCGGAAAACTCGTGTGCATACAACAACTTTTGCCTCATCCCGATCTGTTGGTATGGCTGGTCATCGCTGATGCCCAGTACTCTTGCCGGCAGCACTTCAAAAAGATAACACTTGGAAAAAATACAACAAAAACGCAGCTGAAAACAGCTGCCGACCAGCTGGAAAACAGCCCCTCAAATTCAGCAAAAAACAGCCGAAAAACGAGCTCAAATCCCTCAACAAACTCCATCAGAAAACCAGTTCAAAAGAAGCAAAAATGCATCAATGAATCACCAGAAACGCTGCCAGTTTTCGCTCCATTAAATCACCATGAAAACCACCACACATCACCAACCTTTAACCCCATAAAAGCTGGTCATTTTCAGCTTCAAAACAACCCCAAACCCATGCTAAAATGATCCCAAGTCCAGCTGAAAATAGCCACAAACCAGCCACCAAAACTACCATACTAAACGCATCATAAACCAGCCTAAGAAACCAACTGAAGATCAGCTGCGATACTGCTTAAAAAGAATCAGCCAAAAACACCACCAAAAAAGCCCCAAAACTAGCCGAAAATAGCTTTAAACCCAGCAAAATCCTCCACGTGACGGCCACGAAAACCATCCTTAAAACCACCTGAAAACGATCCTGAAGCTCCACCGCCGACTTCGTCAATCCCCACTGATTTGTTGCCATCTTCCTTGACGTTGAAAGTATTATGTTTGGCCACTCTTAAACCAGGTCATATCTATCCTTTTTCCTCTCCTTTAATGATGATGTCTTTTGATTTTGCTTTAGTTTATTATACATGTTTGATTGATATCTCATTTTTCTCAAGGCCAGCTATGTCTCAAAGGGAATCTACTCCAATAGAGTTTAATTGGTATATGGAATTAGTTTGTTCATTCTTCTGCAACTTAATTGTGTTAGGATATTTCACTTAAAAGATATAGAGTCTACATCTTAATTGTACGTAACTCTTCAAAGGAAAGAAAATGGCTACGTTTTGTCCAGCGTATTTTATTGCTTTATCACTAAAACGTCAGTTTATGCCATAAAAATATTGTCTATTTTTGGAATTCATGTTCTATATTTTTTGCTTTGTCTTAGAACTATTTAGGACTATTTGTGCCATACTTTTCACACACTAACTAACTTCTGCATATTTATTCACATGTACACCACGAATGAATGGCAACATACAACAAAGTCAATGCGTGAAGAATGAACAGAGCCGTTACCCCCAGTGGGGCCAGGTACATTAAGGGATACCATGAAAACGGCAGGCTAATAGCTGACTTTTTGTATGAAGCGCACGTATAAGGAAAATAAAGCAATTACAGATGTTTTCCTCATTTTCAATCTTTATAGGTGTATATGATCAAAATCATATGCCTTCGGTGAATAAGTTCGAGGGGTCATTTAGCCCGAGTTCAGACAAGGTCAAGTTCAAGCAAGGTCCATCAGACTTGAACTCTACTTTATGTGAACTCGGGCATAAGACGACTCCTCGAGCCTGTAGACCGAAGGCATATGATTTTGACCGTATACACATACCAACTTGTGATGATCTGAATGTTTCATTATCGGGACCATGATGGCGCCTAACATCGAACTCGCTAGGCAAACCAATTTTAGAGTTCTATTTACCTTTTTCCTTTACATTTTTATAGTTTAAGCTGACAAGCTAAATCAAACGGAACTATTTGCGGAAATAAGAATAAAGCAAACATTTATACACTATTATCAAATACCGAAAACTGTTATCACTTAGAAATTGGTGTCACAACCCATGAACATTCTATGGATAACTACAAATATGCGTTTGAAAGAAAAAAATTCTATATCTCGAAAGGAAATAAAACACAAATGAGGAACACATAGGAGGGGATGCCAGGGCCTGCGGACGCCTGCAAGACTACCTTGGATCTTCTAAATGAAAGTTTACAATCGACCTCTCGATCAGCCACAATAAGATCCGCACAAAAATGCAGAGTGCAGTATGATCGTAACTGACCCCATCTACCGGTAAGTTCCGAGCCTAACCTCGACGAGGTAGTGACGAGGCTAGGGCGGGGCATAAACAATATAACCTACAACAGTATATAATAAAGCAAAAGGAAAATATGGAACGAATTGGAATAGAAACTTGCAATGGAGTAAATACAGAACCCGATCATCTTGTCAGTGCTCAGCTATAACCAATCCTTACGAGAGTTACAATACTACAGGAATAAATCATAGGAGAAGAATAATACATAAACAACAAATGATGTGGCGCGCATCCCAATCCCATCATACAGTCAGTAACAATGTAAACATTCACCCTTATTACTCATTGTTATAGCGTGCAACTCGATCCCACCAGTCCACCCTTATTACTCAGCAGTATATTACCCTTATTCTTCCTCTTGCATCGTGCAACCTGATCTCAACTGTCCACCCTTATTACTCCTTGTTATGGCGCGGTACCCGATCTCATTAGACAATCACATTCCACCCTTATTCCTCATATTGCGGCATGCAATCCGATCCGACTATATCAGTACCAATTACAAAATAAGAACAAGTATTTTACTATTTAGATCAAAACCCTCCGCAACATTTATACATCACACCAAAAGTACAGAAATCTATATAATTATGGAACTTCATCAGTAATAGTACACAGCGAGACCAACCTAGGTGTATCATGAAGAACCAATAAACCAACTTAAACCAACAATGTAATATAATGAAACTACGAATTAATAACCTCAATAGAGAAAATAACTTTTAACAAGAAGCAATTAGACATGGAAGCATCAATAAGCAAGTAGAAGTTAAGACATAAAAATAATATATTCGGAACTGGGAAGGGAACATGCTAAATAGATAATTTGGCGGCACATAGGTACTTGTCACCACACCTATACGCCACACACATGGAAATTCACATAGCAATTAAGTCGAGAATCCCTAATCCCTCGAGTCAAGGTTAGACGTGCATTTACTTCAATCCAACGGTCTATTCGACGTTCAATTACCGCTTTACTTCTCAATTCCACCACAAATCCACTCGTATCTAGTCATAATTAACTTACTAACATTAATTATCACTAAAGAAATTAATTCCAATGCATAATTATAAATTTCCCAATATTTTCCCTGAAAAGTCAAAAACCGACTGCGGGCCGGCTTGGTCAAAACTAGAAATTCGGACCTGAACTAGATAACTCATTAACCCCTGAGTTTGGATATACAATTGGTTTTCGAATGCGACCTTAATTTGAGGTCTAAATCCCCATATGTCAAAACCCCTAAGTCTACCCAAAAACACTCAATTCCACCATAAAAACCCCTATATTCTAAGATGAAATCTTGTAAAAAATGAAATATATTGAAAGAAATTAGTTAAGAATCATGTACCAATAATTTAGGGAGAACTAGACCTTGGAAAATTGCCAGTTGAAGCTTAGGTTTTGAAAAATGGGAGAATGAATGAAAAATCTTGTCTAAGTCCAAAGTTATTAGCAGATGTTGCATTTGCGACCTGAGTTTCGCAAATACGAAGGTACCATCACAAATGCGAAGCTATTCATAGTAATATTGCCTTCGCAAATGCGAGGAAAGTGTCGTATTTGCGAACAATATTCCTCACAAATGCGAGTAAAAGATCGCATCTGTGATGATACCCCACCACTCTCCCCTCGCAATTGCAAAGGTTTGTTCGCATTTGAGAACTCTGTCGGCCTTTACTTCTAATAGCAATTGCGATTAAAGACTCACAAATACAGAGCCTGTAGGGCTCGCAATTGTGAGTTCAGGGGCCTGCAAAAAGCTGAAGCATACCAACAATATCCTCTAAGTTCCCAATCACTCCGTAGCCTATCCAAAACTCACCAAAGCCCTCGGGGCTCCAAACCAAACATGCACACAAGTCTTAAAACATCACACAAACTTTCTCACGCATTCAAATCACTAAAAAAATACCTAGAAATATGAATCTAAAACAAAAACACATGAAAATTTCAAGATAGTTTCCAAACATCTATTTTCTCGACAAAAGGTCCGAATCACATATGATAAACTCCGTTTTCACCAAATTTAACAAATATGACTTAAATATCATAAAAGACCTGTACCAGGCTCCGGAACCAAAATAATGACCTAATACCAACGAGATCAGCTATCAACCAATTTTGTAATACCATTATAATTTCAGTTTAACTATTTTTATCAAAAATTCAATTATCGGGCGAGGTATCTCGGAATTATTTCCAGGCATATACCTAGATACATTTTACAACAGACCCTCCGTGACCATCAAAATATGAGTCCGGGTCCGTTCACTCAAAATGTTGACCATAGTCAACTAAAATCACTTTTAAAAGCAATAATTATTATTTTCTCAAATTTCCAAAATAAAGGCTTTTCGGAATCGCACCCGGACTGCGTGTGCCAAAATCAAGGAAAGATAAAATAACGTGTTAAAGGCCTCGAAATATGAAATTAGATCCTAATACAGAAGATAACCTATTGGGTCATCGCATTCTCTACCTCTAAAACAACATTTGTCCTCGAACGGACAAAGAAAAGTACTCAAGTCTGAAAATATGGGGATACCTTCTCCTTATATCGGACTCAAACTCCCAAGTAGGTGACTTAACAGGTTGACCTCTCCACTACAATTGAAGGATAACTCTTCGTTCTCAACTGACAACCCTTGGGGTCTAGAATAGCTACTGGCTCCTCCTCGTAGGTCAAACCCTTTTCCAACTGGAAAGTACTGAAGTCTAACATGTAGATGGATCACCGTGATATTTCTGAAGCATGGACACATGAGACACTGGATGTACTGTTGATAAACCTGGCAAAAATGCAAGTCTATAGGCCACCTCTCCCACTTGATCAAGGATCTCAAAAGGTCCGATGAACCTAGGGCTTAGCTTTCCCTTCTTCCTAAATCTCATCACACCCTTCATGGGTGCCACCCGAAGCAACACTCACTCCCCGACCATAAATTCCACATCACGAACCTTATGGTCGTCATAACTATTTTTCCTGGCGTGAGCTATATGAAGTCTATCTTGAATGATCTTAACCTTATCCAAGGCATCCGGTACAAGATTTGTACCCAATAACCGAGTCTACACCGGCACAAACCACCGAACCAGTGATCGACACTATCTACTGTATATTGCCTCATAAGCATCCATTCCTATGCTCGACTGATAGTTGTTTTTTTAAGAAAACTTTGCTAACAAAAAAAACTAATCCCAAGAACCTCCAAAGTCAATAACATAGGCGCAAGGCAGATCCTCCAAAATCTAAATGGTAAGCTCGAATTGTCTGTCCGTTTGAGGATGAAATGATGTGCTCAACTTGACCCGTGGACCAAACTCACGTTGTACTGCCCTCCATAAATGTGAGCCTTGATTAGAAATGATAGGCATGGGCACACCATAAAGTCGAATGATCTCATGGATGTAGATCTATGCCAACTGCTTTGAGGAATAGGAAACTTCCATCGGAATGAAATATGCTGACTTAGTCAGCCTATCCATAATGACCCATACCACATCGAACTTTCTCTGAGTCCATGGAAGTCCAAAAACGAAAACCATTATGATACGCTCCCATTTCCACTCAAGAATCTCAATCTTCTGAAGCAAACCACCAGGTCTGTGATGCTCGTACTTTACTTGCTAACAATTTAAACACCGAACTGCATATGCAACAATGTCCTTATTCATCCTCATCTACCACTAATGCTGCCGCAAGTCCTAATACATTTTAGAGGTGCCCGGATGAATAGAATACGATGAACTGTGAGCCTCCTCTAGGATCAACTCACAAAGTCTATCCTCGTTAGGCACACAAACATGACCTTGCATCCTCAAAACTCTATCATCTCTAACTATAACCTGCTTGGCATCTCCGTGCCACACTGTGTCCTTAAGGACAAGCAAATGAGGATCATCATACTGCCGATCCCTACACGCTCAAATAAGGAAGACCGAGCAACTATACAAGTTAGAACACGGCTAGGCTCAGAAACATCCAACCTCACGAACTAATTAGCCAACACCTAAACAACCAAAGTAAGTGGCCTTTCATCGACTAGAATGTATGCAAGGCTATTCATACAAGCCTACTTCCTACTCAAAGCATCGGCCACTACATTAGCCTTCCCGAGATGATACAAGATGTTGATATCATAGATTTTAATAGCTACAACCACCTCTTTGGCCTCAAATTTTGTTCTTTCTGCTTGAACAAATACTGCAAACTCATATGATCAGTGAACACCTCATACGACACACCATATAGATAGTTCCTCCAAATCTTCAGTGCGTGAATAATGGATATGAGCTCCTAATCATGAACTGGGTAAATCTTCTCATGAATCTGCAACTACCATGAAGCATATGCAATAACCTTGCCATTCTGCATCAACACCGTACCAAGTCTAATACGAGATGCGTCACAATATATTGTATATGGCCCTGAACCTGTGGGAAACACTAATACCACTATCGTAGTCAAAGCTGTCTCGAGCTTCTAAAAGCTTGCCTCACACTAATCCGATCACCTGAACGGGGTACCCTTCTGGATCAACATGTTCATCAGGACTGGTATAGATGAAAAACCCACTACGAACCAACGGTAATAACCCGCGAAACTCAAGAAACTTGGGATCTCTGTAGCTGATGTGGGTCTACGCTAGTCCTTAACTTCCTTAATCTTTTTAGGTTCCACCTGGATACTCTTTGCTGACACAATGTGACCTAAGAAAGTAACCAAACCCAACCAAAACTCACATTTAGAACACTTAGCAAATAATTGGTTGTCTCTCAGAGTTTGAAAAATGACTCGAAGATCTTGATCATGCTCCTCTCGGGTGCAGGAGAAGATCATGATATTGTCAATAAAAATAATCATGAAGGAGTTAAATAGGAATTGAACACTCGGTTCATCAAATCCATAGATGTTGCTAGAGTAATTGTCGATCCAAATGACATCACTAGAAACTCATAATGCACTTACTAAGTCTGAAAAATTGTCTTAGGTACGTCGGATACCCTAATCCTAAACTAATGGTAGCCAAACCTCAAATCGATCTTCAAAAACACTTGGCACCCTGAAGCTGATCAAATAAGTCATCAATCCTTGACAATGGATACTTGTTCTTGAGGGTGACTTTATTCAACTATCAATAGTCTATGCACATCCTCATTGACCCATCCTTCTTCTATACAAAAAATACTAGTGCACCACAGGGCGAGACACTAGGTCTAATAAAGCCCTTATCAAGCAAATCTTGCAACTACTCCTTCAGCTCTGGCAGGGCCATGCGGTACGGAGAACTAGAAATGGGTTGGGTGCCCGGAGCCAAATCAATGCAAAAATCAATATCCCTGTCGGGTAGCATCCTCGACAGGTCTGCAGGAAATAACTCTAGGAACTCCCGAACAACTGCTACAGATTCCATGGAAGGAACCTCTGCACTAAAATCACGAACATAGTCCAAATAAGCCAAAAACCCCTCTCGACCATATTGAGCCTTCGTATAAGCAATAACCTTGCTGGTAGAATGACTAGGAGTTCATCTCCACTCTAATCGAGGAAACCTCGACAAGGATAAGGTCATAATATTTGCATCACGTTCAAATATAGAGTGATAAGGTGACAGCAAATCCATCCCAATAATGACATCGAAATCAACTATATCGAGAAGTAGGAGAGCTACACTAATCTCAAGACCCTCATAATAACCACACACGAGCGATAGACACGGTCTATAATAATAGAAGCCCCTACTGGTATGGTGACATACACGGGAGTACTCAACGAATCATGAGGCACTACCTAATATGAAGCAAAATAAGATGACACATAGGAGTACGTGGATACTTGATAAAATGGAAGTGAAGCATATCTACTAGTAACCAAAACAGTACCTGTGATAACTGCATTGTCTATTGCTCATGTATGGTTATTATTGAGGGTCTTGAGACCAACGTAGATTTCCTACTTCTTGATATGGTTGATTTCGATGCCATTTTAGGGATGGATTGGCTGTCACCTTATCACTCTATATAGGAGCGTCATTCCAAGACCGTGACCTTAGCCCTGTTAGGATTCTCTCAATTGGACTGGAGAGGAACTCTTGGTCATTCTATTTGTAGGGTTATTTCTTATATGAAGGCTCGGTGTATGGTCAAGAAGGGGAGTTTGTCTTATGTACGTGATTCTTGTGCGGAGGTTCCTTCCAAGGATTATATACCAATTTTTCAGAGGTCCCCAGAGGTATTTCCTGTAGACCTACTGGGGATGTCACCCAACATATTAACTTTTGTATTGATTTGGCTCCGGGCACCCAACTCATTTTTATTCAGTCATACGATATGGCCCGGCTAGGATGTATCAGTACTTGCAACAACATTATTGGTGGAGGTGGATGAAGAAGAACATTTTTGCATATGTAGCTCCATGCTTGAATTGTCAGTAAGTAAAGTACATGCCTCAGAGATCTAGTGATTTGCTTTATAAGATTGAGATTCTAGAATGGAAGCGGGAGCATATCACTATGGATTTCGTTGTTGAACTTACATGGACTCAGAGAAAGTTCGATATGTAAGGTCAAGGCTCACTAAGTAAACATACTTCATTTCGGTGGTAGTTTCCTATTCCCCAAATTGGTTGGCAGAGATATACATCCGTGAGACTGTTTGACTTTATAGTGTGCCCGTGTCTATAATTTCTTACCAAGGTACATAGTTTAACTTCACATCTCTAGAGGGTAGTACAGCCTGAGCTGGGTACACAGGTTGAGTTGAGCACATCATTCATCCTCAGATGGACAGACAGTCCAAGCGTATTATTTAGACTTTAGAGGATATGCTATACGCTTGTGTTATTGACTTTGGAGGTTCTTGGGATCAATTCTTGTTATTATCTGAGCTTGCCTACAATAACAACTATCAGTTGAGCATCCAGATGTCTCCCTATGAGGTATTATATGGTAGACATTGTCGATCACCGGTTTGGGTAGTTTGAGCTGTGGGAGGCTCGGTTATTGGGTACAGATCTAGTATAGGATGCCTTGGACAAGGCTAAGATTATTTAGGATAGACTTTGTATAGCTCAGTCCAGGAAAATAAGTTATGTTGATCGTAAGGTTCTTGATGTGGCATTCATGGTCGGTGAGCGAGTGTTGCTTCGGGTGTCACCCATGAAGGGTGTGATGTGATTTGGGAAGAAAGTTAAGCCCTAGGATCATCGAACCTTTTGAGATCCTTGATCGAGTAGGATAGGTGGCCTATATACTTGCATTGACGCTAGGTTTATCAGCAGTGCATCAAGTGTTTCATGTGTCCATGCTTCGGAAATATCATGGTGATCCATTCCACGTGTTAGATGAGATTTTTCCTTCACTTTCCCATTTTTCAAAACATTAGCTTCAAGGGGCGATTTTCCAAAGGCTAGTTCTTCCCCAGGTCATAGGTTAATGATTCTTAACTTATTTCTATTAACCTATTTCATCTATTTACAAGATTTCATCCTAGAATCTAGGATTTTTCATGGTGGAATTGAGTGTTTTTGGGTAAATCTTAGGGGTTTTGAAATATGGGATTTAGACCTCAAATTAAGGTCGGATTCCAAAACCAATTGTATATCCAGGTTCGGGGTGAATGGGTAATCGGGTTTGGATGCAAATTTTGGGTTTTGTCTAAGCAGGCCCGTAGTCAATTTTTGACGTTTTTGGAAAAATGTTGGGAAACTTATAATTATGCATTGTAATTGATATTTTAAGTGATAGTATATGTGATTAAGTTAATTATGACTAGATACGAGTGGATTGGAGGTGGAATCGATAGGTGAAATGGTAATTGAGCTTTGAATTGGTTGTCAAATTGAGGTAAGTCTTTGGTCTAACATTAACTCGAGGGAATTAGGGATCCCCGACTTAATTGCTATGTTATTTCCCATGTGTGTGGCATATAGGTTTGGTGACGAGTACGTACGTGCCGCCAAATTATCTATTTAGCCTATTCCCTTCCCCGTTCCTAATATATTATTTTCCTGTCTCTACTACTTGATTATTGATGCTTCTATGTCTAATTGCTTCTTGTTAAAAGTTATTTTCTCTATTGAGGTTATTAATTATTACGTAGTTTCACTATATTACATTGTTCGTTTATTGGTGCTTCATGGTACACCTTTGTTGGTCTCGCTGTGTAGTATTAACTGATGAAGTCCATAATAATATAGATTTCCCATTTTTTTTGTTTGAGGAATAAATGTTGTGGAGGGTTTTGAGCTAAATAGTAAAATACTTGTTCTTATTTTGTGATTGGTACTAGATGGTGGGATCGGGTTGCACGCCGCAATAGGAGGTATAAAGGCAGAATATGATTGACTGGGGGATCTAGTTGTGCACCCACAACAATGAGTAATAAGGGTGGACCGGTGGGATCCGGTTGCGCGCTGCAACATGAGGAATAGGGTGATATATTGAGGAGTAATAACGGTGGACTGGTGGGATAGGGTTGCACGCCGCAACAGGGAGTAATAAGGGTGAATGTTCATATTGTTACTGATTATATATTGGGATCGGGATGCGCACCACATCATTTATTGTTTATGTATTCTTCTTCTGCTGTTATTTATTCCCGTAGTACTGAAACTCTCTTAAGGATTGGTTATAGCTGAGTACTGGCAAAATATTCAGGTTCCATATTTACTATGTTGCAAGTTACTGTTCCAATTCGTTTTGTATTTCTTTTCTGCTTTATTATATTGTTGCAAGTTATATTATTTATACTCGACCGTAGCCTTGTCACTCCATGTCAAGGTTAGGCTCGACACTTACCAATATTTATGGTCGGTTGTATTGATACTACACTCTACACTTTCTGTGCAGATTTTGAGCTAGTTGTGGCTGACACGTCGATTTTAAGCTTTTACCTAGGAGACCCAAGGTAGTCTTGCAGGCATCCGCAGGCCTGACATCCCCTCCTATGTCTTCCTCATTTCTTTTTTATTTTCTTTCGAGAAAGATGTATTTTTTTTGTTTCAAACTCATATTTGTAGTTATTCATAAAATGTTCGTTAGTTGCTACACCAGTTTTCAGTATTTGATAATATTATATAAATGGTTGTTTTATTCTTAGTTTCGCAAATAATTCTGTTTGATTTAGCCTTGTTAGTATAAACTATAAAAATGTAAAGGAAAAAGTAAATAGAACTCTAATGTTGGCTTGCCTAGCGAGTGCGATGTTAGGCGCCATCAGGGCCCGGCGTTGGAAATTCGGGTTGTGAAAAGTTGGTGTGATGGGAGCCCCATTAGCTTTAGTTCATCCTAAAAGATTGGCAGCCAAGTCCCACAGGATACGACTAGGGAATCAAGATCAAACAAGGAACGGTATTAGCCATGCGTTGATCGAGAAATTGTGGTTCGGGTTGCATCGAAGTCAAAAACTCTCTAGGACTCGTGAGTAAGGGAGAATTTGATAAGCATACAAATCCCATAGGGGCACCACGATTGTCGGAGTACAACTTCAGCGTAGATGCATCAAGGATTGTGTAAATTCATCAGGGATTGTGTCACCTATTGTGAGAATAAAAGACACCATGGAACACATGGCCATAGGGCTGAAGACCTCAAGAAGCAAAGGGAGGAGGTAGCTCGGTTGTTCAACGAGGGCCACCTTCAAAAATTTCTAAGTACCGAGCTAAGAATCACTTTAGGGATAGAGATGCTAGAAAAACGAGCAAGAAGAAACGCAACATATAATCCACATGATCATTGGCGGTGTCGATGTCCCACAAGGACCTATATTCAAACGCACCAAGATGTCCATCACTAGAGAAAAATGGACTAAGAGCTATGTGCTCGAGGACGTCTTATCATTCCAAGACAAGGAAGCAGAATGTATATCTCTGCCACAAAATGAGCTGTCAAGTTAAACGTGTTCTACTGAATCCAGGTAGCTAAGAAAACACAATCACATCGAGGGTCTTAGAACAGCTCAGCCTACAGGATCAGATTGTACTTGCATCTCGGGTCCTAAATAGCTTCAACATGGAAAGAGAAACAACAAAGGAAGAGATTATCCTTCTAGTATGCGTAGCCGGGACCATACAAGATACAAAATTCCATGTCATCGAAGGAGACAAGAGGTACAATGCACTCATTGGGAGACCATGAGGGTGATACCTTCAACTATTCATCAAATGATTAAATTCAAAATAGAAAATGGTGTGAAAACGGTCTACGGAGAGTAATACGCTATAAAAGAGATGTTTGCAATCGATGAAGTGATGCCGACACCAGAGCCTTCGACCGCAAAATACATGAACACCAATGTTAAGCAAGCGGCCAAATAGAAATCACCGCCCCAGCCTTGACGGCATAGGAGAAACAGGTATTGAAGATGAAAAGGAGGATTTCCTTACTCCTAGAACTTTGTCGTTCCCGAAGAGTCTGATACAACCAAGTCAATAGTCAAGGAGCTGGAGTAGTTCATACTGATTGAATACTTGCTCGAGAGAAAGGTATACCTAGGAACAAATTAACCCCCGAACTCAAGAAAAACTCGTTCAATTTCTTATTGATAATATGGATTGCTTTACTTGGTCCTTAGATATTATATGGATCCCGCTGGAAATAACTACACACCGGCTTAGCCTCAACCTTGCGTTCAAACCGGTGAAGCAAAAAAGGATGCCTCAGTCCGAGGTGAAGCATACATTCATAAAGGACGAGGAAACGAAATTCCTTGAAATAGGGTCTATTCGGGAGTTAAAATCCCATTCCAATGTCTCCTCGTAGGATTCGAGCTAAATCTTGCTAAGACATTAACTGAAAAGGATATGTCAGGCCTTGTAGTATTTGCAAGATACATTAGTGCGCCAATTGCGCTAAGATATGGACTTCAGGACCAAGTAGCTCTTCATTCCTTTCTTGTGGTCGGAATGGATCTTTGTTCACATCAAGTGATCGAACAACCATCGGTGTACTTAAAGGATGTGCTTCATCCATGTAAAACCGTTTCAGTACCTTTTCTGTATAGGTAGATTTATGAACAAAAATTCCGTTTGCCAAATATTCAATTTGCAAACCAAGACATAGTTTAGTCTTTCCGAGATCTTTCATCTCGAATTCATCCTTTAGATAATCAATTGCCTTTTGGAGTTCTATAGGGCTTCCAATAGGGTTTATGTCATCGACATATACGGCAAGTACAACAAATTCTGATGTTGTTTTCTTTATAAAAACACACGGGCAAATGGCGTCATTTATATAGCCTTCTTTTAACAAGTACTCACTAAGACGATTATACCACATTCGTCCAGATTGCTTTAGACCATACAAGGATCTTTGCAATTTAATTGAGAACATTTCCCGAGATTTTGAATTATGCGCGTTTGGCATCTTGAGTCCATCGGGAATTTTCATGTATATCTCATTATCAAGTGAGCCATAAAGATAGGCAGTAACCACATCCATTAAGTGCATGTCAAGCTTTTCATGGACAGCAAAACTTATGAGATAACGAAAGGTTATCGCATCCATTACAGGCGAATATGTCTCTTCATAATCGACACCAGGCCTTTGAGAAAAACCTTGTGCAACAAGGCGTGCCTTATATCTTTGTACCTCGTTTTTCTCATTTCTTTTGCGTACAAAGACCCATTTATAGCCGACAGGCTTAACACCATTAGGTGTTTCAACTATAGGGCCAAAAACTTCACGTTTTGCCAGCGAATTCAATTCTGATTGAATTGCTTCTTGCCACTTTGGCCAATCCTGTCTTTTTCGACATTCCTCAACAGATTGAGGTTCGAGATCCTCACATTCTTGCATAATGCTAGATGCGACATTATAAGCAAAGGCATTATCCACCACAATATCCACTCGATTAATATTTGCCTCAATATTAATTGGATTTAGGGATAGTTCCGTATTTTCCAGAGTCTCGGGCTCAATGGATTCTTCATGAATCTCAGAATTTGTTAAATCATGAGATTCTTTCGTGGTGTCATTTTGATCATTCTTTTTCCTCTTTCTAGGATTTCGATCTTTGGAACCTAATGGTCTGCCACGCTTCAGGAGTGCATTTGACTCATTGGATATGACACTAGATGATTGTCCAACAGGGACATCAATACGGATTGGAACATTTTCCGCGGGAATGTGGGATTTCGTTATCCTCTTCAAGTCCGTAAATGCGTCAGGCATTTGATTTGCTATTTTTGCAAATGGATAATCTTTTGTACCTCTCTTTCACAAATAGAGGTATGTGGATCAAGATGAGATAATGATGCATTTTTCCACAAAATTTCCCGTTTGGTTTCACCAACTTCTCCCCCTAATTTTGGGAAAAGTGTCTCATCGAATCGACAGTCTGCAAATCGTGCAGTAAATACGTCGCCTGTCAATGTTTCGAGGTAGCGAATGATGGAGGGCGATTCAAACCCAACATATATTCCTAACCTTCTTTGCGGACCCATTTTGGTGTGGGATGGCGGTGCTATAGGCACATATACTGCGCATCCAAAAATTCTTAAATGGGATATATTGGGTTCATGACCCAAAACCAATTGCCACGGGGAATACTTGTGGTAATTCGTCGGTCTGAGACGAATTAGCATTGCTGTATGTAAGATGGCGTGACCCCATACCGAAGTGGGCAGCCTCGTTCTCATAAGTAATGGCCTTGCAATCAACTGCAGGCGTTTAATTAACGATTCTGCAAGACCGTTTTGAGTGTGAACATGAGCTACAGAATGTTCAACTTTTATCCCGATTGATAAGCAATAATCATTAAATGCTTGGGATGTAAATTCAGCAGCATTATCCAGTCTAATGGACTTGATTGGATTATCTGGAAATTATGCTCGTAGTCGAACTATTTGTGCCATTAATTTCGCAAATGCAAGGTTGCGTGATGACAACAGGCACACATTGAGACCATCTACAGGATGCGTCTATCAAGACCATGAAATACCTAAACGACCCACTAGGTGGGTGAATAGGTCCACAAATGTCCCCTTGTATACGTTCCAGAAACGTGGGTGACTCAGTCCCAACCTTTGCTGGTGATGGCCTGATAATCAACTTGCCTTGATAACACGAAGTGCAAGGATATTCATTATTCGAAAGAATTTTGAAATTCTTTAACGGATGCCCATATGAGCTTTCTATAATCCGTCCCATCATGACCGATCCTGGGTGTCCCAATCGATCATGCCAAAGTACAAAGGTGGAATCAGTAACCCTTTGGTTTACTGTTGAATGTGCCTCAATTGCACTAATTCTTGTCCAATACAGGCCACAAGATAAAGACGGGAATTTCTCAATAACCCTCTTTTTGCCGGAGACATTCTTTGTGATGACGAGATATTCAAGATTATCTTCATCCATTGTCTCAATATGATAGCCATACGGGCGTACATCTTTAAAACTCAACAAGTTTCTCTTAGACTTAGAGGAGAACATTGCATTCTCTATGATTAACGTCGTGCCTTTGGGCAGAGTTACAATTGCTCTTCCGGAGCCTTCAATCAATTTACTACTTCCAGAGATTGTAGTAACGTTTGCCTTACACATATTTAGTTGAGAGAAATATTTCTTTTCTTTGAGTATTGTATGTGTAGTACATGAATCAACTAGGCAAATACTTTTACAGTTGGACGTTGATCCAAGTTCGATTTGTGAGATATCCATATTTGCTATCCCATAGTTTGACATACAAAAGAGATACACGAACATAAGAATAAACAAGTTCAATTCGTTTGTGTCACATAATATTTTCAAAATCTGCTGCTAACAGTTGACTAACAAAATCAGATATGTTACCCATAATTGATTACTTTGCAGTTTGAAAATTTCAGTTTAAGCATTTTCTTCAAACAATCGATTGTTAAACACAAACAATCGATTGTTGAACATTGACAACCGATTGTTAAACACACACAATCGATTATTTGCTATTTTGAATAACCAGACCACACTGTCTTAAGACAATCGATTGTTAAACGTAGACAATCGATTGTCGGCTTATTTCGAAAAATTCCAGAGCACACTGTCTTAAGACAATCGATTGTTAAGCATAGACAATTGATTGTTGACTATTTTGAAAAATTCCAGAGCATACTGTCTTAAGACAATCGATTGTTAAGCATAGACAATCGATTGTTGACTATTTTGAAAAATTCCAGATCTGTATTAAGACAATCGATTGTTAAACATAGACAATCGATTGTTGACTATTTTTGAAAAATTCCAGATTACACTGTCTAACGACAATCGATTGTTAGACATAGACAATCGATTGTCGATCAATTGTTTTTCGGCTTTAATGCGAAAATATTAGATAATCGACTAGTTTTTCAGGCTAGTCGATTACCCCTACTGGAAAAAAAAATATTATCGATATTTGAGCATATTGAAGACATTCTAAAGAACTACTGCTAACATTGCATCATGAACTAACTAATACGAGCTAATACTAATGACTATTAGTTTATTCACTAACTAATACAAATAAGTAGAACAAAATCAAATAACTCCATCTTCTTTCATCACGGACCCATCACCGATTAGGTGGTCTATTTTCCCCTCGGGTTGCTCAAAGAAGTCTGCCACATCCAGGTGGGTGATGTCCAAGTTGTCGTCATAGACAAAATTTGTTTCAGGGCCTTTTCTCTTTCGAGATGCTTGATAAAGGTCAGCCAAGTGTCTTGGTATACGGCAAGTCTTTGACCAGTGCCTTTTCCCACTGCAACGATAACATATAGTTTCTGAATCATTTGCCTTAGGATCTTCATGACCCCGTTTCTGCTTTCGGCGGTTATCTCTCCTTGGGGGTTGACGGACTTCATTGGAATTTCTTCCTTGTCTACGTCCCTGGCTATGACCCCGTTTACGACCATGACCATGGCCCTTTTCATGTTTGGCATAATGAGAGTGCACCTTATCTGCTTCAGGCAGTGGTGTAGACCCAGTGGGTCGATTTTCGTGATTTCTCATGAGCAGGTCATTATTTCGCTCAGCCACTAGTAGAAGAGAAATCAGTTCAGAGTACTTTGTAAAGCCTTTCTCTCTGTACTGTTGTTGCAGTACCATATTGGAGGCATGAAACGTTGTAAACGTTTTCTCAAGCATATCATAATCGGAGATTTTATCTCCGCATAGCTTCAATTTAGAAGTAATTCTGAACATTGCAGAATTATATTCAGAAACGGACTTAAAGTCCTAGAGCCTCAGATGAGCCCAATCATATCGTGCTTGTGGCAGAGTGACCAACTTCAGGTTGTCATATCTCTCCTTTAAGCCGTTCCACAAGATGAGTGGATCCTTGACGGTGAGATATTCAATCTTCAAACCTTCATCAAGGTGATGGCGCAAGAAAATCAAGGCCTTCGCACAGTCTTGGGTGGATGCTTTTTCTCTATCTTTAATGGTGTCTCCGAGACCCATAGCATCTAAGTGGATTTCAGCATCCAACACCCATGTCATATAGTTCTTGCCCGAAATTTCAAGGGCAACGAACTTTCTTTTCGTAATGTCAGACATAATCGAAAATTAAATTAGGAAGAGGGAAATACCTTAGATTTTTCGAGAATGGTTCTTGAGACGGTAGAGTCTCGTGCTGATAACGTGTTATGAAATAATATAAAGACAAGAACAATAATGCAAGAACAAGAGCAATAGAGAGAATAGAGAGAGAGAAGTATTCTTATTGATACTTAGAGATTGTTAGGGATGTATTAGAATGGTAGAAGACCCCTTTATTTATAGGGAGTGGGATAATCTAGCTACCAATAATAGGACTCTAGAATCTCTCTAATTAAAGACATTCACCTGAAATAGAAGTGTAAAATCTCTCTATTTATAACATGTTGCAGATTATTTGGTTTTGTCACGGTGAAACTCTTATTATGTTCCATATACTCGTAGACCAGTTACTCCAAAAAGAAAACATATCAATTGATTTGTTTGTCGTAATTGCAATGCTTTATTATTTAGTATGAGTGTTAATTCATTATGTGCATTAAAACATAATTTTAATGTTAACGATGATTATATATGTACATCCTTCTTGTGATATAGTATGTCAAAATAGATAATACAATCCTTCTTATGTTGCTATTATATGCTTTTTTTTTATTTTGATTTTGGTGATTCTGTAACATGTCAATTTTGTAAGTCTAATTCTTTTAGTTATTCAACTTCCACTCTTTGTTTCTTTCATCTTCAACAGTTATAATATTTTTGCATTATAGCTTTTTTGACAATCTTCATTATACTCCATAAAAGTGGACAATAAAGTGTCTATGGTGGAAAACTTGAGAACACAAAATATTTATGGTTCCTACCTTCGTGTTGTTGTTACATATTTTATTCTTAAATTTTATCATCTTTTATATTTTCTTCAATATGAAAATTTTTACTTGAAAACTCATGAGATAATATTTAAATTGTCATCAAAAAAATTAATTTGTGTGAATCATTCTCCAATCTATATAAGTGATAATGTTTTTCTGAAGTACGCTTAATCAACACATCAAACTATCAACATTTAATATACGATACGAAACACGATTTAATATCCATTAAAGGTCGTGATGGCGTCGGATATCACTGTCAGGCAAGACAACAATAAGAAGTTAATTAAATTCTTATTTTAGTATTTTTGAAATTATTTATTTTTCTTACATTAAGCAATATATATATAATGAACTTCACTTAGTAAATAACGATGTCTACAACAAATTTAAATATTGAAGAATCTCATAATCATCCCAAAACTCGGTGTCACAAGTGCATGAGCATCAATTGATAAATACACATAACATACAACATATACCCGGAATACAATTTGGACAGAAAAGGAAATATAATACTCTGAAGGGGAGTGTGCTGGTTGTGGGTCGTTTCTAGAGATGCAACTTATCTATGTCTCCGTATCACCCATGTCATTGCGTCCACCTGGGCCGCTAGACATACATATCCTTGTACAATAAAAATGCACAATAAGCGTAATATGAGTACGAAAAACAACGCATACCCAGTAAGTATCCAGTCTAACCTCGAAGAAGTAGTAACGAGAGATCGACTTAGACACATACTAGTGGTCCAATAATATAATCAGTCGTGGGCATATTAAAAATAGCAATAAACTCAAGGAAATCATGAAGCAAGTAATCAATAGTTTGGTAATAAGAGATTTCCTCGTTTATCAATTTATCTCAGGCTAGGGAGGCAATATCGTTATTTATAAATTTCCAAACAAGTAATACAAGAATGCGCAAATCATGCCGAGCTCATACATCCTGATCAAACGAATATTTAAAATGTACACTGCCACATAATCGAATGATGTGAACCATAGACGCATCTATATCCCGCTGGTGAATAATACACGTGACACAGTCATATAAATAAACACATCAAACAATCAGTCAAGAATTTATCAGGGAAACAATTACCTAAAGAAATTGCAACTTCTCTTTAACGGTTAGAAAAATGATGTTTAACTTTTTTAAAAATTCATTTACCAATTTTATATGATATAAGCAATTTAAATAGTCCATAAAATTACAAATATTTCAAATACAGCATACTTTCGGGTCCTAGACTACCCAGACTTAAGCATAATAGTAGCTACACACGGATCCTTGTCACTTCGTGCATACGTAACCCTCACAAATAGAATCACATATTTAATTATTTCACCTAAGGGAGTAACTCTAAGTTACAAGGTTAGAAAGGAGACTTACCTCGCTCTGAAGTTCCATAACCGTCTTCCAAGCCTTTTCGACGACTCAAATCGATGCACAACACTCCAAAACTAGCCAATAAATTATGCAACTCCATTAATATATGCTCAAATACCCATTGTAATCCAATTTATAATAATTTCTAACCCCGATCGAAACGTCGATAAAATCACCCTCTGACCCACGTGCCTGGATTTTAAAATTTTAAAATTTTGCAAAGATAAACTTTACCCAGAATTTCTACTTCGTGTTTGCGTCCTGCAGATCACATTTGCGAAGGCCGGCTGCCCATATTCTTCGCATTTGCATTACCTTCTACGTGTTTGCGTAGGCCAAATGGTCTTAGTCCCCTGTACTCATTTCCTTTTATGTGTTCGCCACTACCCTTTCGCGTTCACATAAGTTCCTGAAGTCCTTCACCACATTCGCACATCACCTTCCATATTCATGAAGGCCAATCTCGATAGCCCCTCAGTTTCTTCTTTGCGAATGCGGGACTTTCTTCATGTTCGCAAAGAAGAACACCAGACACGAGCAACGACAGCTCCGAAAAATCCCAAAATGATCAAAAACTATCCGGAAACACACCTGAGGCCCCCGGGACCCCGTCTAATCACACAAACCAGTCCCACAATATAATACGGACCCACTCGAGGTCTCAAATCACATCAAACAACCTAAAATCACGAATCGCACCCCAATTCGAGCTTTATTAGCTTTCGAACGTCAACTCCAACATTCGCTGTTGAAACCTATCTGATTGATCTCAAATTTTGCATAAAAGTCATATTCAACGTTACGGACCAACTCCAACTTCCGGAACCGGAATCCAACCCTGATACCTAAAGGTCCACTTTTGATCAAACTTCTCAAAAACCATTACATTTCTGACTTTAGCCAACTGACTCCAAAACGACCTACAGACCTCCAAATCCACTTCTGGTTGCACCCCTTATACAAGAATCACCATTTGAAGCCATTCCTAGGCTTGGAATACCAAACTGACATCGATAATACTGAAATGTACTTCAACTAAATTTATGAAATTCTTCCAAAAATGCTAACCTCCATAATAGATGGTGAAACACTCCTGGGACATCAAAAATACGATCTGGACGTATTCCCAAGTCCAAAATCATCATACCAACCTATTGAAATCTTCAAATCTTGATTCTTAGGCAGTTTACTCAAAAGTCCAATCTTAGCCAATTCTTCTAACTTAATGCTTTCGAAATGAGCATTTTCTTTCCAAATCAACTCCAAAACCCCCGGAATTCAATGCCGACCATGTGTACAAGTCATGATACCTGAGGTGAAGCTGCTCATGGACTCAAAATGATGAACGACGCACCAGAGCTAAAAATAACAGGTTGGGTCGTTACATTCTCTCCTACTTAAACATATGTTTGTCCTCGAACGTGCTGAGAATTGTGCTGGAGTAATTTGAAATTACTATTTTACACCTCGTGCATCTCCTCGTGCTACCACAACTCAATTGAGCACCTCTACTCGAGAAAATATATAGATTTCCCTTTTTTATTTATGCTAATAAGCCTTAAAACCAAACTACAACTTTCGGAATTCTCTACAGGCCTTCTTCCAACTTATGAGCACTGTATCAACCAATACACGATATACCAAAACGTGACAGCATATCTTTGCTGAACAAACTATGCACTGCACAACTCACATGACCATAATGACATCCTCTGATGACAATAGCCCAAATTCCACGAATATGATGCTCCCAATGCACCTCATGACATATATAAGTCTTGTTCTCACTCTTTGAAATACCATCACGATGGAAAAGATGTGTAGAAATTCATAACAACATGCCGAGTCAACAAATAATTGAGTCTATACCCTAACAAGAACCATTACATCATTCTAAACAAAATAATGGCTTTTGCTCTTTAATATACTTCATATAGTCTGACCACACTGATCCTAGATCCAATAATCTCGTCTCACCCAGTACAAGATGCTCAGGAAACAAGCCACCCCAAACATGACCAGAAAGTCTCATGATGCCCAAATATGCTAATAAGCTACAACTTGAACGTGATACGTAAGGGAATCAAACTCTAGAAGGGACTACTCAACCCATGTAACTAATTAGACAACCAAAAAGGTGTCATGAACCTACCTCAGAAAATGGGAAGCAAAACACACAAAGAATATGCGGGTTTGTAATCAACAACACATTGTTTCGGCGTACAACCCAGTTCAAACAACATACCGTGGAGGCGTGCCACTCGATCCATACATAAATCTATATAAGGAGATACATACAAAGCTAGAGTGCTCATTACTACCAAATACCAAATATCGGCCATAAGCACGTTAAGTGCATAATACTATCCCTAGAGACACAGATAGCGTCTTTTGCTACAAAACTCAAGCACAACTGAGGTGCGACATATGATTTGAATCTTAAGAGCCATCCTGCTCGCAAAACATTATCGCTATCGGAACCTCAATGTCGATACCCATTTTTTCCCCAAAATATTTTAAATTTGCATATATACCTTCAAAATCATGTTGTAATAGTATTTGATATTTTTCCACAATTTTTCTACATTTTTTAATTTATCCAACATTTTATTTCAAATAAATAAATTTCATCACAAGTGATTTTAAAAGCATTTCTTGATTTAATTTGTTATTTATGGTCCTATCTAAACCTAATTATTCCATAATTAGCCAAATTGACAGCGTTTGGCTACAATTGCAATAACATTGCAGCTATAGCCCAAGCATATGATTTTATACTATTTTCTTACCATTTGAATTTTTTAATACTAAGTAGCCATTTTTAACTATTTTCTATGCATTAAATTAAATTTGTAATTATCAGCTATTTTTGTAAATTAATTATTTAATTTAGTTGGGCATTAACAAATAGTCAATTTTATTTCAATTATAACCTATTAAAACCAGCGCAAATTACCTAATTACACTAGCCCAAAGACCCAAGCCCAAATCTAAATCCTACCTGACCCAATCCCTGGTCTAATCTGGATCGTTGATCAATTCTAATCAATGGTCCAGATCCCCCCTTTCCTATTAACCTAATAAACTACCCCTCCCCCCTCCAAACCCTCATTTCCTCTCTTTTACTCTGCCATTACAGTATCTTATTCTCTCTCAAGCTCTTTGCATAACCACGGCTCCTACTCGCCTGTTGTTGGCTCGCCCATATCAATGGTGGTTCCACCACCACCCCTAGCCTCCATGACTCCCCCACTTGCCAGTTCTTGCTATCTCGAATGTCCTCAATGGACCAGTGGTTGTTCACTCACACCTATAGCCTCATTCTAATCGTTCTCAAGGCACCATGGCTCGATTGAATAAGATCATCCTATTTTTTGTTAGACCTCTGGTTTCTAAGCCGGTGTATCTTTATCTCTGGGTCATTTTACTCGAAACCCTAATTCACTCTCTTAACGCTTTAGGTCTGTAACAGATCTGAGAATATTTGAACTATTTTTTTTCTTGTTTTTTGAAAACGTTTCGATTTTCAATGCGTCGCTCTATTTTCCTTCATAACTAGGGTTTTTGAAACTTTCTATAAGAAAGAATTTTTATTTCTAAGTGTTTTTACCTGATCCTTGAGTGTTTAATCGGGTTTTTTAAGCTTTCCCTTTAAACCTAACCAGTTATGTTGAAAACCCCTCATTTTTGGCTTTACTCTTGGTTTCTGTGGTTCATCTTTACTGTTTATTCATTCGATTTACCTCTATGTATGATTCTCATGAATATGTTTTAATTAATTAGAGTATTTTATGATTTTCATCCTAATAATATCTTATTAAGATTTTCGATTTGGTTATCCCGGTTTATACTCCATTTATTTGTTTATTCATGGAAGTCTATACTATTTCTCTTATTGTTAGTACTATTTTTCGATTATGGATCCTTGATTTACTGTATTGATACCCTTATACCTATTTGTGGCTATTCTTTTCCAATTGTCGTAACCCTTAAATTATTTTTTTACCTTATTATGTGGTTGACTATATTATTAATTGATTCCTCTATTATCTCCTTAGTTAGACCCTTATGTATGTATCCCTAATTACATATTTTGTACCTATGTTGTTTGAATCCTTTCCTTATTTGTTACATGCTTTCTACTATTGGTAAATTACTCCCTTAATTAAGGAAGGCTTGAGTGGTTATCGTTCATAATTGATTCTGTTGTTCTATAATTGTTGAACAATTGATTCTTGCCTTATTTACGTAGTTTTCAAAGACATTGGTTCAAAACTCTCTCACACACACTAAAAAATTTCTACTCTCTTTCTCTGATTACTTACTATTGTTCTAAGTTAGCCAGCTGCAAGCCAAGGCTAACTATTGTGCTCACTATTCTTCACGTTATATGTACTATCTCTTTACTGGTATGTTAGATTTCAATTCATGTCCCAAAACCAATATGTATCTTTTACTACTTTTTGTTCATCATGTTTCTAATTTGTTTCTATCTATGGTTCTGTTGTTCAACGTGTAACTAACATGTTTACACTACTGCTTCATCTTGAATGCTAGTCTAACACACTTAGCGCATGTCAGAACACGTTCTACTCCCCTGGTAGTTGTGAGGATGTGATTTTTTCCCTATATGAATTACTCCCATAAATTCAAAACAAAATAATTCTTTCAATGTTTGCAATTTTGTGGATTTTCGTGGCATTTTCTGCTAATTGTTTAGATTTTTTTTGTGCATTTTAATTAGTGAAAAATCCAAAAAAGTGTTGCATGTGCATTTAGAAGTTAATTTGACATTTTTCAAGAATTAATTAGCAATTAGACAATTTAGAAAAAAAAAGGAAAATAAAAAAAATGATTTAATTTGCACCTTTAATTTTACTTTTATTTTAGGTGATTTTGCTTCAATCTTGTTTTAATTAGTTGTGATAATGATTATTTAGAATTAATTAGAATTTTTGATTGGTTAATTTTAGATTTATAATTTAGATTTTAGTTAATTTTGAAAAAAAAAACAAGAAGAAAAGAAAAGAAAGAGGAAAAGGTTTTAATAATTGAATTAGAAAATATAGAAGAGAGCAAAATTTGGGCCAACCTAGCTTAATACCCGGCTTAGAACCGGACCATTACCCGCCTAAATACCCCTGACCCGGTCCATAACCCGTTCCACTACCCAGTTCAGCAACCCCAATAAGTGAAACGAAGCCATTTTGGTTGAATAGATCTCAACTGTCGAGGTTGTATGATCTAACGGCTTAGAAGCCATGTTGGTGGAGTATTTATATGTCCAAATGCACCCCCACCCCGACTCTCGTCTCCTTCACCCTCAGAGAAATCTCCACCGTCTCCACCACCGGAAATCGCCTCAAAGCGGCAGCAGGCCTCCGATGGTCGTCAAATTCACATCACAACACCCTCACCCCCCCCCCCCCATGACCATGGCACTACTATCTTTTTTCGAATCTCACCAGAAGTCGTCAAATATATAAAACCCTAGGACGCCGTCATTGGTTCCTCTGCCATGTCCGGCGGCACTGCCTCTATTCCACCCCCAAACTAACACCAAAGGACCCTCTCACCTCCCTCTTTCTAAATATGTAGCCCGTTTCCTTCGAATGGCCTCAGAATCTGGAATATTCATTTTGAAGTCAATTCTGCATAAGTTTCAAGGCCAAGTTTGGGTGGATAGGGACTAAAACAATACTTGGTCACGAGCGAGGCCCCTTTTGGTTCAAAATCGAGACTCCTAGGGAAATCTGAAAGCTAACTCTCATTTTTATGTACTCCTGTTGTTTTTCTTTCTAGTTTTGCATGTTTTCTCATGATGATTGTTTTTGTTCTCCTTGATATGCTGGACCATCGATTCTTCATTAGCATCCGCATGATTTCATTTCACATGAGATGGTCATCACTGTGATTATGTTTAGTTGCCACCTTTTCTTTTAATTCTACTTTATAAATGGGTTTAATTCAAAGGATTAATATTTGGGGCCGTTTTATTTAGTTTCAAGTATTTTGGTCACTTGGTTAAAATTTTGGCATGTGTTTGGTTTTGAATCCTGAAACCAAGGCTTGTCATGAAAGCCGAAATGAAAGGGTCAATTCAAAGGGTTAAAGGTCAAGACTTGATTTACCTTGGATCAAATTGACCCAGGCTGGTAGTTTAGGCTAATTTTCAAGGATATGGGGGTAAAATTGGTATATCACTTAAGGAATCTTTATTAAAAAGAATGGGAAGCTTCTAGTAGGGGTTTCCTGTAAATTTTATGGTGTAACTTGGTTACCAAGTCACAAAATCTGGACAAAAAGGTAAAATTAAAACCTGAGGGTTACGCTACTTACTTGTATATAAAGGCATGGTGTCCTTGCTTGGGAAGTAAGTCTGAGAAGAGAAAAAAACAGAAAACAAAGGCAGCTACTATACCATTAGAGAAAATCCCTGAAATACCTGCAACATTTTACCCTAATTAAATTCCTACATAGTTGGAATTTAAAAATGAGTTAAATCAGTAGCTCTTCAAGTGTTTTGGGATTCTTTGGAGGACAAAGTAGAGACAAATCATAAAATACAAAACAGCTAGCAAATTACTGTTCCATTGAGTTTCTATTTATAATTTCTAAGGTTTCGAATTTCTGAGATAACCTTTGATTCATACGTGCTTGAGTATGGTTTAAATTGGGTTATTAAAAATTTATTTTGAGCTGAGCCTATGTGAAATCCTTTTTAATTGAAATCTAGGTTTTAAAAAGTGATAAGAGTCTGTTGGAACTTGGCATGAAGTTTGGATTGATCTTAGACTTGTAAACACTGTTGATTGCTGCTTTTTGCTGATGCCTCATTTTTGCTTTGCTTTTCAAATTCTAGATACATGCCCTTGAATTCTGATGATTTTAATTTTCATAATGAAGAGGAAATGAGAGTTTGAAGCATGGCATTATATCTGCTTTTTTCTTGTACCTTTTCCATGATGTTTATATGCTTAGTCAGTTGATTTAATGTAATTTAGTTGTTTTCAGTTGGATTAACTAGGTTATCATGTTATAATGGACTTATGAACTGATGAGGCAAAGGGTTGATCAAGCTTGTATTAGGAGCTGAGTTTATGTTTAAGTTGTGTTAGCTAAATGTTTGTTATTCTGGGGCTGTTAAAGTACTGTAACAATAAGAATCATTTGAGCATTTGGGTTTTAGTTTCAATTTTGGTCGAAGTAGGTGTGTTTGTTCAGTGATGATTTTGTTGAAATAAGGGTAAGATTCAGTTTTATGTGCTTGAATTTAGAATAAGCAACTCAAAAATGAAAGTGACTATACTGTTAGTGTGCTGTACAGGAATTGAATGGTTATTAAATGAGTAGGTCATATTTTAGATAACTTGTAGTTATATCAGTATTTTTTGTAGTTGTAAGTCTACGTTCAGTTTTTTCGATCTTGGGGCTTCGAAATAGAAGGCTGTGTATTCTTCAGCATCTTTTGAGCTTGTGTTTGAGCCCAGTCGCCTTTTCTTGTTAATATTGAAGTCTGTCGCACAACATTTGGGCCAATTATCAGCCTAGGCCCAAAACCCTAAAGAAGATTTGAAAACAAGAATGGTAGTTCAACGCCACAATTTGGTGTATCTTGGGATGATTATAGTTAATGTCCCTCGTCCATTAATTAAGGTGAGCTGTACAAATGAAAAATACCTACGACCTTACAAAATTTAGTTTAATCCCCTTTACAACTATAATCGAGGTTTGACGCACCCTAGGAAAATAATAATAGTAGTGTAACCTTCGTTGTAATTAATAACTTAACTTTAGAATTTGAGGCGCCCTATGTAGCGAAATTTCATGGCCCTCGCAAATCAAAAAATCCCCAATTGCCTTAGGCGCGCTAGCTAAATAAATTACCTTGCTAATATTAGGTGAGCATTTATGTGTCCCAAATCCAAATTCAAATGATGTAAAAATATGTCAAAGATCGCGGGTGCATTGATGTGACGTGAGCCAAGACATGTTTTAACCACATTGCAATCTTCTTAAAATTAAATAAAAGCGATTAAAAGTTAAAATTTGCACATGGATTCATAATTGTAAAATCAGATAATTAAGCCAAATATAACAGTTAAGCGATGTTAACATATGATTTTGACTGGTCGAAACAAGCTCCTATAGGTCTTTTAAAGTTTAGAATTTTTCATTAAAAATATTAGGATTTTAATTTTCGGATTTTATTGCATGTGCATGTTCATTACAGTGTGTTTAGGATTAATTAGGATTTGTTAAATAAATTGGTTTTACAAATTAAAAATACAATATATATATATATATATATATATATATATATATATATATATATATATATATATATATATGTATACATGTATGACGTTTGGAAATTATATTGTAATTTTTACTTGGGTTAGTTTATTTGGGGTAATTAGAAATTTGTTGATTTTTTTTAATAAAGTTAGTATTTAAATTAAAGAAAGGACAAAAATACAATACATATATGTATTAAATAGCCACTCAGGCTGGCCACAATTGGGCCAGAGCAGAGTGGCCCAACCTGCCTTTTCCCCTTAAAACAAGCTACAACCCAGCCCAATAACCAGCCTGACCTAGTCCACATCCATATCCACCAAACGACACCGTTTAGGACCCCCTATCATCACAGCTATTGATCTCGCCCCATTCCAACGGTTACTAAACCCCCATCCTAAACCATACATATATGTCCATACACGACAAAAACTCACCCTCCTCATATCTCCTTCTCCGGCTATAACAAAAACCCATCAACCACCCTGTCATCATCGTTGACCACCGGCGGACCACCCTACTACTGTCGCCGTAAATCGCCTCCAGCGGCGGCCGGCAACCAAACTACCCCAATTACACCACCTAACCAGCACGACCTCTCTTATCCCACCATGTAATTGGTTTCCCTCAAATACAACCCCCCCACCCCCCCCTCCCCGTCTCGAATATCCCTTGAAAGGTGGCGGGAAACCCTACCTCTGGAGACCTTATTCCAAAGCTGTACAAAACTACACAACTAAGGCACCTCCCCCTTCCCGTTCCAACCATTCATATCATCACTCTGAAATCACCCTGAAACTCAATTTCAGTTTGAAGCCTAACCCTAAATCTCCAAACATGCCGGAAAAGCCTCAAAACCCACCCAAGCAGTCCCTGATCCTCCTTGACACCAACCATGCTACCCTCGAGTCTCAAACAACCCCCAACCACTTAAAAATACAAATTTGAGACCTATTGAGGTCTTAGAACTTTGAAAAACCTTCCCCTGAGTTTTGAAGATGATTAAACACCATCTTAGGAGGTTCAGAACCCCTATGGAAGAACAAAGGTCTAGTTGAATTGTTTTAAAGGCGAACAAGAATAAAAGCTAAGTTTTCTTGCCTATTTTCCATTTTTCTTTTGCTTTGGATGTTTGATTTCTTTTAATAATGGTTTAGGTTCAGTAATTACATGTTCAGGAGTTTGAATTTCTTTCATATCTCGATTTTGGTTGTTTGTCTGTTTATCCACAAGTTCATTTAAGATTAGGGTTCAATGTTCATATGGTTGTTTGTTTGTCACTAGCCTGGAAACCTCCTCGTCTCTGAAATAGTTCAAACATCCTGTTAAAAATAAATTTTGAGCAGTGTTGATTCTCATATTTTGATGAATTTTATTGATTTATTTATATTCTGATTGGTTTGATTGTCGGATTGTGTCACTGAATGCTTGATCATTAGTTCATGATAGTTTCGGTCCTCAGTGTTGATAGATGTATTCATTTTTCTGGTTATTTTGATTTTTAATCTTGTATAGTGTGTGTGCAAATCTATATTAAGGCATTTGTGTTACTCCTCGTCAATTTTGTCTAGTTCTGATTGTCACAAGCTTGTTAGTCTAAAAGGTGACCTGAAGTTGACTAACCAAGGTTAATTGGACTGAACTAGGGTTGAAAGAACTGACCAAGGTCAAGTTCAGGGGTAGGGTAATATAGGAAAGCTACTGAGGGCATAAAAGAGATTTGAACTTATTAAAATCTGATAGGAATCTTTTAGAACTTTCTAGCAGGGACTAATACATAATTCAGCCTCAAATTTAAGGCACAAGTTAGAAATTGAAGGACTACTTAGACAAAAATACAATTTGAGTTGAGGACTGAAAAGAAAACAAAGTTAAATCTGATGCCCTAACAATTTTACTATAAAATGAATCATTTGGGGGAATTGGAGGGGATCCGAAACTTTCTCTTTAACACTATAACTGAAATACTCATCTGAAAACACTATCAGTGCTCAATTTGATTATTTTTGGGTTTAATTCTTTCATACTTCTTTTGAAACTCTAGGCATACTGTGCGATTGGCTGTTGATTTATTAAGTTGGTCTCCTCTTATTACTCGTAGGCTCATTTTCTCTTGCTGCATTACAGGTATATTCAAAGCTCATGTATATATGAAGTTCAAAGTGAAATATATTCTCAAAATGTGAAGACCCTCACTTGTTGTCTATATTTTATATCATAACCCGTTTCCCTTACTTAGATTGAATATAGGAATATAGTAAGAAGATCATGATGTTATATTTTAGCATTAGACTAATCCGTTTGTAATAATTTGGACATTTGACACTGTTTTTCATATGTAATAATTTGACTTTCAACTCGATATTTTTATATATGTTTAAGTGGTAGTCAGTTCTAATTTAGTGTTGTTGGTTCAAGTGCTGAATTCGTGCACCTAGAGCCACTGGACTTAGGGAGCAGTAGTCTCAGTAATCATGCCCGCAAATAAAAAAAATGTTGTTAAACATTTTAGTTCATTTGAATCTCAGCATGTTTAGCAATAAGTTATTTTAAGATTTTTCCTTGTAGTATAACTTGAATTATAATTGGATTTTTGAAATTAGACTCATATACTCTGACTGGTGACTATATAAGTCATATTATTCAAATCTAATGTAGAAATTGATATAAAAACGGTTGTTAGCATTTCCTTCGTGAATGTGTAGTGATTCGATTTGTATACATGACTCTAAATCGAAATGGTTGCTAAGAACTAGACTCTTTTGTCCACACCAACACCGGGCTCATTTGTAAGGCCCTCTAAGCACCAAACACTGAAATCTAATACGTTTTTCTAGGCTAAGTGATTAGCAGCCCAAACCAGCCAAAATGGTTATCGGTTACAGCCTGAGAAATATATGCTCCAGGGCTGTCCAAAAACTCGACTTATCTATGTGTTAATTGGCCATGAACAAGGCTGAGATGATGTGGTGTTTCCCAAATATATATCTTATACCTAAAACAATTAGTGCATTTGAGCATTCGCAAGAGTAGAAACCTTATCCTGGATTAGGGTGCCCTATAAAAACTAATGTGAGCCGCGTTAATTCAGGAAAACACTACACGATGGCTCCTAATTCACTAAAACACATAGAAACTAGGAAGTGCCGTATTAGAAAATTTCATGGCCTTCCCATAAATGCCAAAGACGTAATTTCTATAGGCGCGTGTTTAATAAAAAATACCTTCTTAAAATTCTGGTGCACATTTATGTGACCCAAATCTAAATCTCGACGAAGTTGTAACGTGTCAAATCCACGGGTGCATTTATGTGATATGGTTTGAGGCATGTTCTGACAATGTTTCAATTCTTTTCAACAATAATAACAAAAGTGGTTTAAAGTTAAAAAGCACATAAGTTGAAACATATTCTAAAATTAGATAATTTAAGCAAAATATGATTGTTGAGAGACCGTGCTAGAACCACAGAACTCGGGAATGTCTAATACCTTCTCCCAGGTTAACAGAATTCCTTACTCTGATTTCTGGTTCGCAGACTGTTAAACAAAGTCATTCTTTCCTCGATTCATGATTCTAAACGGTGACCTGGCACACCATAAATCTCCCAAGTGGTGACTCTGAAATCCTCTTAAATAATTGAATCCCATTTCGACTGTCCTTTATTGGGAAAACTCCCTTATCTACGCCTTTCGTCGGGTTGTGGATAGCCAAAAAGGATGTGTGACAGCTCTGGCGACTTTGCTGAGGAAAGGAACCCAGAATCTCTGGCTCAGGGTTCAATAATTCGAGCTTAGAATAATTGTTGTATTTGGCTTTGTTTACTATTTGATTTTACATGTTGACTTAATGTACAAAATGATGCTTTTACCGCTTTGATATTATTTGAATTGTATATAAACTGTTACGAAACCCTTCTCTCTTTACCTCTGGGGATGTGCATATTGGTTGAGACTCCCTATTCTGTTACTGTCTTACCCTGAAATAAGAAAGAGTCCGGACAAGTTTCAAAGCCAGACGATCTCGCGGGTCCCCGGTACGTAGCCCCCTCCTCGACTCGAGTTCTCCGCTCGGGTACACAGTCTAGACCCTATACTGAGGTCTTGAACTTAGTATGACAAAAATTCATGCCAAATCCCTAGTAGGAACATTATTTTCATCATGCATTTAGACTTTGGGGACTCAACACAGGGTTTGGGTCCGTCTAGGACAGGTACCCTGAAATACAAGACCACCCTGATGCATTTTTACGTGCTACTTGAGCATTTATTTGCCTTGACTCGCATGTTGACCGGCCTGTAAACAAAGGGATTCAATTGAGAGGAATAAGCAGTGATAGGGTAATCGCTTTCAAAATAAATGCTCAAATAGCACCGAAATGCTGCCGGATTTTTCAAAAACAAAAAAAACAAAAAAAAGAGCACAAAAAGCAGAAAAACATAAAAGGGGCACCAAGTTTATGAAAGTTTTAATAATGTTTGCGGGTTTTGATATATTATTTTTAGCCGGGTTCAACTCTTTTTTACAAAATGCTCGAGTTTATTTTTTCTCACTTCAAAATGAGCCGGATGGTGCCGTTATTGCAATAATATCTAAATTACGTTGCAAGGGATGCCAGAAGGATGTCTTTACGCAATTGGCTACCTCTGGATATTTATTAGGGTCGGTATGCAGCACAGAGTAAAAACCTTCTAGCCGAAGTGTTGAAAGGCCGTATTCGCAAAGCCGATCCCTGGTTTTAATATAAATGTCTGTTTTATGTTTTGAGAATACTAATTTGCCCTAATAAATGTGTGCAATGAGCATGATAATCAACAAAATTCCTTTGGAGTTGCGGATATGGTAGGATGACCTCGGAGAAGCCGGACATAAAAAGGTCAACAAGCATCTGGGGGGCCTCACTAGTTTGCTGAAAATCAACCCTAGAGGGGACATCATAAGAGGCTTAATTACCATCTGGGACCCTGCCCACAATGTCTTCCACTTCTCTGATTTTGAGCTGACCCCGACTTTGGAGGAAATGACCGGATACATCGGGACTCATTCTATCCCTTTGACGCATCAATATTTGATAGCACCTAGTGCCCTGGGCACAAATTTCCGGATGTTTTGAAAATCAACAGAAAAATTCAATAACCCAAAATGTCGGCTATATTTTGTACCCTTCAGTTTATATACCAAAGATATGGCGACATCGGAGGATTCAACAACCATGAAAACCTCATCTGTAGCAAGGGCAATCAGATCAAATGGGAGGAGCAGCGATGCTTCTCGTTTATGGTATCCTTTTTGGGTCGTTTAGTATTCCCACAAAAAGATATGAACATCGATATATGGATAGATTGAGTCGTTTGTACCTTGAGGAATCAGACAAAAAGCGCTCTTGCCCCTATGATCCTGTCAGAGATCTTCTGAGCCCTTACCACTTGCAAAGGAGGAGGGGTTTTATTTGAAGGCTGTAACTAGCTATTACAAATCTAGATGATTGGGCATCTATGTCACAGGACTCGGTTCATGAGTTGTAGGCTGTCAACAAATGGTTGCATAGAAGAAGTTGACAACAAGGTAAATGGGTATTAATTACCATAGGGTGTCGCAGAGTGGGTGTCACATCTCCAGTCTATTTCTGCAAATCAAATACAATGGACACTCAATTTTCTCTCCATCGACGAAGTTGTGTATATGCAGGCAACAGAACCACAGTTTCTCTGGATGGGCCTTAGAAGAATCCAACCGTATGCCTCGCATCGGGTTTTTGAGACAACTCGGAAGATGCCAAATAGTGCCAAAAGAAGAAGATCTTAGCATCCGGGTAGTCGAAATTGGGCCTGGTAGTCAGTTCCCCGAAGCCATGGTTCGCAAAATCTGGAATGAATGTTAATACTTGACCGCTGACACTTGTATACAAGATCTCGCTAGAGGTCAAGTGTCTCCGGGGTACCTTGCTTGGTATAAGAGAGTAACTAAGCATGAATGACCATCCAAAGGATCTCACCTCCAAGAGTTCGTTGGGACATCACAAGAACAGTGGGATTGGTTAGCAAAAGAACATGAATATCATGCTACCATTGGAAGGCTGGAAAAGAAATTTCAGGAATTGCAATTCAAAAATAGCCTGCTAACTGCTGCTAGCGAAGGAGAAAAAAGGTATTGGTTAAAGAAAATGAAGCCATGTGAGCTCAGATTCAGAAAATGAAAACAGCCGCAGAAAACCTTCCGAGGAGTATAAAGGATGAAAAGCTTATAGAGAACATGCGACGAAAGGTAACCGAATACGGTTTTGACCTAAATAAGGCAGAGGGTAAATTGTCTAGAGCTTAGAGACAATTAGCTAAAAAAAAGCTGAAGAAAGGGCCTGCATACTGGAACAGTTAAAAGAAGGGAGCGGCAACGAAAATACTGGTCTAAAAGAAAGAGTTATCATAGCTGAGAGCAAAATGACCAAGTAGGCCAAGGATTTCAAAGCTGAGAGGGAACACTGCTATGCGGTAATAGCGGGGTAAGAAAGGGATTTACGACAGTTTTAAAAGCTAAATCAGAAAGCTGAGCGGACTTAGGAACCACCGGCTGAACAAATAGAGTGTCTGCTACAAGAAAAGGGAAATATCACGGAGACGGTGCGGGCAATTGCATACTACATTACCACCAAATGCAATCACTATGAAGACATGACAAAGTCTATGTTTTTTGCCACTGCTATGACCTTCGTCGGACAAGTCATGGAAGATCTCCATTATCTCCAAGGATGATTAGAGTACAAACCTATAAGGCCGATTGATGCCCCGCAAGCTCCAAAAGCATTTGAAGTGTTGATGTACTCATAGATTTATATTTTGCTGGAAAAAAAGAAAAAAAAAAGTCTGTTAGTTGTCCTTTCAAGTCTGTAAGGGTGTTGAATCCTTGTCTGGCAGTTGCTCTTAGCCGTCTTAATTAAAGTTTGTATCTTTATCAAATTGAAAATCCCAAAAAATATTTTTTGATGCATACTTAACCTTTTGTTTTCCATGAACTACGCTTGGTCTGATTCATGCAAAGTCATGATACGTAGGCAATCTACATGGGATTCAACCATAATTGAATAAATTGGAAATCGAATAAATATGAAAAGGGAAAGAATAGGGCTAAAACAAACGGGAGTTTCATGGATAAAAGCCGGGATGATGCAAGCAGTCAATGCATATAGGGACCAATTGTCATTTATGTGCATGCATATGTGTCCGCTTACATGTTGGAACCTAACCACTAACGAGTCTTGGGTGTTGTGAATTACAGTTCAAATTAGATAGGTGACTAGTACTCGTGGCATCCTGGCAACTCACTCCTACAACACACGCTCAAAAAGCAAACAAGTCATGGCCAACAAAGAAACTTATGTCAACATTATGGACCCCTCGAGGGAGGCAGAGGAATTGGACGTAAATGCTATGAAGGAGGAAATGTACAAGCTTAAACACCAAATGGCTAAGATGTATCAGGCATGGGCAATAGGACAGACGCCTCCGACCTAACTTGCCAACTCACCCTTCATCCCGCCACTGGCCCAGGCACCTAACCAGTTTTTTATTGATCAGCCTCCAGGTTTTCCTATATACTCACAACATCAGGGTGCTGCCTCCCAGCAACCAACGTAACGAGCAAAAGTCACTCCTCACCCTCCCCACCAATCGCTCTTATCTGTGTGGCACCTCTGCCCCCCTGCACTGCATATGTCATCCAACAAACAACTGCTTCAAGCCTATGACCCTCAATACTATCCCCTAGAACGGCTACAAAGCCTAGGAGCCTTACTGTTATGCTCCTCGTCCTGAAATCCCAATGAGAGTTGAAAAGCCAATCAAAGATACCGAACAGGAAGAAATGCTCAGAAAGGTGCAGAGTCTGGAACAATCATTCAGGGACATGCGTGGATTATGTGGACAGGTGAGCGTGGCCTTTAAAGATCTTTTCTTATTCCCGGACGTATAGTTGCCTCCAGGTTTCAAAATGCTTAAATTTGACCTGTATGTTGGTCACGGCGATCCAATCGTGCATCTGAGAGGGTTTTGCACTAAAATGAGGAGAATAGGAGGAAAGGACGAATTGCTAATGGAGTACTTTAGACAGAGTTTGAGTGGATCGGCATTAGAGTGGTATACTCAACAGGATCCCACTCGGTGGTATACCTGGGATGACTTAGCACAAGCATTTGCATGCCACTTTCAATATAATCTCGAGATTGTCCCGGATCGCCTATCTCTGACAAAGATGCTGAAGAAACACAACGAGACTTTCAATGAGTACGGTTTCCGGTGGAGGGAACAAGCAGCCAGAGTTGATCCTCCCATGAAGGAGAGTGAGATGGTTGACTATTTTCTGCAAGCTCTAGAACCTACTTATTTTGGGCATTTGGTATCAGCAGTAGGGAAGTCATTCAACGAAGTGGTCAAGATGGGATGTATGGTTGAGAAAGTCCTTAAGTCCAATAAAATCATGAGCTACTCGACAACTAAGGCAACTACTCAAGCCATCGAGGGTGGGGCTGGAGGAGCTTTCGGGAAAAAGAAGAAAGAGGAAGTAGATATTATAGTGTCGGAAACCTGGTTCGGGCCTTCGGCACCATCTCATTATGGCCAGACCTGTCCTCACCACAAGACATACTCACACACTCCATATGGCCCACCGCAACATTACTATCCACCACAAGAACCTCGTTTCTCAGTCCATCATGCACAGGCATATACAAAACCTCCCACTCACAAACAATGGCGTGCGCCACCCCCTCAAAACACTTATCCAAATCCACATAATCAATACCTGCCTCTGAGAGCTTACCACCAAACCCTGAGGCCCGCCCTACGAGGCAATCTAGCCTTGAGAAATGAGAGGGTGCAGAAAAAGAAGACTTTCACTTCGCTGGGAGAATCTTACACTAGCCTGTTCCACCGGCTGCGACAATTGGATATGTTAAGACCAATCGAGGCGAAGCTGCCAAATCCTCCCCCAAAGAATTTGGATTATTCGGTTAGCTGGGAATATTGTTCTGGTGCACCAGGACACAACACCAAAAAATGTTGGCATTTAAAGAGCGCCATCCAAGAATTGATTGACTCTTACAGAATCAAGGTGCAAACTCTGGAGGTGCCCAATATTAGTTAGAATCCGCTGCCAACCTATCCGGAAACCAACATGAGCAAAATTGAGGAGAGATGGGGAGAATTCACAAGACCTTCACAAACGATAATGATGATCAAAGCTAGTGAGCCAACCAAGGTCGCGAGCAGTAAGAAGCTGGTAACGGGGCAAAGGAGGGCAATAAATTTACCGTAGCACAGAGGAGTTCAGCATGTGCGGTCGCACCAAAGCAAGAACGGGCAAAAGGTACAGTACAGGGGGCAGCTAGACAGCCTGTCGTGGTTGTGGAAGGTGTCCGTGTAGAGCCAGTTATTGTGAAGCCAGTAATCCAGCCAGCAATCATCAACAACCGAGTCGTTCCTTTGAGATATGAAAAGGCAATAGTGATGTATAAAGGGAAAAAAGTTAGAGAGGAAGTGTGTGAGGCACGAGGCTTAACTCTATCAAGAAGGTACTTTGCCCCAGAAGAATTGAGAAAGGGAAGAATCTCTAAAGATAACCCAGAACTAGTAAAGAAAGCTGTATCAGAAGAAGAGGCAGAAAAATTCTTGAAGAAAATGAAAATGCAGGACTACTCCATCATAGAACAGTTGAGGAAAATGCCGGGCCCAGGTCTCTTTGTTATCCTTACTAATCCATTCAGATGAGCACCGCCGAGTGTTGATGAAGATTTGAATGAAGCTCCTGTCCCAGACAAGATAACGATGAATCATTTGGAAAAGAATGCAAACAAGATATTTGAGGTAAACCATGCCACATGCTTGGATGATGAATTGCCCAAGGAGGGAATGGAGCACAACCAGGCTCTTTATCTGACTGTGAAGTGTGAAGATTCCGTGGTCACTCGAGTTTTGGTCGACAACAGGTCCAGCGCGAACACTATCCACTATCCATATTGACCAAGTTGAAGGTTAAAATTGAAAGGTCCGCAAGAATAACATTTGTGTTCGAGGGTTCGACGGCGGAGGTAAAGACATGGTAGGGGATATAGTGTTGGAAGTAACTATAGGGCCCATCGAGTTTATTATGGAATTTCAAGTGTTGGATGTATCGGTCTCCTATAATCTGTTATTGGGCAGACCCTGGATTCATCCAGCCAAAGAAGTACCCTCTACTTTGCACAGATGGTCAAATTTGAGTGGGACAGGCAAGAGATTGTCGTGCATGGAGAGGATAGCTAGTGTACCCCGGGTGACGCGATCGTGCCTTTCATTGAATCTGAGGACAATAAAGGGCCATGGGTTTACTAGGTTTTTGATACGGAGTCAGCTTAGAAGATTCTGTATGGTGAGATTGTTGAAGCCCCAAGGATAAACACACATCTGTCATGGTAGCTTCAGAAATGTTGAGAAATGACATTATACCCGGAAAAGGGTTGTGAGCTTCTCTGCAAGGCATTGCACAACCAGTGTTCCTTCCTAAGAATCTAGACACTTTTGGTCTAGGGTTCAAACCCACGGCCGCAGACATAAAGCGAGCCAGGAGGCTGAGAAGAAAGGATGGTTTCTCCCGAAGCCTACCCCAAGTTTATCTAAATAATTTGTCAAACCCAGTAATGGTCCCAGGCCCAGGATTTTCAGCCCGCTGATCGACGCGGACGGAGATCTTGATAAGGGGCTAGAAATGTTGTTCAAAGAGGTGAATATGGTAGAGACGGGAGAAGGATCGAGCAGTGCAAATGTGCAATTTGTGGGGGCACGCGCAAGAATCAATATTTGGGAAGCCACTTTGCTTCCCACTCAGAGGGAGTCTTGGTAGTTGGCTTTGATTTTCCTTTTAGTCTAGTTTGTATTAGCGTCATTCAGTTGCTATTTCCGTCCATTTGGATGCGCAAGCTCTGTTATCTTTGATTCTAATGAAATGCAATTTCCCTCTCAGCAATGATGATAGTTTACATTTTTGCTTTACTTTTTCTTCCTTTTTCTCTTTTGTAAAGTTACTTTTATGCTAGTTCCAATGATCTGACGTGCATAAGGACTCCTCGGCCCAATCTTTGCAACAAGCCTGGTCCAAAAATAATTATTCAGGAAATAGAACATGAGGACGAACCAGGGTACGATGAGGAAGGGGCATGGGATGAGATTAGTAAAGAGATGACCCAATTCGTAGAGAAACCCAAACCAAACTTGAATGACACAGAGGCAATCAATCTAGGAAGCTCAGATAATATCAGAGAAACAAAAATAAGTGTCTATCTAGAGCCACAGCATAGGGAGGAGATAATCGAAGTATTGCTGGAGTACAAGGATGTCTTTGCATGGTCCTACGACGACATGCCCGAATTGAGCACTGACTTGGTATTCCACATATCCTACTGACCCGGCCTGCATTCTCGTCAAACAAAGTTGGCGAAGTTTAAAACTGATGTAAGCGTGAAAATCAAAGAAGAGGTGACCAAGCAGTTTGAGGAAAAAGTTATCTGAGTCACACGATATCCCACCTGGTTAGCTAATGTCGTACCTGTACCAAAGAAGGATGGCAAAACCAGAGTGTGCGTTGATTACCGTGACCTCAACAAAGCAAGTCCAAAAGACAACTTCCCCCTGCCGGACATACACATATTGATTGAAAATTGTGCGAAGCATGAGATCGGGTCATTCATGGATTGTTATACAGGCTATCTGATTTTAATGGATGAAGAAGATGCCGAGAAAACAACATTTATCACACCGTAGGGGACATACTGTTTTAGGGTCATGCTTTTTTGTTTGAAAAACGTCGGGGCAACATACATGAGGGCAATGACAACCATTTTACACGATATGATGCATAAGGAAATCGAGTTCTATGTGGAAGATATGATTGTAAAGTCCAGAAAGCAATCCGATCATGTCAAAGATCATAGGAAATTCTTCCAGAGGCTCCGCAGGTATGATCTCAAACTCAATACGGAAAAATTTGCATTTAGCGTCCCCTCGGGAAAGTTTTTAGGATTCATTGTCAGCCGCCGAGGCGTCGAGTTAGACCCATCAAAAAATCAAAGCTATACAGCAGTTGTCGCCACCCAGAAACAAAACAGAAGTAATGAGTCTTTTGGGAAGGCTGAATTATATCAGTCGATTCATCGCCCATCTCACAAGCATCTGTGATCTCATCTTTAAGTTGTTAAGAAAGCATGATGCGGTGAAATGGACAGGAGAGTGCCAAGAAGCTTTTGATAAGATAAAGGGATATCTGTCAAACCCACTAGTACTGGTCCCGCCAGAACCATGGAGGCCTCTGATCTTATATTTGACTGTCCTAGACAATTCATTTGGGTGCGTGTTGGGTCAGCACGATATTACTGGGTGAAAAGAGCAAGCCATATACTACCTCAGCAAGAAATTTACAGCTTATGAGGTTAAGTACACTCATCTTGAAACGACATGCTGTGCCTTGACATGGGTAGCCCAGAAGTTGAAGCATTATTTTTCATCATACACAACTTATCTCATCTCACGACTGGACCCATTGAAATAAATTTTCCAGAAGCCCATGCCCACATGGAGGTCGCAATGTGGCAGATCTTGCTTACTGAATTTGACATCATCTTCATAACTAGGATTGCTATGAAGGCACAGGAATAGGCAGACCATTTAGTAGAGAATTCCATAGATGAAAAATATGAACCCTTGAACACATATTTTCCGGACGAGGAAGTGATGCACGTCAATGAAATGGAACGGGATGAGAAGTCGGGGTGGAAATTGTTCTTCGATGGGGACGCCGACATGAAAGGCATCGGGATAGGAGCGGTATTCATTTTTGAAGATGGGAATCGTTACCCGGTCAGAGCACAACTCTGTTTCTATTTCACCAACAACATGGATGAGAATGAGGCATGCATATTGGGTTTGAGATTAGCAGTGGACATGGGTGTCCAGGAAGTCTTGGTCTTGGGGGACTAAGACCTCCTGGTACACAAGATCCAAGGAGAGTGTGAGACAAGAGATTTAAAACTCATACCTTGCCGGCAATGCTTGCATGATCTTTGTCAACGATTCCGGTCAGTAGAGTTCAGGCACATTCCCAGAATTCACAATGAAGTTGCTGATGCCCTAATTACTTTTGCATCAATGTTACATCACCCCGAAAAGGATTATGTTTATCCGATACTTATCCGAGCCCATGATCAACATGCCTAATGCAACATGGTGGAAGAACAGGTTGACGGTGAGCCTCGGTTCCACGACATCAAGGAATACATCAGGGAAGGTGTGTATACGGTGCAAGCCAAAAGTGACAAGAAGAGAATGATCCGTTGTTTGTCAAGTGGATTCTTATTCAGTGGAGGATTACTATACAAACGAATGCCAGATCTCGGTTTGCTAAGATGTATAGATGCTAAGAAGGCAACGGTCATCATGAATGGGTGCATGCTGGCGTTTGTGGGCCGCACCTGAGCGGATATGTCTTGACAAAGAAGATTCTCCGGGTGGGGTATTATTGGCTCACCATGCAACGAGATTGCATTAGCTTTGTGCGCAAATGCCACCAGTGTCAGGTACACGGAGACCTAATTTACTCTCCCCCGTTTGAACTGCACACGATGTCTGCACCTTGGCCTTTCGTTGCTTGGGGCATGGACGTCATCGGACCCATCGAGCCAGTAGCTTATAATGGGCACCAATTTATCCTGGTTTCTATTGACTATTTCATCAAGTGGGTTGAAGCCAAAACCTTCAATGCAGTGACCAAGAAGGTCATGGTAGATTCCGTGAAAAAAAACATTATTTGTCGGTTCGGGATCCCCATAACGCTCATCACTGATAATTGGGCAAATCTCAACACTCATCTAATGAGAGAGGTATGTCAGCAGGTTAGGATCGCACATCGAAACTCTACACCGTACCTCCCCAAAGCAAATGGAGAAGTTGAGGCAGAGAATAAGAACATAAAGAAGATACTTCAAAAAATGGTGGAAGGATCCAGGCAGTGGCATAAGAAGCTGCCTCTTGCATTGTTAGGCTATCGCACTACTGTCCGCACTTCACTGGGGGCTACTCCATACTTGTTTGTATATGGAACAGAGGCGGTGATCCCGACCGAGGTTGAAATCCCCTCTTTATGGATCGTGGTCGAAGCAGGAATCGACGATGAAGAATGGGTCAAAGCTCGTCTAGAACAATTGAGTTTGATTGACGAGAAAAGATTAGCGGCAGTCTGTCATGGCAAGTTGTATCAACAGAGAATGGCAAAGGCATATACTAAGAAGGTGCGCCCCAGAAAGTTTGAAGTAGTTCAACTGGTTATAAAACGCATCCATCCTCACCAGGCCGAGGCGAAAGGCAAGTTCGCTCCAAACTCGCAAGGACCATTCATGGTATCAAGAGTGTTGTCCAACAGAGCGTTGTATATGAAAGACGTGGAAGGGAAATGTGCGAAAATGGCCATCAACACAGATGCTTTCAAAAGATATTATGTATGATTATCTTCAGGTCATTGTCTATACTTGACATTTGATTGTACTTGGCATATTTTGAAATTTGAATGACGAAGGCATTTTTTTCTGCTATCCAAACACTTTATCTTTTGCTAACCATTTTGAGCTTTAATTACTTTCTTTCATACCCCTCTTTTGGAATCAGTAACTAAAGTTAGAAATGCGAGTGTGAGGAGGCAGTAAAAGGAAAAGAAAGGGAAGAATAAAAAGAATGAAAAGAATGAAAAATGATAGTAATAAAAAAAGAAAAAAAAAGAGAAAAAAAAAAGAAAAACAGGAAAAAGAAACGAGAAAAGAGAAAAGAGAACAAAAAAGAAAGAAATAAAAAGAAAGCCAAACAAAGAAAAAGAGAGAGAAGAAAAACAAAAAAAAAAAGGAATCGTTATGAACTACGTTTGACTTGATTCCTTTTAAAAGGATACATAGGCAGCCTCACGATTCGGTCTCATCAAAATAAAATCCAAAAGTCCCCAAGAAAGAAACTGGGGCTGAAGTTGTGTTTGTTATAAGAATGTGATTCCGAAGGTTGTAATTTAACCCATTTGAGTTACTGTTGAGCCTTTGATACCCCTTCATTATAACCCTATCCAAAAGCCTATGTTACGGTCCAAAGTAAGACCTTCCGATTAGTCTTCAAAAATGCCGAGTCAAATAGGTAGAGGGTATTCATGACAAGGACAGCACACTAGGACAGACAACAAAAACAATAAAATGAGAGAGTCTTATCGGTGAAAACCCTCACAGGCACCATAAAGAGACGAGAGATTGAGAGAAAATAAACGAGAGTGTTATCGGTGAAAACCTTTACAGGCACCGTGAGGCGAAGGAACGGCAAAAGCAAAACACAGAAAGGAGCTATTGATGGATGAAAACGGCAAAAATGTGGCAGCTGAAGTTTGGTCATCGAAATCGATTGGGTCGAATAGGCAGAAGTGCATGTCATGTCTGCAAGAACAAGTGGCTCTGTTTTAGATAAGTCTTCTTCTTTGTTTTTCTTCAACACCAAGTGTGGAATTCTTCATTCTAAATACCCTTCGGAGTCTTCGCATTTCATTCTTCTTTCAAGTCTAAAATATTTTGTTGAAACGAAAGGAATGTCAAAGCCAATAATCATACTCCCAAAGGAACAAAGCGCATGACGCCCCAAAAACGTAAGAAAATTAACAAGCATGGAACAGCAAAGGGAAGGATTCACAAAGCTGCAACCGCGGGAAGAGACAAGAATCAACAAAGATTCCGATAATGAGTCAAGAGTGCAATATAAGGTGAGAAGGAAGTAATAATCAAGAGTCGGACAAGCATCACAAAGAGACCATGTATCTCGAGAAAGGGACAAGTCTTTTGGGCAAGGGATCAGAAATGTAACACCAAGATGAAAAACAAAAAACCCACAAAGATCAAGGGCCAGCCAAGCATAACATCCTAACTCGTTAATCGTCGAAAAAAGAAGTATAAAAGAATTCCAAAGAAGGGTCGGAGGTGCAACACGAAGTAGGGAATAACACCGTAGACAGATTTGTTGATTCTGGGAAAGGGGCAAGGTTTCTGCAAAAGGGATGAAAGAGTAACACAAAGATAAAGAAAGGCCGAAACTACAAGGAAGGGAGGTTTTTACCAAAGCATGGTACATCAACATATAAATCATGGGGGAAGGACACAAAGACTCTAGCAAAAAGGCTAGAAATGTAACCATGATGGGAAGCAAGGTAAAGCCATAATGGTTCAGGGGACAACCAATCAACTCAGGAAACTCATCATCAACATGGAATCTTGAACACAACAAAACATGACAGTGAGGAGGCCGCTTCCAACGAGAACGCCGAAAGCCAACCACCACTATTCAAACTGACAACTTTTCTTTGATTAACACGGGGGCAGAAAATTCAGGAAGAGCTTAAGGGAGACCGTTCACAGGAGAAGGCAGGCACACGACAGGTATGATCGAAATCTCAAGGCCCGCCTGGAAGTGGGACTCAGTTTAAACTCAAAGTAGAGTTAGTCAGTCATAAACACCCTCCCCATCAAAGAGCACAATGGTACAAACTTTAATTAGCAAAATCGAATAGAAACAACCGAGGGTTAAAGAGGCATGGAAGTTGAGATGGAATGCAGTTTAAAACTCAAACAGGTGTGGGTAACATGGACAAGCACCAACACCTCACCAGTAAGAGTCGCAGAAACAACCAGAAATTAGAATTGGCATTTTATGTTGGAACCATCAGGACTCTGCTGAAAAATGGGAATTAGAGCCAAAGTCTCCCCAGCCAGAGCCAAGAAGAGCCAATAGAGTCATCAAGTCGGGACTTAGAGAAAATATCCCCCAGCTAGAGTCGATAAGAGTCAAGAAAAGTCATCAGGACTCTCCTGAAGAATGCGATTTAGGAGGGAAAATTTCAAATTTGCCCAGCTGAGTCAGTAAGAGTTACCAAGACTTCCCTGAAAGATGGGACTTAGATATTTCCCCAACCATAGTCAATAAAAGTCATCAGGACCCTCCTGAAAAATGGAATTTAGAGCAGATATTTCCCCGACAAGAGTCAATTAAAGTCATGAGGACCCTCCTGAAAAAATGAGACTTAGATTAGATACTTCCCCAGCAAGAGTCAACAAGAGTTGTCTGGATCTCCTGAATAATAGGATGTAGCCCTAAATACTAACCCCCAGTTGTGACCATTTGTCAGCAAATCAAGAGTTGTCAGGACCCCCCTAGATAATGGGAAGTAATTTTAATCACCAATCCCCAGCAAATCCCCAACGGACATAACTCGTAGCAAGACTTGGTGGCAAATAATACCTTTTCGGCAAATACAGCATAATCTTGAAATTGTCTGCAGTTGAGGATTGTCGGGACGAGTTTTGTAATCAGACGCCCACCTGGAGAACAGGGGAATATTTTTCGAAAATTTTAAGTTTTTGCAATCAGGCGCCCACCCACCTGGAGAACAAGGGAATATTTTTAAAATTTTAAGTTTTTGCAATCAGGCGCCCACCTGGAGAACAAGGGAATATTTTTAAAAATTTTATGTTTTGTAATCAGTCTCCCACCTTGAGAACAAGGGAATATTATTCGAAATTTTAAGTTTTTTTCAATCAGGTACCCACCTGGAGAACAAGGGAATATTTTTCAAATGTTAAGTTTTAGCAATCAGGCGCCCACCTGGAGAACAAAGGAATATTTTTTGAAATTATATGTTTTTGCAATCAGGCGCCCACCCAGAGAACAAGGGAATAATTTTCAAAATTTTAAGTTTTTGCAATCAAGCGTCCACCTGGAGAACAAGGGAATATTTTTAAAAATTTTAAGTTTTGTAATCAGGCGGCCACCTGGAGAACAAGGGAATGTTTTTCGAAATTTTAAGTTTTTTGCAATCAGGTACCCACCTGGAGAACAAGTGAATATTTTTCAAATGTTAAGTTTTAGCAATCAGGCGCCCACCTGGAGAACAAGGGAATATTTTTCGAAATTTTATGTTTTTGCAATCAGGCGCCCACCTAGAGAACAAGGGAATATATTTCAAAATTTTATGATTTTGCAATCAGGCGCCCACCTGGAGAACAAGGGAATATTTTTCAAAATTTTGTGTTTTGTAATCAGATGCCCACCATGAGAACGAGGGAATAATTTTTTTAAATTATAAGTTTTTGCAATCAGGTGCCCACCTGAAGAACAAGGGAATATTTTTTAAAATTTTAAGATTTTGCAATCAGGAGCCCACCTGGAGAACAAGGGAATATTTTTCGAAATTTTATGTTTTTTGCAATCAGGTGCCCACCTGGAGAGCAAGAGAATATTTTTCAAATGATAAGTTTTAGCAATCAGGCACCCACCTGGAAAACAAGGGAATATTTTTCGAAATTTTAAGTTTTCGCAATTAGGCGCCCACCTGGAGAACAATGGAATATTTTTCGAAATTTTAAGTTTTTGCAATCAGGCGCCCACCTGGAGAACAAGGGAATATTTTTTAAAATTATATGTTTTTGCAATCAGCGCCAACCGGGAGAACATAATTAGGTGAACACCTTGAGAACAAGGGAATATTTTTCGAAATTTTAAGTTGTTGCAATCAGGCGCCCACCTGGAGAACAAGAGAATATATTAAAATTTTAAGTTTTTGCAATCAGGCGCCCATCTGGAGAAAAAGGAAATATTATTAATAATTTTAAGTTTTTGCAATTAGGCGCCCACCTGGAGAACAAGGGAATATTTTTCAAAATTTTATGTTCTGCAATCAGGCGCCCACCAGGAGAGCAAGTGAATATTTTTTGAAATTATATGTTATTTGCAATATGGTTCCCACTTGGAGAACAAACGAATATTTTTCAAAATTTTATGTTTTTGCAATCAGACGCCACCTGGAGAACATGTGAATATCTTATAAAATTTTTAAGTTTTTCAATCAAGCGCCCACCTGGAGAACTTGGGAATATTTTTCAAAATGTTATGTTTTTGTAATCACGCATCCACCTGTAGAACAAGGGAATACTTTTCACAATTTCAGATTTTGTAACGAGGCGCCTACCAGTAGAACAAGGGAATATTTTTCGAAATTCAAGTTTTGTAATCAGGCGCCTACCTGTTGAACAAGGGAATATTTTTCAACGCAATTGGAGTTCAGCAGTCAGGTGCCCACCTGTAGAATGAGGGGATGCTTTCAACGGAATACACTTCAAAATCCAACAGTTCGGCATCATACATTAATGAAGGAAAAGGCAAACAGTCAGCGAGGCCACAAGGAGTTCGCCGAAAGAAATACAAGTCGACGAAGCAACAAGGATCAAGATTGAAGACGTAGATAGGCTTTTCTTTGTAATCCATAGCCGATAGCTTAGTCTAGTTTTCTTTTATTTTTCATAAGGAGTAAAAAGGAGGTCAGCAAGTAGTAACAGTAGCATCAACAGTGTAATCACAACTTCTGATAATCCCAGCTACCAAACACTCCAGAACTATACTGATCTGATTCCTCTATTGCCGAGGATATGTAGGCAACCTTTGAAGCAAGGTTCGGTCAGAAAATTTTCAAAATGCTTCACATGGAGTATTCAATCGGACGAAAATCGCTCATATTTGCTCACTTGTCTTTGCACGAAGACCCTTCGTTCCCGCGCAAAGAGGGGCAACTGTGAGCATATGATTTTTTATCAGTCGAAACAAGCTCTTATAGGTCTTTTAAAGTTTAGAATTTTTTTTTAAAATATTAAGATTTTAACATGTGCATGTTCATTACTGTGTGTTTAGGATTAATTACGATATTAATTGTTAAATAAATTGGTATTACAAATTAAAAATACAAATAGATATATATATATATATATATATATATATATATATATACATGTCTGTCCTTTGGAAATTATTTTGTAATTATTACTCAGGTTAGTAAATTTGTGCTAATTAGAAATTTGTTGGTTTTTCTTCTTAATAAAGTTAGTATTTAAATTAAATAAAAGACAAAAATACAATACATATATGTATATAATAGCCACGTAGGCTGGCCACAATTGGGCCAGACCTAAGTGGCCCAACCTGCCTTTTCCCCATAACACAAGCTACAACCCAGCCCAATAACCAGCCTTACCCAGTCCACATCCACATCCACCAAACGACACCGTTTAGGACCCCCATCATCAATGCCGTTGATCTCGCCCCAATCCAACGGTTACTAATCCTCCATCCTAAACCATACATATATGTCCAAACACCTTCAATACATACACGACCAAAACTCACCCTCCTCGTATCTCCTTCTCCATCTATAACAAACACCCATCGACCACCTTGTCATCACCGTCGACCACCGGCTGATCACTCTACTGCCGCAGCCGGAAATCGCCTCACGGCGGCTGCTCGCAACCAAACTACCCTAAAATTACACCACATAACCAAGACGACCTCCCCTATCTCACCATGTAATTGGTTTACCTCGAATACAACCCCCCCATCTTGAATATCCCCTGAAAGGTGGCTGAAAAACCTACCTCTGGCGACCTCATAACAAAGCTGTCCAAAACTACACCACTAAGGCACCTCCCCTTCCCGTTGCAACCATGCATATTATCACTCTCAACTCACCCTGAAACTCTTCGATTTTAAGTTTGAAGCCTAAACCTAAATCCCCAAACATGCCGGAAAAGCCTCAAAGCCCTCCCAGGCAGTCCCTGATCCTCCTTGACACCAACCATGCTACCCTCGAGTCTCAAACAACCCCCAACCACTCAAAATTACAAATATGAGACCTATTGAGGTCTGAAAACCTTGAATAACCTTCTCTAAGCTTTGAAGCTGATTAAACACCATCCTAGGAGGTTGAAAACCCCAATGGAAGAACAAAGGTCCAGTTGAATTGTTATAAAGGGGAACAAGAATAAAAGCTAAGTTTTCCTGCCTATTTTCCATCTTTCATTAGATTTGGATGTTTGATTTCTTTTAATAATTGACTAGGTTCAGTAATTACATGTTCAAGAGTTTGAATTTCTTTCATTTCTCGATTTTGGTTGTTTGTCTGTTTATCCACAAGTTCATTTAAGATTAAGATTCAATGTTCATATGGTTGTTTGTTTGTCACTAGCCTAGAAACCTCCTCGTCTTAGAAATAGTTCATACATCCTGTTAAAAATAATTTTTGAGCAGAATTTATTCTCATAATTTGATGAATTGTGTTGATTTACTGATTTTCTGATTGGTTTGACTGTTTGATTGTGTCACTGAATGCCTCATCATTAGTTCATGATAGTTTTGGTCCTCAGTGCTGATAGATGTATTTATTTTTCTGGTCATTTTGATTTTTTATCCTGTATAGTGTGTGTGGAAATATGTATTAAGGAATTTGTGTTAAGCCTTGTTAATTTTGGCTAGTTCTGATTGGAATAATCTTGTTAGCCTAAAAGGTGACCTGAATTTGACTAACCAAGGTTAATTGGACTGAACTAGGGTTGAAAGAACTGACCAAGGTCAAGTTCAGGGGTAGGGTAATTTAGGAAAGCTAGTGAGGGTATAAATGGGATTTGAACTTACAAAAATCTGATAGGAATCTTTTAGTACTTTCTAGCAGGGACTAATACATAATTCCAGCCTCAAACTTGAGGCACAAGTCAGAAATTGAAGGACTACTTAGGAAAAAATACAATTTGAGTTGAGGACTGAAAAGAAAACAAAGTTAAATCTGATGCCCTAACAATTTTACTATAAAATGAATCATTTGGGGGCATTGGAGGGAATCCTGAACTTTCTCTTTAATACTATTACTGAAATACTCTTCTGAAAACACTATTAGTCCTGAATTTGATTATTTTTGCGTTTAATTCTTTCATACTTCTGTTGAAACTCTGGGCATACAGTGCGATTGGCTGTTGATTTGTTAAGCTGGTCTCTTCTAATTACTCATAGGCTCGTTTTCTCTTGCTGCATTACAGGTATATTCAACGCTCATGTATATATGAAGTTCAAAGTGAAATATATTCTGCAAATGTTAAGACCCTCACTTGTTGTCTCTATTTTATATCATACCCTCGTTTCCCTTACTTAGTTTGAATATAAAGGGATATAGTAAGAAGATCATGATGTTATTTTTTAACAGTAGACTGACCCATTTGTAATAATTTGGACATTTGGGACTATTTTTCATATGTAATAATTGGAATTTCAACTCGATTTTTTGTATGTGTTTAAGTAGTAGTCAGTTCCAATATATTCTAGTTGGTTGAAGTGCTGAATTCATGCACCTAGAGCCAGTGGACTTAGGGAGAAGTAGTCTCAGTAATCATGCAAGGCAAATAAAAAAATGCTGTTAAACATTTCAGTTCATTTGAATCTCAACCTGTTTAGCAATAAGTTATTTTCTGATTTGTTCCTGTAGTATAACTTGAATTATTATTGGATTTTTTAAATTAGACTCATATACTCTGACTGATGAGTATGTGAGTCATCTAATTCAAATCTAATGTAAAAATTGATATAAAAACGGTTGTTACCATTTCCTTTGTGAATGTGAAGTGATTCGATTTGTGTATACGATTCTGAATTTAAATGGTTGCTAAGAACTGGACTCTTTTGTCCAAACCAATACCAAGCTCATTCGTAAGGCCTAGTAAGCACCAAACACTGAAATCTAATACGTTTTTCTGGGCTAAGTGATTAAAAGCCCAAACCAGCAAAAATGGTTATCGGTTTCATCCTAAGCAATATGTGCTCCAGGGCTATCAAAGCTCGACTTATCTATGTGTTAATCGTCCATGAACGAGGCTGAGATCATGTGGTGTTTTCCAAATACATAGTTTATACCTAAAACCATTAGTTCATTTGAGCATTTGCTAGAGTAGAAGACTTAGCCTAGATTAGGGTGCCCTATAAAAACTAACGTGAGCCGCATTAGTTCAGGCAAACACTACACGATGGCTCCTTAATTCATTAAAACACATAGAAAATAGGAAGTGTCGTTCAAAAAATTTCGCGGTATTCCCATAAATGCCAAAGACGTAATTGCTATAGGTGCGTGTTTAATAAAAAATACCTTATTAAAATTCTGGTGTGCATTTATGTGACCCAAATCCAAATCCCGACAAAGTTGGAACGTGTCAAAATCTACGGGTGCATTTATGTGACGTGGTTTGAGGCATGTTTTGACAACGTTTCAATTCTCTTCAAAAATAATAAAAAAGCGGTTTAAAGTTAAAAAGCACATAATTTGAAACATGTTCTAAAATCAGATAATTTATGCCAAACATGACAGTTGAGCGACCGTGCTAGAACCACGGAACTCGAGAACGCCTAATACCTTCTCCCGGATTAACAGAATTTCTTACTCGAATTTCTAGTTCGCAAACTGTTAAACAGAGTCATTCTTTCCTCGATTCGGGATTCTAAACGGTGACTTGGGGCACCATAACTCTCCCAAGTGGTGACTCTGAAATCCTCTTAAATAATTGAATCCTGTTTCAATTGTCCTTTAATTAGAATAACTCCCTTATTTACGCCCTTCACCGGGTGGCGTATAGCCAAAAAGGAGGTGTGACAAGCGACCGCGCTAGAACCATGAAACTCGGGAATGCTTAACACCTTCTCCCGTGATAACAATATTCCTTACCTGGATTTCTGGCTCGCAAACTTTATTACAAAGTCAAACCTTCTTCAGGATTTTAAACCGGTGACTTGGGACACCATTAATTATCCCAAGTGGCGACTCTGAAATCATTGAATATATAAATCTCGTTTCGATTGTGTTTTAATTGGAAGTGTGACAGCTCTAGCGACTCTACTAGGGATCGAACCCAGAATCTCTGCTTTAGGGTTCAAGAATTCGAACTTAGACTAATTGTTGTATTTGGCTTTGTTTAATATCTGATTTTATTACATAATTGTGCCCAATGTGCTAAATGTTGTTTTTTACCGCTTTGATATTATTTGAACTGTATATAAACTGACGTGAAACCCTTCTCTTCTCATCTTCGGGGATGTGCTCGCCAGTTGAGACTCTCTATTCTGTTAGTGTCATACCTTGGAATCAGAAAAAGGCTCGGACAAGTTACTAAATCGGATAGCCTTTTGGTTTCCGGTACATAGCCCCCTGTCAAACCTTCTTTTTGTTACACGAATACCCCAAAGGATAAAACGTATAATGGAGTTTTTCCAATTAAAGTGACATTATTCAAAATGGGATTAATTATTTATTCAAGAGTCGCCACTTGGGATAGGTTTGTCTTTTGGTGTCCCAAGTCACCGGTTTATTTGGAATCCCAAATCGAAGAAATGTTTTACTGCCCAATTGGAGTCTGCGAACCAGAAATTCTAGAGTAAGGGATTCTGTTGACCCGAGGAAAGATGTTAGGCACCCTCGGATCCCGTGGTTCCAGCACGGTCACTTAAACTATTATATATGGCTAAAAATCTGATTTTTTATACATGTTCAAACCTATAATACCATTTTAAATTATTAACCGCTTTTGATACATATTTTTTAGGAAATTTGCAATGTCATTAAAACACATCGCGAATCACGTCACATAAATGCGAACGCAATTTTAGACAAACTTCAACTCCATTGAGATTTGGATTTGGGTTACATAAATGCGCACCCGAGTTTAGGAAGATATTTTTATTAATAAATTCGTGCCTATTGCAACTACATGTTTAGAAATTCGTGAAAGGCTGTGAAATTCGCTAATCAACACTTCCAATTTTATATGTATTCTATTAAGTTAAGGAGCCTCGCATGGTGTTTGATTAGATTAACATGGCTCACTTTATTTTTATAAGGGCATCCTAAAGTGCACTATGTTTTCAATCATGCTTGTGTCTAAAATGTTCTAATCATTTATACATGGGTAATACATTTTGAGAAATTCAGTACTTGCATTTTTTAGCCTCATTCGTGGCTGATTTAGGCTTCATTTTTTGCCAGCCCAGGAACGTGCATTGTTAGACTACAACTGACAACTATTGGGCCTTCCAATTGGGCCCAAAAGCGTTGGACCAATGAGTCCATTATAGGAGAATATCAGCTGCCCCTTTCTTTTGATTGTACCACAGTCATTAAAACTATCACATGATCATTATAAAATATACTAGAAGCATTTTAATAAGGAAGGTGCTTAGAAGGGTTTCACATCAATTTTCAATCTTAATATTTGGAGAAATAATTTGAAATTCTCATCATTCAGAGTATACATATGTTCAGTTATCAAACCTCTACAATAACTCAAGTTACAAATACTAAATAAATCTGACCACACCATCTCTAAATGTATTGGAATTTAAAAAAATTAAAAGCACAGTCCTGGAATCAGTCCATAATTAATACATGTTCATGTTGATTAGAACACCAAAATTCTACTAAAATAAAATAAATACACTCATAATGTGGGATTGAAACAAAAGTATTATTTCCTCCTTCTTATCCACATTCTCGAATGCACATAGGCATTATAACTTTTCAGATTTTTAAGTGAGAATTCGTACCTGGAGTGTCAATAGGAAAGAGAGCCTATGAGTAAAATGAAGCAAGTAGCAAGCAAGAACCAACCAGTCAACTAGTAAACACCTAGAGATTCAGGAAGGCTTTGAGAAAAAAGCAAATAGTACTAGTTGATCTTTAGAGTAGCCCAATATGCTCAACTTTTTATCAAGGAAAATTCAATCGGAATAGAACAACACTAAAGAATTTTTGAAGAATATAGAAGAGACTAATATGTATTTTATATATATTCTAATTCACTAAGAGCTTTGAAGGAAAAATCTTCTCGAAAAATCAAAAGTTTTCCAGCCCCTTATATATATTTCTTTGTTTTCCATTTAGTCCATTACCCAATTTTTAGTTTTACCTAAATAGTCCTTAGTTTTCTGACTTGTGCCTCAAGTTTGATGCAGAAATTATGCTTAAACCCCTTACTAGAATGTTCTAGGAGTTTGTTACAAGATTCTTTATATTCAAATACCCTATATACCCCTATTCCTTTTTCTAATTATTGACCTAAGGGTTTTAACCTTGGTTTCCATTTGTTTGGTCAAATCTAACCCTAGTTAGTTGCATTCAGGTTATGGGCCAAATTCATGGTCTGAACTACAGACTCAATTATGTAGAAGTAGACACCCAAAGAGTTTGAGAATCAATGCACCCCATGGATTCAAGCAAACACCTTCAATGTGAATTTTACACTATTTAGTAACAAGGGATGAAACAAAATAATCACAAATTTCAGGATTATATAAATATTCATAAAACCTAAACACCTGATAGGTGGGCATGCCTGTTTTTTAAATATGTCAAAATGAACCCAAAAAAATCAGAAAAGGAACCCCAATCGACTATGCAGGACTTATAAAAATGACCAAATTACTACACTCAGTAAAATCATAGAAGCAAGGAATGAGTAACAAAGATTAAATACTCAGGATATGCGTGAATAATAACCAAAAAAGTAAAACTAGGCTGACATCAGTAGTTAAAATATTCAGAAAAGAAAATTAGCCTAACACGTGCAAATACTGAAGATCAAAATTACTAGAAAAGAACTATGACGGGTATGAAACAAGTGAAAAGTCAAGAGACAAGGATCAACAAACCATTCAGAATTTCAGAGGTGAAACAAGTGAAGAGTCAAGAGACAAGGATGAGCATGATATCAGACTACTCAGAAGATCATAGAAGACAAATGAATTCAAACCAGTGACACCCAAGGGAAAAAAATAATATAGCAGGCAAAGATGACTAATCAACATACTTCAAGATGAGATCTTAAAAAAGAAGTAAAATTTAAAAGAAACAAAGCAATTAACAAGAAATATATACAAGCATTGATAGTAATCAGGGCATAGAACACTTAGTTTTTGTGCATGCAATTCTTGACTTGGAACTCTTCAATTCCAACGACTCTCTGACCCCTTTTGAGAGGTCTTTAACTTCTAAGGTATTTTTCCTTGAGTGTCGAAGAGGGAAAAATATTCAAATGGGGGGTTTATTGATATTGAGACCAAGTAAGGTCTCAGATTTGGTCTTCCCTTAGTCCTGGTTGTGTTTGAGGGTTGTGGGTTGTGGGGTTGGAGATAGGGAGAGGAGAGGGTTATTTGGGACCGATATGACTGGGTTCCGGTGAGTTTCAGGATTTAGAGTTAACTTTGATTCAATATCCGAGCCGATTCGTTGGGATTTGAAGGATATGGTTTGGACGATTGGAAAGAGGGAGGGGAGGTGGTTCATGGGTGTTGTTTTGGGTTGGCTTGGGGTTGGGTCACAGGAGGTTGTGGTGCCGGTGAGCCTTTTTTCGAATATTCGAGGAGATTTGCCCTTGTTCGAAGGAAGATGACCAAGGGAAGGGAAAGAGGGGGTCGAGGGGGTCGAGGTGGTCCGGTGGTGTAATGTTGAGGCTGTCTGGTGATCGGCCGCTGCCGTGGGGCGATTTCCAGCGGCAGCATTATGGAGGTTGATGGGTGGTCAATGGCGGTCTTATGGCGGAGACGGGGGAGGTGACATAGATACGAGGAAGACAGCTAGTTTGGTCTCTAAGTGTATAGAGGGATTTGGACATGTATATGTGAAATTGGGTCTGGCTTCAGGGCCGTTGGATGGCCTCTTGATCAACGGTTGAGATGAGTTTCCCCCAAAACGGTGTCGTTTTGGGGCACCCCTGATGAGCTGGATCGGAGACCATCTTATTAGGCTGGGCATCTAGCATTTTTTCCGGATTAAAGAGACTTGGGCCACCCAGGTCTTCCCCAATTGTTGCCAGCCTAGGTGGTTCATAAGAAAGATATATTTTTATTATTGTTACTGTTTATGTTTTCTTATTTATTCTTAATTCCTAATTGCATTCGAAAACTCCTAATTAACCTAAATAAACCTAATACCTACCTATTATGCAAAACAAATAACAATGCAACAAATGAAAATTAAACAAAACAATTAAAATGCCGGAAATACTACTTTTTTGTGAATTTTGTATTTGCCAAAAAATAAACCTATTTACCAATTAATCTAGCAAAATATGAAATTAAATCCTAAATGCTTATGCAATTTTGTATATTTATTATTTTAATCACGCACTAATGAAAACGCATTGACACGCACAATAAATCCTAAAAATAAATATTTAAAAGGAAAATTCCTAAATTGGATAGTCATGTAGGAGTCGTCTTAGATGGGTAAAAAATACATGCTTAGAGCAGCCCCTCTTTGCGCTGTAAAAAGACAAGTGAGCAATCATGAGCGATTTTCATCCGACCGAGTACTCCGTGTGAAGCATTTTGAAAAATTCCTGACAGAACCTTGCTTCAAAGGTTGCCTACATATCCTTGGCGATAAAGGAATCAGGTCAGTGTAGTTCTGGAAGTTTTGGTAGCTGGGACTACCATGGGCTGTGACTTCACTGATGTTGCTGCTCCTACCGCATACCAACTCTTTATCACATAAAAGAAAAACAAAAGCTAAGCTGGCTGGGTTTATCAACTACGGGTTACATGATTCCTATATATAAATCTCTTGGATCTTGATCTTGAATATTAGTTGATTTCGTTGTAGACCTCAATCTGAATCTTGATGCTCGCAAGCTATAGGTGCTGGTTCTTTTTTTCAGCATTGAACTGGAGCGAGACATACGAGGCTTATGACTTCAATAATACTTTGAGTTCTCCATATCCTTGCCTGTTTCAGAATTCGAAAGTCACTTCTTTTTGTCATTTTCTTCTTTTCCTTTATTCTGGATTGAGACTCACGCTTGCGATCATCTCGAATTTTTTGCCTTCAGGTAAAACCTGCTCGGACACAAAAACGAACAAACGAACGAAATTTTCTGCCCAAGTTTTCAGTGGGAAAATTTTGTGAGTTATTTGTAGCACAAGTTTGAGCTATTTTACTGAAAGCAACAGAAGCCAGGATTGCGTATCCTTGAACTAGTTGACTGGTTATGCTCGGAAAGAAAAAGGGTCCCTGCGAGGGGTAGGAGGAGGATCTACGGGTTATGCCGCGATAGCAATGAATAAGTCCCAGCTGGGGGTAAGAAAAGATCTACGGGTTATGCCGGGATAGAAATAAAAGGTCCCTGCTGGGGATGGATGAGAGTCATGGGTTATGAAAAAATACCTGGGTTATGCCAGGGGATCCACGGGTTATGCCAGGGGATCCACGAATTATGCCGGGATTGAAGGAAAATTCCTAGGTTATGCTAGAGAGATCCACGGGTTATGCTGGGATTGAAAGAGAATTCCTAGGTTATGCTAGGTTGTTCCACGGGTTATACCGGGATTGAAAGAGAACTTCTAGGTTATGCTAGGGAGATCCACGGGTTATGCCGGGATTGAAAGAGAATTCCTTGATTATGCTAGGAAGATCCACGGGTTATGCCGGGATTGAAAGAGAATTCCTAGGTTATGCTAGAGAGATCCATGGGTTATGCCGGGATTGACAGAGAATTCCTAGGTTTTGCTAGAGAGATCAATGGGTTATGCCAGGATTGAAAGAGAATTCCTAGGTTATGCTAGGGAGATCCACGGGGTTATGCCGGGATTGAAAGAAGAACTCCTAGGTTATGCCAGGGGAATCTGCGGGTTATGCCGGGATTGAAAGAAAAATCCTAGGTTATGCTAGGGAGATCCACGAGTTATGCCAGGATTGAAAGAGAATTACTAGGTTATGCTAGGGAGATCCAGGGGTTATGTCGGGATTGAAAGAGAATTCCTAGGATATGCTAGGGAGATCCACGGGTTATGCCGTGATGAATGGAAAATTCCTGGGTTATGCCAAGGGGATCCACGGGTTATGCTGGGATGAATGAAAATTCCTGGGTTATGCCAGGGAGATCCATGGGCTATGCCGGGATGAATGAAAAATTCCTGGGTTATGCCAGGGGATCCACGGGTTATGGCGGGATGAATGAAAATTCCTGGGTTATGCCAGGGAGATCCACGGGTTATGCCGGGATTGAAAGAGAACTCCTAGGTTATGCTAGGGAGATCCACGAGTTGTGACAGGATTGAAAGGAAATTCCTCGCGAGTTATGCCGCGATGAATGGAAAATTCCTAGGTTATGCCCGGGGAGTCTTCGGGTTATACTGGGATTGAAAGAAAATTCCTAGGTTATGCTAGGGAGATCCACGGGTTATGCCGGGATGAATGGAAAATTCCTGGGTTATGCTAGGGGAATCCGTGGGTTATGCCAGGATTGAAAGAAAATTCCTAGGTTATGCTAGGGAGATCCACGGGTTATGCCGGGATGAATGAAAAATTTCCTTGGTTATGCCAGGGGAATCCGCAGGTTATGCCGGGATGAATGGTAAATTCCTAGGTTATGCCAGGGGAGATACAAGGAAGTGAAGGACCACAGAGATCCTTTTGACTATGTTGGGGATAGAGGAGGAAAGGAACAACCCTTAGGTTATGCTAAGGATAGGGGAGAGTTAACTCTTAGACTATGCTGGGGAGTAGAAGCAGGAGAAAAGGGGTCCTCAGGTTATGCTGGGGATATAAAGAGGAACTTCTCGGGTTATGCCGGGGAGTGAAGGAAAGAAATTTCTTGTTCTATACTGGAGGGGGTGGAATGCAATCCTTGGGTCATGCCGAGGAAATCCACAAGTTGCACAAGGGGAAGCTAAGGATTGGAATCCCATCCTATCGTGCTTATTTATGAGTTTGTAGGAAAAGAATGAATGAGAAACTTCCCTTTTGTTATTGATGAAACACCCTTCTTGGTCCTTGCGCCATTCCTTTTGTTGTGTTCTCCCCATGTTCCTTTTGTTTTTCTAGATTACACATGCGTCCATTTCAGTTCAAAAACAAAACAAACTGTTAGTTTGAACATTGATTGGGTTTGCGGCATTGTTATGCTTGATTTCAACTTTCTTTTTGTTAGAGGACAAACCCTTGACTTCCAATATTTGCCTCGTAGGTTGGCCGGGGGGTCCTCATTTTCGGGTTGATTTTTGTTTTCCAGGACATTGGTTATGAGTTTTGTCCCGACTTTGATTTCAGGGCTTGACTTTGGGACCTTTGATAAGAAACATTGTCCTGCATGGCTTAAGACCTTCCGATTTTGCTTCACCTCAATGGACTTTTTAATTTTGAATTTCCTTTCTTTTATTTCCCTGCCTTTGAGGCGTTCGCCGTCATAATCAGCCGGGATTGGCCAAGTGCGCTTGACGATGCCAGGCATTCCTTTAGTTCTTGCCAGGAGAAACCCGAGAGACCAGCCCTGCTACCTTTCTTAAGGAATGGTCAGGACATCAAAGTTTTCCTTAACTAATTTGTCTGTGTCCTTTTTTCTCCTTTTTTTTCATTTTTTATTTTCTTCTTTCTTCTCTTTTTCCTTTTTTTTAACCAGCATTTTCTGGTTCCAAAGAGGGTGATCAAAGAAATGTAACCGGCTCAAAGGGTTTGCGAGGGATTGATAGTGTTAATGGTGTCGGGAAAGAAACCGCCTTCGCCATTTCAATCAACCGGGGTTATTGTTGCAGGGAGATTAAACGTAATACCTTTTTACTGCATCTGCATTTACTGCTGCCTCGCGCCCGTCTCCTTCAACGTCACCCAGGTACAATGCTCCTTTAGGAATATCCTTTTGATAATGTATGGACCTTTCCATTTTGGAGCAAATTTTCCTTTGGCTTCCTGATGATGAGGAAGTATCCGCCTCAATACCAGCTGCTCGACCTCAAAATTTCTAGGGCGCACTTTCTTATTGTAAGCGCGGGCCATTCTTTGTTGGTACAACTACCCGTGGCACACCGCATCTATTCGTTTTTCATCAATTAATGCCAGCTGCTCCAAACGAGTTTTAACCCATTCACTATCTTCAATTCTGCTTCGATAATCTCTCAGGGATTTCTACCTCGGTGCGTATGACAGCTTCAGTCCCATAGACCAGCAAATAAGGATTTGCTCTTACCAATGTGCGTATTGTGCTACGATATCCATCAATGCGAAAGGCAACTTGTCGTGCCATTTCCTCGAGCTTTGAATCATTTTCCTTAAGATCTTATTGATGTTCTTGTTAGCTGCTTCGTCGGCACCATTAACTTTAGGCCTGTAAGGAGTGGAGTTTCTATGTGTTATCTTGAATTGTTCACATATTTCTCCCATCATCCGACTATTTAGATTAGCTGCGTTGTTGGTAATGATGGTAGCGGGGATACCAAAACGACAGATGATGTTGGAATGCACAAACTCCACCACCGTCTTCTTGGTAACAGACTTGAGAGTGATGGCCTCAGTCCATTTTGTGATGTAATCAATAGCAACCAATATAAATCAGTGTCCATTTAAGGCTTTTGGCTTGATTGGCCCAATGACATCTATGCCCCAGGCGACAAATGGCCAGGGTGCTGACTTAGGATGCAATTCATTTGGCGGTGCATGAATCAAATCATCGTGCACCTGGCATTGATGACATTTCCGAATGAAGCTGAACCAATCTTTCTCTATGGCATCCAGTAATAGCCAGCTTGGAGTATCTTCTCTGCAAGTACATAGACGTTCATATGGGGCCTACACACTCCAAAATTTACTTTATGTATAATTCTTCCAGCTTCCTCGGTGTCTACACATCTCAGCAAATTAAGATCTGGAGTCTTTTTATACAAAGTATCACCGCTCAAAAAGAAATTTTTTGCATGCCGTCGGATGGTTTTCTTTTGTTCCCCAGTGGCTTGCTCGGGATATTCCTGTATTTTTATGAATTTCTTGATGTCATAATACCAGGGTTGTATGCTGGATTCTGCTTCCGTCATATTACAGTACCCATGTCTTAATTTGATTTGGATTTGTAAAGGATCAACATAGGCGTTTCCAGGGTATGGTAACATGGAGGGCAAGTTACGACTGCATATGCTAACTCACTGTGGCAATGGGGAATGTACCTGAATTGTAATTCAATCTTCCCAATAGACTCATTACATCCTTTTTGGTCCTTGGCGGAGGCAGCTCTCGAATTGATTTTATCTTGGTCGGATCCAACACGATACCCATTCGGCTAACAATGTATCCCAGAAGTTTTCCTGATGGGACCCCAAATGCACACTTGACTGGATTCAATTTGAAATCGTACTTGCGAAGCCTTTCGAAGAACTTCCTTAAGTCATTTACATGATCGCCCTAAGTTTTGGACTTGATAATCACATCATCCACATATACTTCTATTTCTTGATGCATCATGTCGTGGAAGATGGTGGTCATGGCCCTCATGTATGTTGCCCCGGCGTTTTTCAATCCAAAAGGCATAACTCTGTAACAATAAGTTCCCCGAAGTGTGGTAAAGGTAGTTTTCTCAGCATCTTCCTCATCCATCAACACTTGGTGATATCCTGCGCAGCAGTCTACAAAGGACTAAATTCAGTGCTTGGCACAGTTATCGACAAGGATGTGGATGTTGGGTAGAGGGAAGCTATCCTTGGGACTCGCCTTGTTTAAATCTTTATAATCCACACACACGAGTTTTTTCGTCATTCTTCGGTACCGGTACCATATTGGCCAGCCATGTGGTGTACCAAGCCACTCGGATTACCCCCACCTATAGCTGTTTTGTGATCTCCTCTTTGATTTTATCGCTGACATCAGACTTGAACTTCATTTGTTTTTGTTGGATTGGAGGGCATTCGGGGTATTTAGGCAACTTATGAACCACCAGATCCACACTCAAACCAGGAATATCATCGTAAGACCACGCGAATACATCTTTGAATTCCAAAAGGAGTTGAACCTATGAATCCTGTATTTCTTTATTCACATGGATGCTTGTTTAAGTTTCTTTGATTTCATCGGGATTGCCCAAGTTAACCTGTTCAGTATTGTTTAAGTTTGGCTTAGGTTTGTTTTCAAAGTGTTCCAACTCTCAGTTGATTTCAATAAAAGCCTCTTCTTCATCTAATCCGGTTCTTGGATCCTTATTTCACAAATGGGCAACATGTTTGGGTCGTGGCTAGAAGTCTGCAAGCATGTTGTTTTATTCAAAGCCGCGTTATTGGGACTGAAAGAAAGATGAAAAAATAAAATAAAGATAAAAATCAGAGAAAGACAGAGAGATGCAAATGATGGAATATTTATTTCATTTCTTGTAAGATAATAGGGTTACTGAAATTTAAAGGACAAAAATGCTAAAGAAAAACAACCGGGCTACCCTGAAATAGCTCGTGATGCAAAAGAGGGTAGCAAGGAGAGGCTACCGGGCCTCCCACCTGACTGGGAAATGCGTGGCCTTCCATTTTTGCAGCTTGGCATCCTTTCCCTTATTGAGCACTTCGGGAGTGCTTGAGCCTTCTCCCACAAGGACCATGTTGGCTCCGTACAAGAAGTAGCTCATGGCTCCACATATCTCATCAATTTCTTCTGCTCTGAAGGTCTCTTCTTCCTCTTCCTCCCTGTACTTTGGCTTTACAAATGTTTTGTAAAAGTGGGGTAGGGGTTGTGGCAAAGCCTACCCATGACGCTTTCTGCGATTGGCCTAGGTGATATCTTCTGATGTTTGATGAAAGCTCAGCCCAAAGAACTTTTCTGCTGCAGGCAAAGCGACCAGCTCAGTTATGCCTTGTAGGGAGATTACAAGTCCCTTGCCTGGCTTAAGATCTTGGAGCGTCATTTCCCTTGCCACCATGATTGAAGCATTTGTGAGGAAAGGCTGGGGGAGTGGCTTGCCTTCTTCATGTTGATCGGCTACCACGATTTCAAAATCTTGGTAGACTATGTGCTCACTTCCCTCCTTAGCTTCAATGCAAGGAACAGAGGGGTCCCGGTAAATTGACTGTTCATCTTTTCCATGAACTACAATCTCCTGATTTTCATGTTCGAACTTCAGCATTTGGTGCAGAGTTGAAGGCACCACTCCTGCTTTGTGAATCCACTGTCTTCCTAGGAGGTAGTTATAGGATGTGTCCATGTCAAATACTTGAAACGTCACTTCAAATTTGACTGGACCAATGGTCCGCGCTAAGTCAATTTCCCATATGGTGTCTCTCCAGATTCCATCAAAGGCTCGGACACACACGTTGTTGGGACGAATCCTCTCTGTCCCAGTCTCCATTCTCTGTAATGTAGACAGTGGGCATAATCTACCCCAGAGCCTCCCTCTATCACCACTCTTTTGACATAATAGACCTAGCATTTGACCGTGTCCCTCAGGAAGTAAGTCATTCTTGCTGAACGAAACCTGGTTAATGGCAAAGAATCTCTCTGCCATTTTCTTTAGTTGCTCCACGGAGGTTCCCGCCGGTACATAAGCTTCATTCAAGGTTTTGGTCAACACCTGCTGATGCTCGGGAGACTTCATCAAGAGTGAAAACAGAGAGACCTTCTCAGGATACTTTCACACCTGGTCCACCACCTCGTATTCTGGCATTTTATCTTTTTGAAAGAAAGCTTCTGCCTCCTCAGCATTCACTGGACGCTTAGGTGGAAATCGTCGTTTTGTAGCAGCGTTCACCTCTTCCATGTCTGAGTAATTGTTTGTGGGATGGCATTTTTGGGTTTCCCTGATGATTTCTTTTCCCTTGTATGAAACTATGGTTTCTTGGTAATTCCAAGGGACTGCCGAAGGGTTTGTCATGGGCTTCTGAGGTGCGCGACCGATTACCACGGGCTCATTCAACACCATTGGTTTAATCGATCCCCGTACCACATAGGCTTTCAGGGTACATGGATGGTTTTGTTCAGCTCGAACCTTCTTGGGGGACTCAAAGTGGGCTGCTTTTCTTGACGCCCTCGTGGGATGTAAAGTATTGTAAGGACAACGTACGCCCCTTTGATAGGAAGGTGACTCGGGGTTTTGTCTGTTCGGGGACACGGGCTGCAGGAGACCCATGTGGACTAATTTTAGGAATATTCTGGCATAAGATTCCCCTATTGGAGTAAATTTTTGTCTCCTGTGTACTTCCCTTGGACGGTATATATTTTTTGGAAGGCGGGGATTATCATGATTCTAAGGAGGCTGATTTCTAGGGGCTTGGTTTCTATTGCCATGTTGTTGTGGTCGAGCAAAGGACTGGGCATTCATGATTGCATAAGGTTGAGGATCATAGTGCATGTCTTGGTGGGGATGGTAACATTGAGATGCCCTTTCTAAGAATACAGGTCTGTGAGCATGATGTTTTCTCATCCCGGAGGCTGCCATGGACACTTCCTCTTTCTTCTAGTTTCTTGGGATTCCACCCGCCCCGCCTTGTATGGCCTGGGAGGTTGCTCTTATGGCGGATTGACTCAGAATTCTCCCTGTCTTGAAGCCATTCTCTACCATCTCATCGATCTTAATTACTTCTGCAAAGGGTTTGCCCATTGCTGACATAATATTTTGAAAATAATCTGCCTCTTGCGCTTGTAGGAAAACAGTGACCATCTCTTTCTCCTCCATGGGTGGCTATACTCTCGACCCTTGCTCGCGCCACTTAACGGCATATTCTCTTAAGCTCTCTGAAGTTTTCTTTTTCAAGTTGGCTAAGGATTTCCTGTCCGGTGCAATATCAATATTATACTGGAATTACCTCACGAAATCCCGGGCGAGGTCATCCCAGATATGCCATCGGGTAATATCTAGGTATGTGAGTACATTAAAACTTCAAGTGTTTTTGGAGCTTGCGGGGCATCGTCCGACCTTGCCGCAAGTTTGCCCGCTAAAAGTCCATGGAGGTAGTGGAGATTTTCCATCACTTGACGGACAAATGTCATGGCAGCAGCAAAGAACATAGATTTTGTTATGTCCTGACAGTGGTTGCATTTCATGGTAATATATTCTGCGATTGCCCGCACCCTTTCTCTGATAACCCTTTTTGTTGTAGTAAACGCCCAATTTGCTCGGCCCGTGCTTCAAAAGTTTGTTCGGCTACTTGATTCAGTTTTTGGAATTGCCGCAAATCCCTTTCTAATACTGCTATTACCGCATAGCAATGCTCTCTTTCAGCTTTGAAATCCCTGGCTTGTTTGGCCATTTTGTTTTCTGCTATGACAACCCTCTGTTTTGAACAGACGATCTCATTGCAACTTCCTTCTTTTAATTGCTCCAGTATGTGGGCCTTTTCCTCTGGACTTTTCATTTATTGCTTCCGAGCCCAATACAGTTCACCCTCCACCTTATTCAGGTCGAACACGTATTAAGCTACATTCCGTCAAAGGTTTTCTATGATCTTTCCATCTTTTGTACTCCTAGGAAGATCTTCTGCTGATGCGTTCATTTTCTGGATTTGTGCCCGTAAGGCTTCATTTTCTTCGGTTAATTCCTTATTTTCTCCTTCATTTGCTGCAGCTTGCAAACTGTTCTCGAATTGCATTTCTTGAATTTGCTTTTCCAGCCTTCCTATAGTAGCCTGGTATTCATTTTCTTTTGTTAGCCAATCCCATAGCTCTTGCGATGTCTCAGCAAATTTCTAGAGATTGGGTATCTTTGCCAGCCTACCAGGCTCTATATCTCTCTTGTAACAAGCAACATACCCTTGTGCAAGCTCACCATTAGATACGTCACGTACTCGAGTATCGGCTGTCAAGTATTGGCATTCACTCCAGATTTGGCGTACAACAGCTTCGAGAACTGACCATTCAGGCTTATCTCAACTACATGGCAGCTAATATCCTTGTTTCTGGGGATCATTTGGCATCTACTCAATTGTCAGAGTACTCTATACGGCGCATAGGGCTGGATTCTTCGGATGCCCATCAAAAGGAAATGAGGTCCAGTGGCGGGCATATACACAATTTCGTCAACAGAGAGCCAACCGAATGTCTGTTCTATTTGATTTGCAGTGATGGCCCGGAAATGCGACACCCATTCTGCGACACCCTCTGGTAATTTAAAACCATCAACCCTGTTGCCAAATTCTTCTATGCAGCTCTTTGTTGGCGAGCCATAATTCATGAACCGAGGTCGGTGACATATATGCTCAATCATCCATATTTGCAGCAGCAAGTAACAACCCTCGAAAAAATATCCTCCCGCTTTACAGATGGTAAGAGCACGGAAGATGTCAGACAACATCATTGGGGTGAGAGTACTTTTAGCTTGGGTTATTAAAGTGCTAACGACCTCTACTATTCGTATGTCGATGTTCCCGTCCTTTTGCGAGAATACAAAAAGACCCAAGAAAGACACCATCAACTCGAAACATCGATGCTCCTCCCACTTGAGCCGATTACCCTAGATACAAATAAGATTTTCATGGTTGTAGAATCCTCCACTGTGGCCATACCTCTGATATATAAATTCCAGGGTTCAAAAGCCAGCCGATAAGTCGGGATTGTGAACTTTTCTGCTGATTTTCAAGGAATCCAGAAATTTTTGCACAACGAGGGCTCTGGGTGCAACCGAAATATTGATGTCTCAAAAGGATTGTATGGGTCCCGATATATCCGGTCATTACTTCTAAAGTCGGGGTGAGCTCAAAGTCCAAAAAGTGGAAGACGTTGTGGGCCGGGACCCAGAAAGTGATTAAGGCCTTTATGATGTCTCCCATGGGGTTAATTTTCAATAAACCAGTGAGGCCTCCCAGATGTGTGTTGACCCTTTTCTACCCTGCTTCCCCGAGATCATTCCACCATAGTCCCAACTCCAAGGGAATTTTGTTCATTATAGTGCTCATTATGGACATTTATTAGGCGAATTTAGTATTCTCAAAACATTAAAACTGACATTCTAAGGAAATTTATTTTAAAACAAAGACCGAATTTGCGAATACGGCCTTTCAACACTTCGGAGAGAAGGTTTTTCAGGCTGTGCTTGCTTACCAGTAAGAATAAAATTCAGAGGTGGCCATTTGCGCAAGATCATCCTTCTAGCATCCCTTGTGGTAACATTCGGCTATTAATGGCAAAAATGGCATTACCTGATTTATTTTGAAATAAATGAATCAACTCGGACCTTTGTTTTGGTATTTTTGCAAAAGGAGTTGCAGCAAAATAATTTATCAAAACCCGAAAGTATTATTGAAAAACTCCCAAACTCTTTTTGTTTTTTTGTTTTTGCTTGAAACATCCGGCAGCATTTCGGTGCTATTTTAGGCATTTATTTTACAAGTGATCACCGTAGCATTGCTATTTTTCTCAATTTATTCTCTTTGTTCGCAAGCCGGTCAGCATGCAACTCCAAGGCAAATAAATGCACAAGTAGTACGTAAAATGCATCATGATGGTTTTTTATTTCACGACACCTGTCCTAGACGGACTCAACCCCTGTGTTGAGTCCCCTAAGTCAAATGCATGATGTAAATTAACGTTCCTACTAGGGATCCGGCATGAGGTTTCGCTATACTAAGTTTAGAACCTCGGTAGAGGGTCTAGACTTTGTACCCGAGCGGACAACTCGAGTCGAGGAGGGGGATATGTACCGGGAACCAAAAGGTCATCCGGCTTAGTAACTTGACCGGCCTCTTTCTTATTTCAGGGTAAGACACTAGTAGAATAGGGAGTCTCAACCAGCAAGCACATCCCCGGTGGTGAGAAGTGAAGGTTTAATTGTCGCAGTTTATATACACAATTCAGCTAATATCAAAGAGGTAAAACATGTGGCATTTAGCACATAACATGTAAGAAAATCAGAAGAGGTCAAATATAACATTTATCGTAAGCTCTAATTCTTGAACCCTGAACCAGAGATTCCGGGTTCGTATCCCCAGCAGAGTCGCCAGAGCTGTCACACCTCCTTTTTGTTACACGGATACCCCGAAGGATAAAACGTATAATAGAGTTTTTCCAATTAAATTGACATTATTCGAAATGGGATTAATTATTTATTATAGAGTCGCCACTTGGGATAGGTTTGGCTTTTGGTGTCCCAAGTCACCTGTTTATTTGGAATCCCAAATGGAGGAAATTTTCGACTGCCCAATTGGAGTCTGCGAACCAGAAATTCTTGAGTAAGGAATTCTTTTGACCCGAGGGAATGTGTTTGGCACCCTCGGGTCCCATGGTTCTAGCGCGGTTGCTTAAACTATTATAAGTGGCTAAAAATATGATTTGTTATACCTGTTCAAACCTACAATACCATTTTAAATTATTAACTACTTTTGATATATATTTTTTATGAAATTTGCATTGTCATAAAACACATCGCGAATCACGTCACATAAATGCGCACGCAATTTTAGACATATTTCAACTCTATTGAGATTTGGATTTGGGTCACTTAAATGCGCACCCGAGATTAGGAAGATATTTTTATTAATAAATTCTCGCATATAGCAACTACATCTTTAGAAATTCGTGAAAGGCCGTGAAATTCGCTAAACAGCACTTCCATTTTTCTATGTATTTTATTAAGTTAAGGAGCCTCACATGGTGTTTCATTAGATTAACATGGCTCACTTTATTTTTATAAGGGAATCCTAAAGCACACTAAGTTTTCTATCATGCTTGTCTCTAAAATGTCCTAATCATTTATACATGGGTAATACATTTTGAGAAATTCAGTTTGCATTTTTTAGCCTCATTCGTAGATGATTTAGGCTTCATTTATAGCCAGCCCAGGAATGTGTTTTGTTATACCAGAACTGACAGCTATTGGGCCTTTCAATTGGGCCCAAAAGCGCTGGACTAACGAGACCATTATAGGAGAATATCAGCGGCCCCTTTTTTATTGTACCACATTCATTAAAATTATTACATGATCAGTATAAAATATACTAGAAACATTTTAATAAGGAAGGTTCTAAGAAGGATTTCACATCAAATTTTAATCTTAATATTTGGAGAAATAATTTCAAATACTCATCATTCAGAGTATACATATGTTAAGTTATCAAACCTCTACTATAACTCAAGATACAAATACTAAATAAATGTGACCAGCCCATCTCTAAAGTTTGAGGCAGAAATTATCCTTAAACCCACTACTAGAATGTTCTAGGAGTTTGTTACAAGATTCTTTATAGGGAAAAGGGTCAGAACTGCCCCTAACGTATTAAATCCAGGTTTAAAATGCCCTCCGTTAACCTATTTTGAAGAAAATGCCCCTACCGTTAAAAATGTGGCATATTTGTGCCCCTAAGTCTAACAACTGATTGTACTTATATTTAAAACGGTAGGGGCATTTTTTTCAAAATAGGTTAACGGTAGGGGCATTTTTAAACTGACTTATTAGATTTAGGGGCACAAATATGCCAGAATTTTAACAGTAGGGGCATTTATTTCAAAATAGGTTAACGGAGGGAATTTTTAAACTGGCGTCAATACGTTAGGGGCAGTTCTGACCCTTTTCCGTTCTTTATATTCAAATAACTTTTGTACCCATGTTCCTTTTTCTAATTACTGACCTAAGGGTTTTAACCTTGGTTTCCATTTGTTTGGTCAAATTTGACCCTAGTTAGTTGCATTCAGGTTATGGGCCAAATTCATGGTCTAAACTACAAACTCAATTATGTAGAAGTAGACACCCAAAGAGTTTGATAATTGATCAATGCACCTCATGGATTCAAGCAAACACCTTTAATGTGAAACCAAATTATCACAAGTTTCAGGATTATATAAATATTCATGAAAACTAAACACCTGATAGGTGGGCATGTCTATTTTTTTTAATATGTCAAAATGAACCAAAATTATCAGAAAAGGAACCCCAATCGACTATATATGACTTATAAAAATGACAAAATTACAACAGTCAGTAAAACCTTAGAAGCAAGGAACGAGTAACAAAGATTAAATACTCAGGATATGCGTGTATAAGAACCAATAAATTAAAACAAGGCTGACATCAGTAGTTAAAATATTATGAAAAGCAAATTAGCCTAACACGTGCAAATACTGAAGAACAAAATTACTAGAAAATAACTATGATGGGTATGAAACTCTTTAAAAGAAAACACCTACTCAGAATTATGATGTAAGTCAAATAGGATCAACAGATCATTGAGAAATTTAGAGGTGAAACAAGTGAAAAGTCAAGAGACAAGGATCAACAAACCATTCAGAATTTCAGAGTTGAAACAAGTGAAGAGTCCAGAGATAAGGATGAGCATGATATCAGACTACTCAGAAGATCGTAAGAGACAAATTAATTCAAACCAGCAATACCCAAGGGAACCAAAAGAATATAGCAGGCAAAGATGACTACTCAACATACTTCAGGGTGAGATCGTAGAAAAAAAGTAAAATTTTAAAGAAACAAAGCGATTAGCAAGAAATATATACAAGCATTGATAGTTATCAGGGCATAGAACACTTAGCTTTTGTGCATGCAGTTCTTGACTTGGAACTCTTCCAGTTCCAACGACTCTCCGACCCTTTTTGAGAGGTCATTAACTTCTAAGGCATTTTGCCTTGAGTGTCGAAGAGGGAAAATGGTTCAAAAGGGGGTTATTGATTTTGAGACCAAGTAAGGTCTCAGATTTGGTCTTCTCTTGTACCCGGTTGTGTTTGAGGGTTGTGGGTTATGGGGTTGGGGATAGGGATAGGAGAGGGTTATGTGGGACCGACTTGACCGGGTTCTGGTGAGTTTCAGGATTTAGGGTTAACTGTGATTCAATATTCGAGCTGATTTGTTGGGATTTGAAGGATATGGTTTGGACGGTTGGAAAGAGGGAGGGGAGGTGGTTCAGAGCTGTTGTTTTGGGTTGGTTTGGGGTTGTGTCCCCGGAGGCGGTGGTGCTTGTGAGCCTTCTTTCGAATATTTGAGGCGATTGGCACTAGTTCAAAGGAAGCTGACCACGGGAAGGGAAAGAACAGGTCGAGGTGGTCAGGTTTTGTAAAGCTGAGGTTGTTTGGTGACCGGCCGCCGCCGTGGGGCGATTTCCGACGGCGTTATTAGGGTGGTTGATGGGTTGTCAATGGTGGTATTATGGAGGAGACGGGGGAGGTGAAATAGATACGAGGAAGCAACTAGTTTGGTCTCTCAGTGTATAGAGGGATATGGATATATATATATATATATATATATATATATATATATATATATATATATATATATATGTGTGTGTGTGTGTGTGTGTGTGTGTGTGTGTGTGTGTGTGTGTGTGTGTGTGAAATTGGGCCTGGCTTCAGGGCCGTTGGATGGCCTCTTGATCAACGGACGAGATGAGTTGCCCCAAAAACGATGTCGTTTTGGGGAACCCCTGATGAGCTAGGTCGGAGACCATCTTATTGGGCTGGGCATCTAGCATTTTTACCGGATTAAAGAGACTTGGGCCACCCAGGTCTGGCCCAATTGTGGCCAGCCTGGGTGGTTCATTAGAAAGATCTATTTTTATTATTATTATTATTATTATTATTATTATTATTATTATTATTATTATTATTATTATTATTATTATTATTTGTGTTTTCTTATTTATTTATAATTCCTAATTGTATTTTAAAACTCCTAATTAACTTAAATCAACCTAATAACTACCTATTATGCAAAACAAATAACAATGCAACAAATGAAAATTAAACAAAACAATTAAAATGCCGGAAATACTACTTATTTTTGTGAATTTTGTATTTGCAAAAAAATAAACCTAATTACCAATTAATTTAGCAAAATATGAAATTAAATCCTAAATGTTTATGCAATTTTGTTAAGCACGCACTAATTAAAATGCAGTGACACGCACAATTAAATCCTAAAAATAAATATTTAAAAGGAAAAATCCTAAACTTGAGAGTCATGTAGGAGTCGTCTTAGCAGGGTCAAAATCACTTGGTCACACCTCCTCCTCGAGTCGAGTTGTACGCTCGGATACACAATCTAGAATATATACCCAGGTTTTGAACATAGAATAACTTAACCTCATGTCAGATCCCTAGTAGGAACACTTATTTGCATCATGCATTTGACTTAGGGGACTCAACACAGGGTTTGGTCCGTCTAAGAGGTGCACCTAAAATAATAGACCATCTTGATGCATCTTGCGTGCAACTTGTGCATTTATTCCTGATTTGTATGCCAACCGGCTTTTGGAAAAAAAGAGGAGAATCTGATAAAAAAATAATAGTGCGAAAGATGAGGGAGGAATTTACCTATTTCAAAAATTGTTACTGGAATGTTGCCAAAATTTTGAAAATAAAAAGGAAAAGATTTTTATTTTTGAAAAGAAAGGCAAAAAAAGAACAAAAAGAAAAGAAGATGCTTTTTAATTCTGTCAGAATTTCCCGAACTATGTCGGTTTGATTGTCACAGAGCGTGAGATACATAGGCAACCCTCATCGGGCCCAACTTTATTTTTTGCAAAAACAGCCTCAAAATAACCAGATTTTGTTTGAGATAAATAAATAATGCAATTCTTATCAAAATTATCCGAGTGCCCCCAAAAAGGCGCCGGAAGGCCATTTTGCAAGAACAACCCGCCTTGGATTATTTTCAAAATTTTGGCCGGTACCAAGCACAACCTTAAAACCTTCCCCCGGAAGTGCTGAAAGGCCATATTTATAAAGATGAGATTTTATTTTAAAGTGAAAATTAATAAAAGATTAACTTTATTTTTGAGTCCAATAAATCATGATTTTGCTTAATCATCCTAATAAATATGTAGAATAAGCCCGAATCAAAATTTGCCAATAACAGTCATGAACAAGATCCCTTTAGAGATGCATATGTGGTGGAATGATCTAGGTGAATCGGGACAAAACAAGGTCAATGCGCACTTGGGCGGACTCATCGGGTTGTTGAAAATTAATCCTAAAGGGGACATTGTAAAGGTGTTGGTTACATTCTGGGACCTAACCCACAACGTATTTTGTTTCCCAGACTTTGAACTTATCACCCCTGGAAGAAATAGCCGAATATATCAAGGGTCCCAAAATTCCTCTAAGGCACCAGTATTTGATTGTGCCGAGGGCCGTCACTGTACACAAATTCTTGGGTTCACAAAAGATAGGAAGGGGGTTCAATATCCAGCTATGTCAGCGGGTTTTTGTACTCCACGGTTTATATACCAGAGGTATGGGCACATAGGGGGGTTTAACGACCAGAAAATAAAATTTGTAGCAATGGAGACCGACTCAAATGGGAAGAACACATGTGTTTCGCATTTATGGTATTCTTCTTGGGACTCTTGGTATTTTCACAGAAAGACGGAAATATTGATATATGGATAGCAGGGGTTGTCAGCACCTTGCTAACTAAGGCCAAGAGCACCCTCGCACCTATGATATTATCTGAATCTTTCATTCCCTTACAGCCTGTAAAGCCGGAGGAGATTCCTTTAAAGGATGCAATTTGCTGCTACAGATGTGTATGGTTGAACACATGTGCTATCAACCTCAATTCATAAGTTATGGGTCATCAGAAAAGAGCTGCATAGAGGAATTTTATATCATAGTTAATGGGTTCAGATTACCATAAGGGGTCATAAAATGGGTATCATATCTCAGTACCATAAGTTCGAGTCAAATAGATTGGACGTTCAGGTTGCTCTCTATTGATGAAATTATATATATTCCAGCTATCGATCCTCATTTCCTTTTTATGGGTCTCCAAGGCATCCAACGGTATCATCCGTACCAAGTGCTAAGGAAGTTAGGGAGGTGCCAAATGGTTCCCAGGGATGAAGATATTAGTCGCCATATGGTCGAGATTTGTCCTAATGGTCAGTTTTACGAAGCAACAGTTCATCACATTTGGAGCGAATGTCAGTGCTTAATGGCGAACACTCGAGTACGAGACTTGTCTTACGTGTTAGGATTTATGCCCGTCACTAGAGGGGGGGTGAATAGTGCGGCACGAGAATATTGATAAATATTGCGGAATTAAAATTGCAGGAGTAAAGTAAATGCAGTAATTAAAAGATTAAGGAAAGGACACATCGAATTTATACTGGTTCACCACAACGTGTGGTTAGTCCAGTCCCCGAGAGACTCTCTCGAGTTTCCACAAACTCCGTTAAGCTTACGGGTGCCTAACAAACCGTTACACTTGCTCGTAGATGTACACTCTACAAGACTTCAACTTGCTCGAGGATACCTCACCTCAAGACTTCTCCTTGCTCGTGGATACCGCACCACAAGACTTCACACACTAAGATTGAGGGTACTTAGCAAACCCGACAATTAATGAGAAGATATGGTCTTCTCAAACACCTTTCTCTTTTACAACAAGAACTCTCTAAAAAGAGTAGATAAAGAGATACAATATTAGCTCTATGAACAACTCAAAGTTGTCTCTCAATTGGCTCAACAAAAGCTCTAGAATGATGCACAAATAATATCAATATGTATATGAATAATGAGAGGTGTTGTATTTTTCAAATCAGCTCAAAAGACCTCCATTTATAGGTGGTAGAAGTAGTATGTCCGTTGCTTAATTGGCAATCAATTATGCTGATTTTATGCCAAGATAATCGATTATCAGATCTGCATAATCGATTATCAGCTTACCGTTCAAAAACTTTGGCAACGGATACAAGATAATCGAATATGCCCAAGTGTATAATCGATTATCCTACTCTGCGGAAATTTCCAATAAATGGAATTTCCCAGAATAATCGATTATCACTTTTGCATAATCGATTATTCACCTATGCTGGCCAGAATTGAAAACTTACTTCAAAAACCATTTTGGTTAAAATGAAAACGTTAAAATCATTTTGTTTGAAGTATTTGTAATATGTTTATGATAAATATGATTTGATAAAAAGATTTTATGCATATTTATGATGACCTATGTTGAGCCAAAAGACGAGATAACTTAAACGTTGCTCTTACATTGGTTCTACCTAACGACCTACGCCTTGGGTCTTCGGTCTTGAACTTTTGAGCTCGTCTTTGGCTTTTCCATTCAATCCATTCATCAATATGCTTCTCGGCATTCAATCTTGATTGTTTGTCATATAATAACGTTGTTTGACACTTGACTTCATTGTTTGTCATTCATCAAAACCTATACCTGAAAATCATGCTAATACAACCAAAGCACACATATCATGGATAGAATGATTTTCTACATTAAAGCGAGGTTGCACCAGGGTACCTGCTTGGCATATAAGGGAAATGGAGTTTGGAAGACCGACCAAAACACCACACCTTCAGGAATTTGCTGAGGCGTCACCAAGAACAATGGAATTGGTTGGCCAACGAAAACGAATACAGGGCCACAATAGGGTAATTGGAAAAACAATTCAAAGACCTTTAATTCGAGAATGGTTTTCAATCCGCAATAGACGAGGGGGAAAGAAAAGACTAGCCAAAGAAGACGAAGCTTTGTGAGCCCAATTTCAGAAAATGAAAATAGCCGCAGAGAATCCCACCAGAAATGCGAAGTATGAAAAGCTCATAGATAATCTGGGGCGGAAAGTAAGAGAATATGATTCTGGCTTGAACAAAGCAGAGGGTGAGCTAGCCAGGGCTCGAAAAAATTGGCCAAGAATTCATAGGAACGAGCACGCATGATCGAACAACTGAAAGAAAGTTACGACAACGAGGTTGTGGGGTTGAAGAAGAGGGCCATCATGGTTGAAAACAAAATGGTTAAGCAAGCAAAAGACTTCAAGGCTAAGAGAAAGCATTGTTACACAGCAATAGCACGGCTGGAGAGTGATTTGCAACAATTTTAATAATTGAATCATGTAGCCGAACAAACTTTGGAGGCCAGGACCCAGTAGATTTTGCGACCATTATAAGAAATGAATGATATAAGAGAGAGGGTACGGATGATCGCTGATTAGATCACCCTAATGTGTAGCTACTGTGAAGATATGACAAGACCCATGTTTTTGCCACTGCAATGAATTTCGTCCGTCAAGTGATAGAAGACCTCCACCACCTCCAAGGGGATTTAGCACACTAGCCTGCGGCGAGACCGAATGATGTCCCGCAGGCCCCAGTAGCATTAGAGACCTTAATGTATTCATGATCTTTACTCAAGTATGTTATTCCATTTGTGAAGGCTGTGTTTTCTTCTATTTGAGTATGTAATAGGTTGCCAAGTCAGTTATTTTCATCTTACTGACAAAGTCTGTTGGTTTTGTTTGAGTCGGAGTACGCTGATTTATTTTCTTGAGGTCTGTTTGCAGTTGTAATCAAGTGTTTTACTTTATGAAAATTAAAAGTTTCCAAAATATTTTATGTACTTATCTGCCAGAACTACGCTCGGTCTGATTCTTGCGGGGTCATGATACGTAGGCAATCTCCATACGGTTCGACCATAACCAAAATAAGAAAAGGGGGAAAGAAAAGTGAGAAAATCAGGAGAGAAAAAATGGTAAGATAACGGAGAGAATAATAAAACACAAGAAGGTAGGCAAAAAATGAGCAAAAGAAAAGGGGAAGAAGAATAATAAAACAAGAGAGAAAACGAAAATAGCTTAGGATAAAAGTCGGGATGATGTAAGCAGCCAATCCATGTACATAATAGAAACAGGTAACTGCCTAGGTGCATCCATACCTGAATATGTGCCTACCTATGTGTTAAAGCCTAACCACTAACAAGTTTAGTTGTTGTCTATCTCAGTTCAGACAGGTGGTTAGCTTTGCGGCATTATGGAAACCCACCCCTACAACACTCGGTCCAAAAGCAAACTAACTATGGCCAACCAAGAACTTGATGCAAGTATCATTGGTCCCTCAAAAGAGGTGGAAGAGCTGGATGTCAACGCAATGAAAGCATCAGACGACTGAAATGTATCATGCATGGGTAAGAGGTAACCTACCGCCAGCTTATCTTGTTAGCCTGACCTTCATCCCACAATTAGCCCAGTCAAATGACCACCCTTCCACTGATCCACCACCAAGCTTCCCCATCTACCAACAATACAAGGGTACAACTTCCCAGGCACCCCCAGCTCCAACACCTAAAGTGGTTCCACACCTCCTTCAACCAGTTGGTTCCATCTATGTGGAACCCCCTCCCACCACACTCCACAAATCATCCAGTGAACCTTTGCTCCAAGCTCATGATAATCAGTATTACCCACCAGAACCCACTTTCAAAAACCGTAGAACCCTACTCTTACGCTCCCCATTTTCAAATTCCTATTGAGGCTGAAAAAACCAGTCAAAAATCTTGAGTAAAAGGAGGTTCTCAGGAAAGTCAAAAAGCCTATTGATACAGGGTCATGCCTTTCAGACTGGACCTATATGAGAGCCATGAGTACCATCTTCCATGATATGATGCATCAAGAAATAGAGGTGTATGTGGACGATATGATCATCAAGTCCAAAACTCAGGACGACCTGGAGTCTCGATCGTTTTTGTGTACGTGTAGTATACGTATTTTTGATGAACTCATTCAACACTATTTAAGGTGTTTATGCTTGATATGAGTAATACAGCTAACAGAGTTGAGCTGGTAAATAATGTCTGCCTAACACCTTCTCCCTGAGTCAAGTGAACCCCCTTACTCAAATCATTGGTGTAGTCTTAGTTTAGAGTCCAAAGTATTCAAAAGGAAAAATCATTTTAAAAACAGTAACCTGGCATACAGAAATCAATGTCAGGTGGCGACTCTAAGTCACTTTCTTTTAACACCATTTTTGTCACTTTCAGAATTGAAAAAATAGAGCAATCATTCAAAGATATGCAAGGGTTGGGAGGCCAAGTAAGTGTGGAATATAGAGACCTTTGTTTGTTCGCATATGTGCAATTGCCGATGGGCTTTAAGATGCCCAAGTTTGACTTATACGACAGATATGGTGATCCAGTGGCACACCTAAGGGGTTTCTGTAGCAAGATGAAAGGGGCAGGCAGGAAGGATGAATTAGTGATAGCATACTTCAGTCAAAGTTAAAGTTGTTCAGCATTGGAATGGTACACCCGACAGGATCATGCTCGGTGGTACACATGGGACGATCTAGCTCAAGTATTCGCTTGCCATTTTCAGTACAATCTTGAAATTATTCAGGATTGTTTGTCTTTGACAAAACTGGAAAAGAAGACACAATGAGTTTTTCAGGGAGTATCGCTTCCATTGGAGGGAGCATGCAGCAAGGGTCGACCCGCCAATGAAGGAGAGCGAAATGGTAGATTACTTCTTGTAAGCTTAGGAACCAACATATTTTCGTCACCTAGTATCGGCAGTGGGCAAATCCTTTAACGAGGTAGTAAAAATGGGAAGCATGGTAGAGGCGGGACTAAACTCTTACAAGATTATGAGCTATTCAGCATCAAAGCATCCATCTAGGCTATCCAAAGCTTGACCGGGGGAGAAATCGGAAAGAAGAAGACAGAAACGGTAGCGACAATTGACTCAGGAACTTGGTTCGGGCCCTAGGGTCAATCTCATTACAACCAGCCCTGACCACATAACCAAACATATCCACACACTACATATGGCCTACCACAACACTACTACCCACCGCATGATCCCCGTTTTTCCATCTATCTGGCACAAACATATACTCAACCTCCTGCCCCGCACAATAGCATGCGCCAACCCCACAAAAAAATTACCCAGCTCCACAAAATAACTATCCTCCAAGAGCATACCAACACCCCCCGAGACCAGATTTCCGGACCAACTAAGCTCTAAAAGTTGAGATAATGCAAAAGAACAAAACCTTCACTCCATCAGGAGAATCATATACTAGCTTATTCCACAGGTTGAGATAGTTAGATATGTTGAGGCCGATTGAAGCAAAATTTCCTAATCCTTGTCCGAGAAATCTGGACTATTCTATCAGTTGTGAGTATTGTTTTGGTGCCCCGGGGCATGACACAAAGAAATGTTGGTATTTGAAGAATGCTATTCAATAACTCATTAATTCAGATCGGATTGAGGTACAAGCTCCAGAAGTATTCAATATCAATCAAAACTCGTTGCCTGCTCATCAAGAGACGAATATGATTGAGATAGTACACAAAGAGGGAGCCCAAAAAGCCTTCGAAAACTGTCATGATGATCCGAGCCAGTGAGCAAAAGACGGTTGAGAATTTAACAAGCCAGATGTCGACGCTTAAGTTGAATGGAGCAAGCAGTGAGCCTTTCGTTGTAGTCAAGAAGGAATCCCCCCGAAACGGGATGATGAGACAAGAAAATGCAAAAGTGGTTGTACCGGGGGTGTCAAGTAAACCTGTGGTTGTTGTGGAAGGCGCTCACGCAGAGCCTGTCATTATCAAACTTGAAACTCAGCACCCATAATCAAAAAGGCAGTTCCTTGGAATTATGACCGAGTAACAGTGACATAAAAAAGGAAAGAGGTTAGAGAAGAAGTGTGCGAGACCCACGGATTGACCCGATCAGGAAGGTGATGTGTCCCCGAAGAATTGACAAAACCCAGACCGACCAAGGATAAGTCAGTGCTGGTAAAGAAAATTGTGAGTGAAGAAGAAGATGAAGAGTTTCTGAAGAAGATGAAAATGTAGGATTATTCTATTGTGGAACAACTGAGAAAGACGCTTGCTCAAGTCTCGTTGTTATCATTGTTGATTCATTCTGACGAGCACCGTCGGGCGTTGATGAAGATCTTGAACGAGTCCCACGTTCCTTATATAATCACGGTCAATCACTTGGAAAATATATCCAACAAGATCATTGAGGTGAACAGAGTCACTTTTTCCGATGATGAATTGCCTGTAGAAGGCACCGAGCATAGTAGAGCACTCTACCTCACGGTAAAGTGCAAAGATTCTGTGGCTACTCGAGTGTTGGTTGATAATGGTTCAAGCGCAAATATTTTCCCTCTTTCCACTGAGCAAGTTGAAGGTGGACAATGAATGAATCCACAAGAACAGTATTTGTGTACAAGGGTTTGATGGCGGGGGAAAAGATTTGGTTGTTGACATAGTGCTCGAATTGACAATTGTATTGATCGATTTTACCATGGAATTCCAAGTGCTGGATGTGGTTGTTTCCAACAATCTGATTTTGGGACGATCCTGGATCCATGCTGCTAAAGCAGTCCCCTCTACTTTGCATCAAATGGTGAAATTTGAATGGGATCGACAAGAAATAGTGGTGCACGGTGATCACCATCTGTATGCTCACAGTGATTCTATTGTACCACTCATCGAGGTGGATGATGACAAAGGGCCCTTGGTATATTAAGTTCATGACACGATATCAGTGAGAAAAAATCCAAAGGGGGAGTGTGTTCTATCGCCAACGCTAGCCGCTGCATAAGTCATGGTGGTTGTGGAAATGTTGAAGAATGGGTTTGTTCCAGTAAAAGGTTTGGGGGCGTCACTTCAGGGTATCATACAACCTGTATCTCTCCCCAAGAACATAGAAACCTTTGGTTTAGGGTTCAAGCCCATAATTGCAGACATAGAGAGAGCCAGAAAGATGAAGCAGAAAGCATAGGCCCTTCCAAAGCCCGTGCCACGTCTCTCCAAATCATTTATTTGTTTTGGCACCAAGAATCGTCCGACAACAAAAAGTTCCACTGTTGTGGTTGATCCTGATAAGGAATTTCTTGAAAGGTTAGAAAAGTTGTTTGAAGATGCGAATATGGTAGAAGCATGAGAGGGCTCTAGCAAGGTAGATGTGCAATTTGTTGGAAGTGGTGCAAAAATCAACAACTGGGAAGCTACTCCTCTCCCGACCGGGAATAATTTTTGGTAGTTCGCTTTGATTTTTCTTTCTATTTCTCTGGATTATTCTAGAGTTGTAATTCAGAGTCTATGCGCCGTCCGTTTGGATGTGTAAACCTTGCCATCTTTCAATTTCGATGAAATGAAATTTCCTTTTTCGTCAGTACTGATAGTTTTTATTTTCTTTTCTTTTCCTTCTTGTACATTTATTTTTAAGCTGTCTCCAAGGATATGACATGCATAAGGTCTCCTCAGCCTAGTCTTGAAAGCTGGTCTAGTTCAGAAGTAATAATTCAAGAGATAGAATATGAGGATGAACCAATATATGATGAGGAAAATGCGTTTGAAGAAATTAGTAAAGAGTTAAGCCACTTTGAGGAAAAATCCAAGCCAAACCTGAGCGGTACAGAAACAGTCAATCTAGGGGACTCAGATAATATCAGAGAAACTAAAATAAGTGTCGATCTTGAGCCGCAGCTTAGTGAAGAAATAATCGAAGCGCTGCTTGAATACAAAGATGGTTTTACATGTTCCTACGATGATATGCCACGGTTGAGCATTGACTTGGTGGTTCACAAATTTTCCACTGACCTGGCCTGCCCTCTTGTCAAACAAAAGTTGAGGAAGCTTAAAACTGATGTGAGTGTAAAGATCAAAGAGGAAGTTACCAAGCACTTTAAGGCAAAGGCCATCCGAGTCACACGATATCCCACCTGGTTAGCCAATTTCGCCAGTGCCAAAGAAGGATGGTAAAACTAGTGTGTGTCGATTATAGTGACCTCAACAATGCCGAACATCCATATATTGATTGACAATTATGCAAAAAATTAGATAGGCTCTTTCATAGATTGCGACGCAGGCTACCACCAAATTTTGATGGATGAGGAGGATGCAGAGAAGACAACACTCATCACACCGTAAGGAACATATTGCTACAGGGTTATGCCCTTTGGTATGAAGAATGCTGGGTCAACCTATATAAGGGAAATGACATCCATATTCCACGATATGATACATAAGAAGATTGAGGTCTATGTGGATGATGTAATTGTGAAATCCATGAAGCAATCCGACCATGTCATAGATAAGAGAAAATTCTTCCAGAGGCTCCGCAGGTACAATCTCAAGCTCAATCCATTGAAATGCACATTTGTTGTGCCATCAGGGAAGTTGCTAGGATGCATAGTCAGCCACTGAGGCATTGAGCTAGATCCATCAAAGCTCAAAGTCATACAAGAATTTATGCCTTCGAGGAATAAAACAGAGGTGATGAGTCTGTTAAGGAGATTGAATTACTTCAGTAGATCTATTGCCTAGCTCACGACAACTTGTGAGCTTATCTTTAAGCTACTGAAAAAGGATGTTTCGGTCAAGTGGACGGAGGAATGCTAGGAGACTTTTTATAAAATTAAAGAATACTTGTCAAACCCACCGGTATTGGTCCCATCGGAACCAAGGAGGCCTTTGATCCTGTATCTGATAGTCTTGGACAACTCATTCGGATGTGTGTTGGGTCATCACGATATCATAGGAACATGCCATACACTACCTCAGCAAGAAGTTCACAATCTATGAGGTTAAGTATACTCATCTTGAAAGGACGTGATATGCCCTAACTAGGATAACGCAGAAGTTGAAACATTACCGGTCATCGTATACTACTTACATCATTTCACACCTGGACCCGTTGAAGTACATCTTCTAGAAGCCTGTGCCTATTTGGAGGTTTGCAAAATGGAAAATCCTGCTCACTGAGTTCGACATTGTCTATGTGACTAGGACAACAATAAAAGCGTCGGCATTGGCTGATCATCTGGCTGAGAATTTGATAGACAAAGATTACGAACCTTTAATGACATACTTCCTGGATGAAGAGGTGATACATATTAATGAAGTAGAACAGGGTAAGAATCCAGGATGGAAATTATTCTTCGATGGAACCGCCAACATAAAAGGCGTCGGGATAGAAGTAGTACTCATTTTTGAAATGGGGCACCATTACCCCATTACAGCTCAGCTCTCCTTCTATTACACAAATACTATGGTAGAATATAAGGCCTGCATTTTGGGTTTGAGGTTAGCTGCAGACATGGGTGTCCAACAAGTCTTAGTCTTAGGGGACTCGGACCTTCTAGTACACCAGATTCAAGGGGAATGGGAAAAATAAGATTTGAAACTCATACCATACCGCCAATTTCTGTATGATCTTTGTCAATGATTACGGTAAGTAGAGTTTAGGCATATCCCAAGAGTTCACAACGAGGTTGCTGATGCCTTAGCTACTTTAGCGTCAACGTTACATCATCCAAATAAGGCTTATGTTGACCCGCTGCATATCCAAGTCCATAATCAACATGCTTACTCCAACGTGGTGGAAGAAGAGCTTGATGGTGAGCCTTGGTTTCACGACATAAAAAAATATGTCAAGATGGGTGTGTATCTAGTACCAGCCACAAGCGATCAAAAGAAAATAATCCGTCTCTTATCAAGCGGGTTTTTCTTCAGTGGAGGGGTATTATACAAAAGAAAGCCAGAACTTGGGTTGTTAAGATGCATAGATGCTAGACAGGCCACGACCATTATGACTGAGGTACATTCCGGAGTTTGCGGACGTCATATGAGCGAGTACGTTTTGGCAAAGAAGATCCTCTAGGCAGGGTATTATTGGCTCACCATGGAGCGAGACTGTATCAGTTTCATTTGCAAATATAAAGTGCATGGAGAGTTAATCCACTCCCCGCCGTCTGAATTACATACAATGCATGCACCATTGCCCTTCGTTTCTTAGGGCATGGACGTTATCGGCCCTATCGAGCCAGCAGCATCCAATGGCCATAGGTTCATCCTAGTTGCTATTGATTATTTCACCAAGTGGGTCGAAGCTAAAACTTTCAAGTCGGTGACCAAGAAAGCCGTGGTCGACTTTGTGCATTCAAATATCATTTGTCGGTTCGGAATCCCGAAGATAATCATCACTGACAACGGAGCAAATCTCAATAGTCATTTAATGAAAGAGGTATGTCAATAGTTTAAGATTACACATCGTAATTCCACCCCATACTGCCCCAAGGAGAATGGAGCAGTTGAGGCAGCCAAAGAACATAAAGAAGATACTTCGAAAAATGGCGGAAGGGTCCAAGCAATGGCATGAGAAGCTACCACTCGCATTGTTAGGCTATCGCACTACTATTCGCACTTCAGTAGGGGCAACTCCTTATTTGTTGGTGTATGGCACAGAAGTAGTGATACCGTCAGAAATTGAAATCCCATCCCTTCAAATTTTCACCGAGGCAAAAATTGATGATGACGAGTAGGTCAAAACCCGCCTGGAGCAAATGAGTCTGATTGATGAGAAAAGATTAGCAGCAGTATGTCACAGCCATTTGTATCAAGAAAGAATGGCCAGAGCATATAACAAGAAAGTGCGGCCAAGAAGGTTTGAAGTGGGTCAGTTGGTATTGAAGAGCATCCTCCCTCACCAGGTGGAGGCAAAGGGAAAGTTCATCCCAAATTTGCAAGGTTTGTTCGTCAAGTAAAAAGTGTTGTCTACCGGGGCATTGTATCTAACAGATGTGGAAGGCAAGTGCATAGAAATGGCCATCAATTCCGATACAGTTAAGAGATACTATGTATGAGTTTCTTTGATTAAATCATGTTTGTTTGTACTTGTCATGTTTTGGAGATTGGAATGACGAAGGAATTTTATTCGGCTATCTAAACACTTTATCCTTTGTTAACCCTTTTTGAGCTTAATTATTTTCTTGCATATCCCTATCTCGGAATCAGTAGTAAATATGAAACGCAAGGGTGAGAGATGAATAAAGAAAAAAAGGAAAGAATGAAAAAGAAAGAGAAAGAAAAGAAAGAGAAATAAAAAAAAGAGAAGAAAGAAAAAACAGCAATACAAACACAAAACAGCAAAACAACAAAGGAAAAGGGAAGGAACAAAAAGAAAGAGTGAGGAAAAGAATAAAGAGAAAAGAGAAAACCACAAAAACAAAGTAATTTCTGGGCATGAACTACATTTGACCTGATTCCTTTAAAGGATACGTAGGCAACCTCACGGTTCGATCTCATTAAAATAAAAATTCAAAAGTCCCCAAGCAAGAAACTAGGGCAGACGCCCCAATTAAATTCAAAAACCATGCACAGTAGAAAATTCTCTGCCTTTTCTCTAGGACTAGAGAGAGAAAGCTGGTGAATTCTAGTTTCAATCGGCTTAAGTCCTTCATCTAGTGTGGTTTCATCTCATTTTTAATCCCAAAAGAATACCATACAACTGATAAACATTTCCCAACTATTTTTACATCCATATCTATAACCTTTTTGTCCATATCTTAATTTCAAAATTTTCATATTACTGTAGCAGTGTCTTCATCCTCATATTCTGGAATAGCTACGCTCTTCTTTACTATACAATTGATCTGTTTCTTATTAACTAGCTTGGTCTCAAGAAGATCGACTTATATTCTTATAACTGCTGCCTTTTATGAGAATCAGTCATTTCTATTGAAGTACTATTTCTCTGCACAGTTTGCTATTGTAAACTGATCTCTTGCAAAGCTACTGCACCTCTGTCATTTAACGATCATTTTCTGTCAAAATATAGTTCTTTTGAACAACTATAGCATACAGTTTTGACAAACAGTTTCTAGCAGTTATGAGGTTTCCTTTGACGACGTTAATGGCCTCCATGGCCGGCGACCAGTCATCTCCAATGACTGGTCAGCCCTCTCAAGTGACAACATCCGTCCCTAACAACACCACAACAATACCCAAGCCATTAGATTATTCAAATATCCTAAAACCAGCCCCAATCAATAATCCAGTTCAAGACAATGTATTATCGAGCCTATTCCGATGCGCCGACCAATTTTATTACAAGGAAGCCGAGGTAGATCTAATGAACAAGATTGAAAATCTCCATTATGTTGTCATGTGAAAATTTGCGTATGGTTGGCCTGACCTTAATGAATTACATAGAATTGTACCGATTCAATGTGGAATCAAAGGCGAGTGTACTATTGGACACCTTCATGACAAACATGTATTGATAAGATTGACGTTATGGCAAGATTTTGTTTCTTTCTCATCAAAGAACGTTTATTATGTAAAAGACATGGCTGGAAATGACTACCAACTGCGAACTTTGATATATGATGCTAAATTCAAAGTCGATGAGGAAACACCTAAGGTAATTGCTTGGATTTCTTTTTCAAATTTGCTGCCAACTTATTTTGCAAAATAATGTCTGTTTTATTTGGCTTATGCTGTGGGAAAGCCAATACATCTTGATTTGGCTACTGTTAAAATTACAAGGCCAAGCTATGCACGTGTTAAGGTGTAAGTTGATTTATTAACTGATTTACCTAAAAAGTGTGCATGGATATTGTTAATGAGACAACGGGGAAAGTGAGGACTGAGTGGGTGATGAATAAATACGATTACCTGCCAAAATACTGCAAGGAATGCAAGTGACAAGGACATGACAACATTGAATGTTGGAGAATTAATCCGGAGTTAAGGGAAAAGAAAAATGTCCAGCAGCAGGATAATGTTGAAACTGTGCAACAACACAATAAGAAACCTGAAAAAAATGATGTTCCCATAATGACTCTTACCAGCGGCAAGGTGGTCGGTAATGTAGGCCCTCAAAGGAAGGAAGTACGCGACAATAGGGTACTTAACAAAGGAAAAAAAAACTGAAGTTTCTGATGTACAAGGTAAAGAAATAGTTATTGCTAACAATACCGATGTCACAAAACAAATCCAAACTACCAACCAATTTGCAGTTTTAGAAATTGAAAATGACGAGAATAATGAAGGGAACAAAAGGGCAGTTGTAGAGGAATCTCCAGTTCAAAAAACCACAACCAACAATGATATTCACTAAATAGCTGTGGAAAATGTTTCACAGGACCAGCAATTTAATTTTTCAACTACACAAATGGTACAAAAGATAACTTCTCCTAGTTCTTCCAAGAGACAACCAACCAAGACACAACCAAATAAAAAGAACTATGTAGACCTACATTCAATCCTACAGCAAAAAGAAACCTTGAAGACAATAGGGAATCAAGCAGATTGTGTACAACAAGATTTGGGGAAAGAGCAGCATTTTGAAAATTACTCAACTAGCCAATGGGTTCATGAAACTTTCAAAAATAATGCAATTCAGGTCAATACCTTATGAAAAGACATCCATTCACAGGACACCAAAGTTGACCAACAATTAGCAAACAACAATGAAAATGAATTTGTTCAAGATGCAGATTTTGAGAAATTCAGGACCAATGAAAAAGAAAAAAGGGCAGCAAGGAAATTATGGCTCAACCAAAAAGAAGAAGTCTTATAAGATGGCCAGATTCCAGATACAATGAATAGTGATGATGAAATGGAGGAAATGAAGTGGAAAATGAGGACCAAAGTATTAATGGTAATGTTAATACAATCGCTATTCAAAGCATAAGTGAAAGCGCAAATGCAATAGCAGAAAAGACAGAAGAGGGAAACATCAATATCATAGATCCAGGAGGGACTTTGCATGCTGCTGTCAAAAATGTCCTTAAATAAGTAGAAAATGCAGATAGGAATCAAGGAAAAATTCCAGACAAGAATCAAGAGAAGACAGTGCAGTTCTATGCAATAAGTGATGTCACATTAAGCACAATGAAGGGTGTAGCATGAAGTGTTGTTCCTTCGACTAATACACAGTTGTTGACAAATGATCATGAAGAAAAAGATGCTCAAGTTACCAATCAGGAAAATAATGCTGACCTTATCAATCAGGCATACGATGCTGTCACAGCAAAAGAACCAATAAAATCACCTGACCTAGCTGACCACGCAGAACATAAAGGTAGAGACATGGATGAGGAATCCACTGCACAAAATTTCATTAATGTTGCCAAGCATGGGGATCTGTTACAAAGGCATATTGAATCTGTAATATATGCAACAAAAGGAAAAAAGAAACAGTCAAAAGAGCTCTCAACTGTACATGTCAGTGGAGTACAAACAAGGAGTACACTGTCCAAACCCAAAAACATTTAATGGATGCCATTATATGGAATGTGAGGTCAGTTAACACAATGCAAGCATTTTAAAGGCTTATTACAATGCATAGAAAACATCACTTTCAGTTCATAGGAATCATTGAGCCTATGCAACAGTCTCACAAATGGAGAGGTATAGAACAAGAATTGGTTTGGCACATGCTGTGGTGAATGTGTCAAACAAGACTTGGGCTTTTATTTATAAAATATTTTCAGTTACTATTCTGTATAACATGACTCAACAGCTGACTCTTAAATTGATGCACACTTAATCTCATGCTGAGCTCAATCTTACGCTAGTTTATGCCAAATGTGATCGCATTGAAAGAATTGATCTATGGGATTCTTTGTATGCAATGGCATCAGATATGAGAGTACCATGGCTAGTTGGAGGTGACTTTAATGTGACATGGGACGAGGAAGAGAAGTATGGAGGATTGCCAGTTTCACTCCATAAAGTAGATGACTTTAGACACTGCATAAATACCTGCAATTTGACAGATTTGGGTTTTAAAGGAAGCATATTTACTTGGTTGAATGGAAGAGCAGAGTAGGACAGTATTTTCAAAATATTGGATAGATGTTTAGGCAATGACGAATTGCAACAGACTTTTCCTGGATTGGAGGTAACTCACTTGTCCAAAATTGGTTCCGATCATTGCCCGATGCTGCTGAAATGTGATATAAAAACTCCCCCAATTATGAAGTCTTTCAATTTCTTAACTTCTGGACAAAGCATGAAACATTCAAAGATATAGTGAAGGAGAATTGGAATGCTGATTTTAGTGCTAACCCTTTCTGCATTTTTAACTACAAGTTAAAGAAGCTTAAACATTCACTATCTACCTGGAGAAGAGCTACATATGGGGACATATTCTAGAAGATTGCACCTCTTGAGGAGGTGGTCCTGGTTCATGAAAGACAAGTTGAAGCTAATCCTACACAGATAAACATACAGAGATTATGACAGATCCAAGCTGAAATGCTTAAATATCTTACATTAGAAGAAGATTTTTGGAGACAAAAAGAGGCATGTTATGGCTCATAGATGGCGATAGAAACACTAAATGTTTCCATGCTCAAGTTAATGGGAGAAGGAAAAAGACTGAAATTATCAAGGATCCAGAATAGCCTTGGTAACTGGATTGAAGAAGATAACTTAATAGCACAAGAATCAGTAAAATACTACAAGGATCAATTTACTGAGAGTACAGTTCCTAATGCTTTTGACATTCTAAATCAAGTACCTTCAATGGTTGATAATGATCAACATGAGATATTGATGGCTTTGCCTTCTAATGACGAAGTGAAGAGAGCAGTTATGGCGCTGAATGGGGACCCAGCAGGCCGACCGGATAGTTTCACTGGAGCCTTTTACCAAACATGCTGGGAAATCATTGAAGAAGATGTAGTCAGCATGGTCAAGTCATTCTTTTGTGGTCAGCAGCTGCCAAAGAGTGTGACGCACACAAACCTGGTTTTATTACCAAAGAATAAAGAAGTGACTACCTTTGCAGACTTGAGTCCAATCAGTCTTAGCAACTTTGTTAACAAGATTTTCTCACGGGTCATTCATGAAAGGTTTGTTGAATTTTTACCTAGCATAATCTCAGACGAACAGGAAAGTTTTTTTAAGGGAAGAAGCATCGTTGAGAATGTACTGCTAACTCAAGAAATCATTAAGGATATCAGGTTAAGACCAACAGCAGATCCAAACGTCGTGATTAAGCTAGACATAGCAAAAGCTTAGAATAGGTTATCATGGCTATTCCTGACTAAAATGTTAAGGAATATGGGATTTCCTGAAGATTTTATTAGCTTGATATTTGATTTGATTGGGAATAATTGGTACTCTATCTTTATAAATGGTCAGCCAAATGGTTTTTTCAAATCATCAAGGGGAGTTAAGCAGGGAGACCCTCTGTCACCAACCCTATTTATTCTAGCAGTAGAAGCACTGTCCCGAGGTTTGAACTTAGTGCATACTAACCTGTATTTCCGTGGATTTGGACTCCCAAAATGGAGCCCAAAATAAACCATCTAGCATATGCAGATGATAATATCATTTTCTGCTCATCAGATGCAACTTCATTGAGACTTGTAATGGAGGTTCTGCAAGCTAATGAATCATCATCTGGTCAACTAGTGAAAAAAGCAAAATCAGCCGTATATTTGCATCATTTAACGGATAATGGGGTGATTAACTAGGTGGAAAGGATTACTGGTATAGGAAGACAATGTTTCCCTATGACCTATCTTGGATGTCCTATTTTTTATGCCCAAAGGAGAAGTGATTATTACCTGGGATTAATTACTAAGGTTATGGACAAACTGCAGTCGTGGAAAGCCAAACTCCTATCTGTAGGAGGCAGGGCTGTATTGATCGCAAATGTCCTGCAGAGTATCCCAATTCATATATTGTCAGCAGTTAATCCGCCAAGATATGTGATTAACAAATTACATAACATTTTTGCCAAATTTTTCTGGAGCAGCAATGTGGGAGGAAGCTCAAGACATTGGTCATCATGGACTAATATGTGTATGCCTTACGAGGAGGGGGGTATAGGTTTCAGATCCCTTCATGATGTATCTATGGCACTTTTCTGCAAATTGTGGTGGAATTCCAGGACAAAACCCAGCTTATGGAGTGCATTTATGTGTCAAAAGTATTGCAAGAAATTAAATCCAGTAATTGTACCGTGGAAGGGTGTATCCCATGTGTGGAGAAAAATGCTTGAATGTAGGGACTTGATTGAGTATCAAATCTTCTGGAAATTGATAATGGGATCGGCTCAATTCTAGTTCGACAATTGGACCGAGATGGGAGCCATATATTTCCTAGTGCCTGCATAGTTTGTCGTTGATGAAGACATTCACATTGTCAATGATATGGTTGAAAATGGTATGTGGAATTTGGAAGAATTATTTCAAACTCTACCTGAAGATTTGGCAAACCACATTGTGCAGAATACTAGATCACCAAAACAATGTGCAGATTTAGATACTCCTTTCGGGATGCTTGAAACAAGGGGACATTTTTCACTGAAGTCTGCATGGGATTACCTGCGAAGAAGAGACATTCCAAGGATAGTTTTCAAGATGATATGGGTCAAAGGCTTACCATTCAAGATATCCTTTTTCATGTGGAATGTGTGGAAAGCCAAACTGCCACTTGATAATTTCTTGAGCAGAATAGGATACTCCATGGCATCTAAATGTTGGTGTTGTGCTAATCCTAAGGAGGAGTCTCTAGTACATTTGTTCTTCACATCCAATGCAGCTAGGAGTGTTTGGAGTTATTTCCTGGGGAGAGTAGGAGTTGCATTAGAAGGGTTGTATTTACAACAAGCAATTACAAAGTGCTGGACGGCATCAGTGGTACCTAGATTGAAGCTAGTCTTGCAAGTTTTACCAGCATGCATCGTGTGGGAGTTATGGAAGAGAAGAAACACTTTGAAATATGGAGAAGCAGTGTCAGTAAGCAGAGTTATTTACCAGGTGTCATCTACACTGCAAGCTCTAATCCAACTGAAAAAGCCAGGACTACATGTACCTCACAAGTGGTTGGACTTACTGACAATGATGGAGCAATACACACCTCGATTGAAATATGATAAAGTGCTATGGGAATTTCCTCTAAGAGGGTGGATCAAAGTGAATACTGATGGAGCTTGTAGAGGGAACCCAGGGAGAAGTTCAATTGGATTACGTTTAAGAGATGAGATAGGTGACATAATATATGCAGAAGGAAGAGAAATTAACGAGGGATCCAATAATGAATCTGAAGTAGTAGCTGTTGTGGAGGCACTGAAGATGTGCAAAAATCTTAATTTTGTCCAGATATGGATGCAGAGAGATTCCTTGATTTTAAGAAACGTTATTGAGGAATCGTGGAAGCCTCCTTGGTGTATTACTAAACATGTAGAGGAGATTTTAAGACTCTAAGATAAAAGTATCAGCAAAGTCACACACATATTCTGAGAAGGGAATTCATTAGCAGACCACCTTGCTAACTATGCTCTAGATGAAGGAAATATTGAATGTCATGGTTTCTGGGATATGGACTCAAAAGGAAGGAGGATTATTAATTAAGATAAGATGCAACGTCCATACAAAAGAGTGAAAGTGGCAAGGAACTAGGAGGAAAAGTGGTCACAATGCTCAATGCTGGAGCACGCCTATCAAAAGGCAACGCTTGGGGTATGGTGGCAAAGAGTTGCAAGAAATTAGACAAGGAAAGTGAAGAAACAAATGCAATCGACATTAATACAACATACAGTCACCATGAACGACCAGAGGAGAACAAGGGGATAACTTTTTTCATTAACATTTGTTTTCATTTTTGCAGGGCTACACTTGCTAACATATACCAAGAAAACTCCATGTTGAGTTTCGAAGGTCAAAAGTATCAGGGATTCTACATGGATTTGAACGTTATGGTCAATCAATGGACAAAAATGTGAGGTCCCGGACACAATTGGCATGCTATATTAAATCAATATAAAGCATGCTTCGGATTTTCATGCATGGCACCACATGGGAGTGCAAAATCACGCCATTCCTTTGTGAATATGTGCATTGGTTCTCAGCTAACCATGCTAATTAAATCCATAAACAATGCAAGAAGTTGTGATGGTTGCCATTCATATGTGCTGCTCCACAGCTTTATCAATTTTAAATTGAAGATTGGTGAATTTTTAATTGTGACGTGGGGCAAAGTGCACATGGGAGTTTGCTTTTTAAGCTTTCAATTTTAAAATGAAAGCATGATACAGAAGCATTTTGCTCGATTTACGCGTTGGAAACACTAGGACAACATGCAAAAAATTGCTCGAAAACAATTAGAGCAGTCACGCATGCTGCTTGATCGAGGATTTATTTGGGACAACGTGTTGATTCTTGAGGAGTTGGCATGCATGCTCCTGGGAATTTCATGAAAATAGGAACAAAACAGAGTTTTGAAGTTTGGATATGTGTAGTCTTGACGCAAGCTCGAACGTGGAAGTAACGATCTGCTTCAAACAAATGTCGCTTTCGATTCAACTGTTATGGCAATAGGTGCAGCCATGCTCATTAAGCAGTAATGAATAATGTACATTGATGCACACCTGGGTAATTTGGGGTGTTGGCGAGTTAGCCAGTGGCTATATCAATACCTGCGCCACTGCTGCATTTTCTACAATTCATATCCATAGGTCGCAGCAATGTAATAATGCGATGACACTCAATACAACCTCTATGGGTGGTATTAGCACATTTTGATCATTCCCTTGAGGAAGGAAAGGTGACATTTCACGGGCATGATGGCAAGTTATGGAGCTAATGCCAATTACGCTAATTGGCATCACATTTTCATTTATAGTTTGCTTTTTGTGATACCAAGTTTAAGTATAACACTTAACTTTGGTAATAGGAAGAATTTAAATGTCAAATTTTAGTTCCTCGATTTTGTAAGACTTTTGGACCATGTAATTTCTTTTTATTCTTTTTATTTAATAATATAAAATCTAGCCCTAAGCGCTTGCCAAGCGGTTTGCCAAAAAAAAAAAGAAACTAGGGCAAAAGTTGTGGTTGCTCTAAGAAATTTGATTTTGGAAGTTGTAATGTTGAACCATTTGGATTGTCTTGAGCCTTTAATACCCTTTCTTTCTAACCACATCCAAAAGCCTGCATTAGGGTCCAAAGAAAGACCTTCTGATCAGTCTTCAAGAAATGCCAAGGCATGCTAGAAGGGTTGATTCATACCCGGGGAAACACACTTCTTCGAGCAAGAAAAGATGAAAATGAGAGTCTTATTGGTGAAAACCCTCAGGGCACCGTAAGGGCATGGGAGCCAAGAGAAATAAAAATGAGAGAGTATTATTGGTGAAAACCCTCACGGGCTCCTTAAGGCGAAGGTAAGTTGAGAAATGAACGAAGGTAAGTCGAGAAATGAACAATTAGAAAAGGTATGTTGGTGAAAATCGGTTCAGAACACCGCGGGATGAGCAAGGTCAGGGCTTGGTTAAAGAAATTGGGTTAAGGAAGGTCACAAAAACAAAGCATGGAAACTAAAAGCCGATCATTTGGACGGACTGGGTCGACTAAGCCGAAGTGCATTTCGTGATCATTGGAACCATTTGTTCCCCCACAGATAAGTCTCTTTTCTTTCCCTTCCAGTAGTCACCCAATTTTGAATTATTTCCTTCTAAAAACAACTCAGAGTCATTCCATTTCATTTTCTTTTGGGTCTCCATTCTTCTAAGATGTTTTCAAGGTCAACTTTGTTTAAGCAAGCAAGAAAGAAATTTCAAAGCTTACCACCAGCTCCTAAATGGCAAAGCATTGCGGCTAAAACATAACAAATGCAGCAGAAGTTAAAACGGGATATGAAGAATCACTAAAAAATTTGCCAGTAATGATTCAGTAGTCTCATGAAGGATACAAAGATTCTGGCAAGAGGGTCAGGATTTTAACACAGCGTTGGGTACAGAACACTTAGTTCATCTAAAGCCATAGGGTTCAGGGATCAGTCAACAAATGGGGCGGCTCGTGATCAGGTCAGGAAAGTTAGCCACAACAGAGCATGACGGTAGGAGGCCATTTTCAACAAGAACGCCTCAAGCTAACCACCATATTTCAGACTGACAAGGTTTTCTTTGATAGAAATAGGGGCAGGAAATTCTGGAGGTCTCGCGAGAGTCTCCCATCGAAAAGCAAAAACCTAGCAGGTATGACCATGAACTTTAGGACCCTCATGGAAAATGGGATCTATTTAAAGTTCGAGATAATCATGAATAGGAAAGAGCATAAAGTGCCTCTTGGACTTGTATGTTGAAATAGGATTCAGCTAGGAAGTTAACAGGACCCTCTTGGAAAATGGGGCTCGGTTTAAAACTCAAGCAATCATGGGTAGCATAATCTGGCATAAATATTCCCCAATGAATTCAAGTTGATTTCAATTTTATCCTTGAGATAGGATTCACGCAGGAGTCGTCGGGACCCTTCTGGATAATGGGATGTAACTTTAATTGGCAATCCCTAATAGAGATAACTGAGAGTTGAAATTGGCATTTAATTGAAAGTTCTCAGGACCCTCCTAGATAATGGGATTTCAGCTTAGAAGTTCTCAATACCTTCTTGGATAATGGGATGTAATTTTAAAAAGTTATCAGGAGCCCACCTGGATAACAAGGGAATACATTTCAAGCTTTTGGTAATTAGGCGCCCACCTCGATAAAAAGGGAATATATTTCGAGTTCGATAATCAGGCTCCCACCTGGATAACAAGGGAATACAATTCGAATTTAGTAATCCGGCACCACCTGGAGAACAAGGGAATATAATTCAAGTTTTTGCAATCAGGCACCCACCTGGAGAACAAGGGAATACATTTCATGTTTTTGGTAATCAGGCGCCCACCTGGATAACAAGGGAATACATTCAAGTTTTTGGTAACCAGGCGCTCACCTGGATAACAAGGGAATACAATTCAAGTTTTGGTAATCAGGCGCCCACCTGGAGAACAAGAGAATATAATTCAAGTTTTGGTAATCAGGCACTCACCTGGGGAACAAGGGAATATAATTCAAGTTCAGCAATCTAGGACCCACCTGGATAACAAGGAAATACATTTCAAGTTTGGGCAACCAGGCACCCCCCTGATAGCAAGGGAATATATTTTAAGTTTTGGCAATCAGGCGCCCACCTGGATAACAAGGGAATCATTTCGATTTTGGTAATCAGGTGCACACCTAGATAACAAGGGAATACATTCAAGCTTTTGATAATCAGTCACCCACCTAGTTAACAAGGGAATATAATTCGGGTTTGGTAATCAGGAGCCCACCTGGAGAACAAGGGAATATAATTATATTTTTTATAATCACGCGCCCACCTGTAGAACAAGAGAATACATTTCAAGATTTTTGTAATCAGGCACCCACGTGGATAACAAGGGAATACATTTCAAGTTTTTGGTAATCAGGAACCCACCTAGATAACAAGGGAATACATTTCAAGTTTTGGCAATCAGGCGCCCACCTGGAGAACAAGGGAATACAGTTTAAGTTTTTGACAATCAGGCGCCCACCTAGATAACAAGGGAATACACTTCATGTTTTGGAAATCAGGCGCCCACGTGGATAACAAGGAAATACAATTAATGTTTTAGGCAATCACGTACCCACCTGGAGAACAAGGGAATACATTTCAAAGTTTTTGGTAATCAGGTGCCCACCTGGATAACAAGGGAATACATTTGAAGTTTTTAGCAATCAGGCGCTCACCTGAAGAACAAGGGATTACATTTGAAATTTTTGCAATCAGGCATCCACGTGGAGATAAAAGGAATACAATTCAAGTTTTGGTAATGAAGCGGCCACCTAGAGAACAAGGGAATACAATCCAAGTTTTGGTAATTAGGCGCCCACCGGGAGATCCAGGGAATACAATTCAAGTTTTTTGAAATCGGATGCCCACCTGGAGAACAAGGGAATGCATTTCAACTTTTTTCAATCAGGCGCCCAACCTAGATAACAAAGGGAATACAATTCAAGTTTTGGCAATCAGGCGCCCACCTTGATAACAAGGGAATGCGTTTTGATGTTTTGGCAATCAGGCGCCCACCTGGAGAACAAGGGAATACAATTCAACCACCTCGAGAATAAGGGAATCCAATTCAAATTTTGGTAATCAGGCCCACCTCGAGAACAAGGGAATATAATTCAAGTTCAGCAATCAGGGATCCACCTGAAGAAAGGGAAACATAGCAACAGGCAACAAGGAGTTTAACAGGAAGAAATACAAGTCAACAAGGCAACTAGGATCGAAAGCAAGTTGTTTGGAGATATAAATAGGTTCTTTTGTAATTCGTAGGTCATAGCTTAGTATATCTTCTTTTTATTTTTACACGGTGTAATAAGGGGATCTAGCAAGCAGTAGTAGCAGCAGCAGCAACAGTGAGATCACAGCTCCGGTAGTCCCAGCTACCAAATACTCCTGAACTACACTGACCTGATTCCTTTTTAGCCAAGGATACTAGGCAACCACTGAAGCAGGGTTCGGTCAAGCTTTTCAAAATGCTTCTCACGGAGTATTCACATAGGCAAAAATCGCTTGTATCCGCTCACTTATCTTTGCACGAAAACTCTTCGGGCCGTCCTCATTACCGTAAGAGCAAACAGGTAAGCTCCAATACATAACTCCTTAGTACGTCAGCCAAGACGAACTACGGTAGGAGATTTATTAAAACCATTGAATTCGGAATATGGTAAAGTAGCTCCTGGTGTTTCCAGGCAAAGAGGGGCAGATGTGAGCATGTGATTTTTGCCCTATCTGAATTACTCCCATAAATTCAAAAAAAAATAATTTCTTTTAGTGTTTGTAATTTTGTGGATTTTCGTGGCATTTTATGTTGATTGTTTGCATTTTTTGTGCATTTTAATTAGTGAAAAGTACAAAAAAAAATTTGTCATGTGCATTTAGAAGTTGTTTGACATTTTTCAAGAATTAATTGGCAATAAGTCATTTTATAAAAAAGGAAAAATCAAAAAAAATAGTTTAATTTACACCTTTAATTTTAACTTTAATTTGAGGTGAATTTTCTTCAATTTTGTTTTAATTAGTTGTGACAATGATTATTTAGGATTAATTAGCATTTTTGATAGGTTAATTTGGGATTTATATTTTAGATTTTAGTTAATTTTTAAAAAAAACAAAGAAGAAAAGAAAAGAAAAAGGAAAAGGCTTCAATAATTGAATTAGAAATAAAGAAGAGAAAATTTTGGGCCAGCCCAGCTTAATACCCTGCCAAGAACCAGACAATTACCCGACTAATTACCCCTAACCTGGTCCAAAACCCGCACCGTTACCCGGCCCAGCAACCCCAATTAGTGAAGCGATGCCACTTTAATTGAATAAATCTCAACCGTTGAGGTTGTAAGATCTCATGGCTCAGAAGTCGTGTTGGCGGAGTATTTATATGTCCAAATGCACCCTACACCCCGTCTCTTGTCTCCCTCACGCTAAGAGAAACCTGCACCATAACAGCCGATGGAATTCGCCTCACGACGGCGGCAGGCCTCCGATGGTCATCAAATTCACACCACAAAACCCTCATCCTCCCCCCCCCCCCCATAACCATGGCACTATCATCTTCTTATGAATCTCACCAGAAGTTGTCAAATATCCAAACCCCTAGGGCACCCACATTGGTTCCACCAGTGTGTCCGGCGGCGTCGCCTCTATTCCACCCCAAACTAACACCAAAGGACCCTCTCACCTCCCTCTTTCCAAATTCATAGACTGTTTCCTTGAAATGGCCTCAGAACCTATCAAATATTCATTTTGAAGTTAGTTCTGTAGAAGTGTCAAGGCCAAGTTTGGGTGGATAGGGACCAAAAAAATCCTTGGTCATGAGCGAGGCCCCTTTTGGTTCATAATCGGGACTCCTAGGGAAATCTGAAAGTTAACTCACATTATTAGGTACTCCTTTTCTTTTTCTTTCTAGCTTTGACAATTTTTTTTACCATGGTGATTGTTTTTTTAATCTCCTTGCTATGCTGGATTATCATTTCTTTAATAGCATCTTCATGATTTCATTTCACATGAGATGGTCTTCGCTTCGATTGTGTTTAGTTGCCAGCTTTTCTTTTAATTATGGTTTATTCAGGGGTGTTATTAGGGGTTTAACTCAGAGGTTTAATTTAGGGGCCATTTTATTTGGTTTCATATATTTTGGCCACTTGGTTAAATTTCTAACATGTGTTTAGTTTTGAATCCTGAAACCTAGGCTTTTCATGAAAGCCTAATAAAAGGTTCAATTCAAAGGGTTAAAGGTCCAGACTTGATTTGCCTTGGGTTAAATTGACTCAGGCTGGTAGTTTAGGCTAGTTTTCAAGGATATGGGGGGTAAAATGGGTATATCACTCAAGGAATCTTTAGTAACAAGAATGAGAAGCTTCTAGTAGGGGTTTCCTATAAATTTTAGGCTGTAACTTGGTTACCAAGTCACTAAATAGGGACAAAAATGCAAAATTAAAATGTGAGGGTTACCCTACTTACTTGCATATAAAGGCATTGTATCCTTGCCTGGTAAGTAAGTCTGAGAAGAGAAAAAATAGAAAAGAAAGGTTGCTACTATTCCATTACAGAAAATCCCTGAAATCTATGGAACATTTTACCCTAAATAAATTCCTAAACAGCTGGAGTTTAAAAATTAGTTAAATCAGTAGCTCTTCAAGTGATTTGGGCTTCTTTGGAGAAAAAAGTAGAGACAAATCAGAAAATACAAAAAAGCTAGGAAATTACTGTTCCATTGAGTTTCTGGCTATAACTTTTATGATTTCAAATTTCTGAGATAACCTTTGATTCATACGTGCTTGATGATGGTTAAAATTTGGTTTTAAAAATTGATTTTGAGTTGAGACTGTGTGAAATCCCTTTTAACTGAAATCTGGGTTTTAAAATTTGATAAGAGTTTGTTGGAACTTGGCATGAAGTTTGGATTGATCTCAGCCTTGTAAACACTATTGATTACTGATTACTGCTTTGCTTTTAAAATTCTTGGTACATGCCCTGGAATTCTGATGATTTTAAGTTTCATAATGAAGAGGAATGAGAGTTTGAAGCATGGCATTATATCTGCTTTTTTCTTTTACCTTTTCCATGATGTTTATATGCTTCGTCAATTGATTCAATGTAATTTAGTTGTTTTTAGTTGGATTAACTACGTTATCACGTTATAATGGACTTATGAACGATGAGGCAAAGGGCTGATCAAGTCTAGATTAGGGGTTGAGTTTGTGTTAGAGTTGTGTTAGGTAAATGTATGTTATTCTGGGGCTGTTAAAGTGCTGTAACAATAAGCATCATTTGAGCATATGGATTTTAGTCTTGATTTTGGTCGAAGTATGTGTGTTTGGTTTGTGATGATTTTGTTGAAATAAGCGTAAGATTCAGTTTTATGTGCTTGAATTTAGAATCAGCAACTCAAAAATGAAAGTGACTATACTGTTAGTGTGTTGTACAGGGATTGAATGGTTATTATATGAACAGGTCATATGTTAGATAACTTGTAGTTATATCAGTTTTTTTAGTAGTTGTAGGTCAACGTTTATGTTTAGTTAATAGTAAGTTTTAAAGGGATTTGGGCTCTCTGTTGAATCAATGAACCCACTTGTTTGCTATAATGAGCCTTGCAGGGATTCGATCTTGGGGCTTCGAAATAGAAGGTTGTGTATTCTTCAGCCTCTTTTGGGCTTGTGTTTGAGCCTAGTTGCCTTTATTCGTTAACATAGAAGTCTGCCGCACAAAATTTTGGCCAATGATCTACCTAGGCCCAAAACCCTAAATAAGAGTTGATAAAAAGAATGGTAGTTTTACACCACAATTTGGTGTATCTTGGGATGGTTATAGTTAATGTCCTTCGTCCATTAATTAAGATGAGCAATACCAATGACAAATACCTATGATGTTATGAAATTTAGTTTAAATCCCCTTTACAACTATAATCGAGGTTCATCATGCCGTAGGAAAATAATAACAGTAGTGTAACCTTCGTATTAATTAATAACTCAACTTTAGAATATGAGGCGCACCATTTAACGAATTTGTATGGCCCTCGCAAATCAAAAAACACACAATTGCCTTAGGCACTCTAGTTAAAAAAATTACCTTCCTAAAATTGGGTGCTCTTATGTGACCCAAATCCAAATCCCAACGATGTTAAAATATGTCAAAGATCGCGGGTGCATCTATGTGACGTGATCCAAGACGCGTTTTAACCACGTTGAAATCTTCTTAAAATTAAATAAAAGCAGTTAAAAGTTAAAATTTTCACATGGGTTCATAATTGTAAAATAAGATATTAAGCCGAATATAACAGTTGAGTGACCGTTCTAGGAACACGGAACTCGAGAATGCCTAACACCTTCTCCCGGGTTAACAGAATTCCTTCCCTGGATTTCTAGCTAGCAGACTGTATAACATAGTCAAACCTTCCTCGATTCAGGATTTTAAACCGGCGACTCTAAAATCATTGAATAAATAAATCATGTTTCGATTGTCCTTTAATTTAAAAAAACTCCCTTTCTATGCCCTTCGCGAGGTGTAGTGTAAAAAGGAGGTGTGACAGTAGTCTGTTTCAATATGACTCAATTTTATTTTGAATACTTGTTTACTTGTTATCTAGTTTTGATAAGCATTTACTTTGCAAGCTAATATGTCACTTTAAATGTCTGATTCTTTGATTGTTTCTGAAATCCATAATGTGTTGGTATCACTAGTTATTCCTAATCCCATAAATCCCCATAAAGACTGCAATGCTCCTCTAATTATGTGTTCACCTATATGACCTATTTATCCCCACATCCCTTTACCCCTGTTTGTCGTTGTTGAACCTGCCCTAGTTTTAAGTTCTCTAGCTGTGTATGAACCTATTTTTGGGTGCGGTATTTGAACTATTGCTTACTACTCTACTCTCTTTTCAAAATGTCTCTGCTGTCTTTTACAAAACTATTTCAAAGAATTCCCTTTTCAAATTGTTTCCTTACTTTAATGTTTTCAAGCAATTTCACATCTACTCTTAGGTTTTATGTTATGCCCCTCTACTGTGTGACTGCTTAGGAATCCCTATGAGATTCCTCTGAACTCTGATCCATTAGAGTTGGTCCATCCACACTGCACTTACACAACTATGACTATGAAATCTGGATGTGAGCAGTGTCCGGGATCCCTTGAGGTCCTTAGGGAACTCTAACACATCTGGATTATGTGAAAGGTTGTGAGGCAATCTGGCATTGGGAACTTTGGAAATCTGGGCCTTTTGTTAGGCTCCCTATAGAGTAACTTCTTATTTTTCTTATCTACTTATGTAATTCTTTCAATATTGGCCTATAATAATTTGTAAACAAATATTAGCGTTGATAGTAAAAATGGGAGGGTAGCTATGCATGTTATAGACATCAAGGGGGGTAGAAACCATGCTTTAGGTTTATATTTCCTATATATACAATAGAATACAAATTTAGGACCAACATGTGCAAAGCATATCATAGACCATGCTCCCTAGGTTTTTTCTATTATGTATGATGTTTCAGCATCTCATGTTAACATTCTTGCTATCACTTAGAAATCCTGTTTCTAGGCATATAAACGAAACTGCTACTCCAAAACATTGCACAGCATGCTCTACAATGTTGTAACCTTTTTATGCATTTTGAAATCCTGCTTTAGGAAATTTTGCAACCATGTCGTGCATATTAGAAATCATGCTTCAAGAATTCTGTGAATCTTGAAATCATTCTGCATTTATACGTGCATATTAGATACCGTGCTTTAGGATCTCATTCATACTTGCTCAGCCATACCTTGTGCAAACTACTGATTATAAAAGATGTAAAAACAGCTTCACATTTGATTATCCTGTTTTGAATAAACTGGTAATAATCCGTGTATTTTCATAACATCTAGAACAACATGCTCTTGGGCAAAAATGACTTCTGAACTGCTAATGACTCGGTAACTATCATGCATTATCCTACGCATAGGAAAGCCTTAGGTAATCGAATTACTTATAAAACTAGAAACTATCTCTTTCTGTTTATTGCTTAATGATTAATATGCTTGAAATCAGTAGGCAAACTGATTAGGGCCCCTGCATCTGAGTTAAAATAAATCAGCATACTCTCGTTCTGATACTCAGCTAGACATCATATCTTAGGATACTATTTAACAATATTGCCCTCATATGTGTTTGATTCGTGCTATTTGCATGTCATATTTGTGGAGGTAAAACTGAGCCTCATAGTTGCTCTTTCCTACCTTCATTTTCTAAGAGGCTTATGTGTTTTTTATTGTCGCCTTAGTATTTTCTTCTTTAAACCTTAGGGGTCTATCTAGAACTGCCTATAGGTAAAGGTCCTAATTTCCTCCAGGACTATTAAGAAGGGACGGGTAACAGCATGCATAGGGATCCTCAAACAACATTCGCTTTAATAACCACTAAGGGGTAGAGAATGGGTAGATATGGATATGATGATTACGCGTTAATGTCACATGTAGCCTCTCATCGAGGAGTGTTTAACGGACATTGCGTAGGGTGATCCTGTAGGCTAACCAACCTAGGACCCCTCCTTTCCAAACTCATTTTTCTTAAAACATTATTTTTATGTATGCAACGTGTTCAAGTCTCTTGTTTTATTATCTGAGTCCTACATTGTCCAACATGCTTTATTTGAAATTATTGGTTTTAACTGCTTATTTTTTAAAGGACTAATTCAAAAGTATAAGTTCGGTCGGGACCCTCCGTTGTGGACCGAGAGGGGTGCCTAACACATTCCCCTCAAGGTTATTTCAAGGCCTTACCCTAAATCTCTGGTAATGCAATCTAATCCAAAAGTTAATCGCTCTAGGTGTCCTAACGCACCATAATCCGTTAGGTGGTGACTCTTCAAAATACCCAATTCCCAAAAAAATGAGTTATTGCCCCATAACTGTCGAAACCTGGACCTTTCCTCCACGTAAAAAAGGGAAGGAAAAGAGGTGTGTGACACTCAACACATAAGAAAATTATCAAGCTGTCTCACAACTCATACGGCAAAATATAGTATGACATGAAATAGCCAAGGACGATATAACATCCAACGTTCGAATACTCCTCCATAAGGAGAGCCTACGCTAGACCACAAGTACCTGGAGCCCATATTCGTATTAAATCCATCCAATGACCACAAGTCGATTCTAATCAAGCTGTACTAGGCTAATAACCTTTCAATGGTTCATAATAACCCTTTTTTCTCATAACACACAAGAACAACCATCATAAATGGGATAAACTTCTACAATCCATAACCAAACGAATCAAGTGCCCTCCAGGCATAAATTGTCAAATTAGTGATATTACCAAAATCTCCATACTTGGTCTAAATCTTCGATAAATCAAGTGACTATATGTCACAGTTATATAATTTTCCCGTGGAACACGCTTCCACGACTTCCATTATCGGGTAATAAGTCGACACATCCATACCACTAACTACACTAATGCTATAAAGCGAATCAAAGATCCGCAAATCAATACACGAAACCTTTTGCACAAGGCACTGATCTAAGGTGAAGCTGAAGACAATACCAGATTGTTCTAAAAATCTAAATTATTTTCCTACTCATCCGAGTTCATGACATTCCTGTCACACCACCGAACTGTAACCTTGATCCTCACTTTCAAATTTCATGCCGCTTACTACGCCTAACATGCCAATATGCGGTAGTACAAAAATTTCATCATCACCTATGAGCCACTAAAAGGGTGAACACTTTATCATATTGAAACTCTTTACTTAACTCATTCTAAGAGAAACATAGAAACACATGAAAAAATTCTCATAACCGTAGAATATGCAAAATCCTCCAATAGTGGCCTAAACCACCATAACCCTTTCGGAATCTGCCTATATGTAGAAGATGTTGAATGTTTCTGACTAATTCAATTACGGCAGTCTTCAAGCCTCGCACGTACCGCCACAAATCACATGAATAATCTAATCATACTGAAGGTAGTGACCGCTGCCCCATCATACCAATTCAACCATGGCTAATAGACCCGATTCTTCTAACTTATCCATAACTTGTCTTAGAAATAATGATTACTCCAGTCAACACATAATAACACAATTTGCACTCGTCCTGAGTGGACTTGTATCACGAGACCATGTCGTTTCAAATCCCGCAAACCATTGCATACCATCCTTGTGCGCATATTCACATCCTCAACTGGTACACCCATTCTGATTCTCCTCTATGAATTCAAAGTTATTTTCTCTCATTCCTTCAAATGCTACACTGCAAGTCAAAAATATCATAGAATATTTTGAGTCTCTTATCATAATCTACTACAAAAACTCGATTCTTAACTATACTGTGGTCTTGAATCCTTAGGCACCACATTTTTAACATTTGAATTCACTAGGACCATTGTTGAGAGTCACCACTATGGCTTGGTCCCAAATATAATAAACTCTAAAGCTCCGTTGGCACATGAACACACATCTCAATGAAGTACCCGGCTGGATCACTTCCCTTGTAAATCCCATCTGTACGAAGCATAAATCCTGAATCTTCCCAAAGCCTGAACATGAGTCAATAAGGCCAGCAATATAGCACGCCTTTATCAATTCCTTGCTCAAATTACCATTTATGTTCTTTTTTCTTAGCCGTAATAACTCACTAATGCTGACAACCTGAAACTTCACAAGTAAATAATCATGCAACTCAATCATAGGTGGTGGGACTCTCCCACTAAGCTTGAAGCTACTATTACACAACTCTGGAACCCACCAAGATTCTTTATTCATTGTTGACATGATCTTGCACAACCAACCCGTCAAATTCATTGAAATCCTTCTGTTAGCCTTTCACGAACACTCAAATCTCTAGAAACATTCACATATTTGACCTCTTATTAGATATTCAGTAACATTCTTCGTAGAAACTTTCCCAACCACGCGAGCGCTGACCTGCTCACAGAAGATAAGCCACATGTGGAAATTACATGTTGACATCTTCCAACATCGTTGCACGGGGTACAATTACTATGACATTAATAACCCATCTGAGTCCATTCTTATTCACCAACTGCACCAGTCTGTTCATTCCTTATGCACAATAACTAAATGTGCAACATCTTCCAATTCAAAAGTTATATTCCATATTTATTCATATCAATCAACTCCTTTCTGTTGCATCTAATATCCCTCCGTATAATAGCTAATATTTCAAACTAATCCCATAGAGCAAATCACCAACCACTAATATTTTAAAATCACTCCAAACTCTCCCTCAAGGTGTGTAGCTATCCTACAACTAATCCTATATGCTACTCTGCCACACTCCCACTTTGGCCAAACCCTCGTCGTTAAGCAACTACTTTACTTCCTCTTCTTACACCTGGCCTTGTATGAATTTGACCATTGAATGGCTCTCCCCGCATGTACTTCCTTATCATTTGTTGCCCGGTTATTGCCTTAAATCGAATCTATCTCTGTAGCACTTGAACCGGTAGATTGCTAATAACTTCAACCCTTTCCAAAGATCCTCCTTCTCGAGTCGTCAGCATTAGAAATACCTATTCAATCCTGAACCGCCACGCCCACAATTTATGATAGTCGCTTCTCCATTACTATCTCACGATATCCTACCCCCAAAGGTGAATTGTAGAAGATCATAACACCGACGAACTTAATACATTTTATCAGGTACGATGACACCACGTCGCAGATAAAAATTCCACCACGCTTGAAAAAACCAAGTCTCGTTACACCATCAACCCAACCCTGAACATCTATATTTCCTTTCCTCCAACCGAAATAAAATAGCGAATCTCTGAATCTTGCATTGAGTAGACCTTCTTTCAAGTCATTTACTATCCCGACACATAAGCAAGTATCCTACCATCACATCAATATTGTGTGATAACCGTTCTTGAGCATCATAGCAACCTGTGCATAGCCTTAAAGCTCTTAAAAGTACAGCTACTGAGCTGAAACAATAGAATATCCTTCCGCATGGCGACGAAAATAACCCAAACTACTATGCAAGGAGAAACATCCAACACCACATCTCTAGTACCATTACAATTTCTCGAATCTCGATTATTACTAAGCACTTCACGTCGCATAAGATTGAAGGAAAAGGAAATGAAGGCATAAGTAGGGTTGTTCGTGGTTCGGTTTGGATTGGTTTTTCCCTAAAAAAACCAAATCAAGTAAGTCAGTTTTTCAAATATTAGAACCAAACCAAACAAATTAAGTCGATTTTTTCTTGATCCGATTTATGTCGGTTTTTCGATTTTTTTGGTTATTTATCGTTTTTTTAAATATAAGACATACGCTACCAAACACACATTTCGGCGACCACATTTTCAATGTAACACTATCAAATCAATTGTCCTTTGAGAAATCTATCATTTACCAAGATATATTGATGATAATTGAATCAATAGTGATGAATAATTTAAGGACTCAATTAAAAATATATTTATTTTAACATGAAATAGATTATTGCACTTATCAAAAGAAACTACCAATAAAACTACAATATAAAAGTAAAAAACTGTATTAAAAGTGCAACGATTAATATTTAGTATAAAAATTTTAAAACTTTATATAAAAGTATACATGTATATAGGTATAATAATAAATTTAAAATAGCTACTCATACATTCGGTTTGGTTCGATTTTTTTAATAAAACTAAAATCAACTTAAATTTGATCGGTTTTTAACTTTTAAAACCAAAAACAAACCAAACCAAAAATTATCAATTTTTTTGATCGACTTAGTTTGGTTTTTGGTTTGGTTCGGGTTTTCGAATTTTTATGGACACCCCTAGGCATAAGTCTCGAAGGAATCAACCTGCACGATCAAAAATCAAGAAGGGAAGTGCTCCTAATAGCCTTGTAGCCTCTCGATGATAAGTACAAACATCTTCGTATCGATCCGCAAGACTCTACTAGAATCACACATGACTCATAAGACCTAAGGTAACTTAGTGCTCTGATACCATTATTATACCCTGTAATTTAAAAACTTTGATACATACATATATATACATATATATATATATATATATATATATATATATATATATATATATATATATATATATATATATATATATATATATATATATATATATATATATATATATATATATATATATATATGTATAGATATATATATGTATATATATATATATGTATATATATATATATATATGTATAGATATATATATGTATATATATATATATGTATATATATATATATATAGATATATATATGTATATATATATATATATGTATATATATATATATATATATATATATATATGTCTCTGTGTGTGTAAAAAACTACTAAAATTTCTAACAAATTTCAAATCTTGAACCTATAATATGACAAGTACAACATATTCAGCGCTAAGAAGTAGGAACCTTAAAGATGAAAACAACAAATTTTTTGAATATGTCCTATTCGCACAACAATGTTGTTGAGAGGTGGAAAAGTTAGTTATTGAGTTTTTAATTGATTTGGTAGCCAAGTGTTCAATTCTTAAAATTATATTTAATTCTTTTTTTGGTCCTTTTTGTTGGAAATGGTTAGTTTGCTTCTACATTATATGTCTATTTTGGAACTAGCATACAATTAAAATCTTACAGAAATGTAAAAGTTAGTAATCAATGTTCTAAATTTGCTTAATAAGGTGAATTTTCTTAATATTAACTTTGGCATGTGGAAGTAAGAGATGTTCACCAAAGGGTAATACCTATGTTTATTTATTGTGGTACTATGCGTGATCGACGCTAGTATAGAATAACAACATAGGGAGATGGAAATTTTGAATATGTTTTAAATTGTAAAATATAATATAAGAAAATTTATGAGATTTTTTATTATAAAGATAAAAATTATTTTCGCATAAGAAAATAAGATTTTCTTTTTATCATTTTAAGGAAGAGATTAGAAAAATTATAAGTTGAGAAAATATATGCATTTTTTTATGAATATTTTAATAAAAATAATAATGTATGTATTATTTTTATGTAATACCACATGAACTAAAAAATAAGTAAAATTTAAATAATTTGAAATAATTTTTAATTATATAATTAGTTAATTATCAGATAATAAAATATTATTTAATTAATTAATAAATTATAGGATAAGATTTAAAACTTTCCCCCACGCCACCCCGTGACAGCAAGGCCTTGTCCATATTCATGACTCTTACAATTGAGTGAATAAGTGGCATATTTATTAATAGGTGGCTTAGTCTTTAGTCATAAGAAAAGCCTTGTAAATTCAAAGATCAATATTTATTTTGTCGGCAATAGTAGTAGGTCATCGATACAGCTCACCTGTCTCCTTATCACCCATGTCGTTGCACCTAACTAGGCCACTAGATATATATGTGTCTGTGCAAAAAAAATACACAGCAAATATAGTATGAGTACAAAAATAACGTGTACCATATAAGTATTCAGTCTAACCTCAAAAATATATAACGAGAGGACGACTTAGACACTTATTAGTGGTCCAATAATATAATTAGTCGTGGGCTTATTAAAAATAGCAGTAAACTCAAAGGAATTGTGAAGCAAGTAAACAATCAATTTGGTAATAAGATATTTCCAATTTCATATTTCATCGTTTATCAATTTATCTCAGGCTAGGAAGGCAATATCGTTATTTATAAATTTCAAGGAAAGTCGTACAAGCATACACAAATTATGCCGAGGTCGTACGGTCCAATCAAATAAATATTTTAAATATGCACTGCCATAGGGTCGAATGGCACAAACCATAGATGCATCTATTACCTCGCTCACGAACCATACATGCGACGCGGTCAAATATAAATAAATACATCAAACAGTCAATCAAGAATTTATCACGGAAATAATTATCCAAAGAAATGACAACTTCTCTTTGATGGTCTAGAAAATGATCTTTAACATTTTTAGAAATTCATTTACCAATTCGATATGATTTAAGCAATTTAAATTATCAATGAGGTTATAAATATTTCAAATATAGCATGCTTTCAGGTCCTAGACTACCTAGACTTAAGCATAATAGTAGCTACGCATGGGCCCTCGTCATCTCGTGCATACGTAGCCCCCACAAATAGAAGCACATATTTAATTATTTAACATATGGGAGTAATTTCCTCTTACAAGGTTAGAAAGGAGACTTACCTCGCTCCGAAGTTTCATAACCTGCTTCCAAGCCCTTCCGACGACTCAAATCGATGCACAATGCTCCAAAACTATCCAATAATTATGAAACTCTTTTAATATATTCTCAAATACCCATTATAATTCGATTTATAACAATTTCTAATTCCAATCCAAAAAAGCCGATAAAAATTAATTTCTGAAATTTTTCGAAAATAAACTTTACCAATAACCTCACAAACTGAAATATATAATCTATTCTCAATCTCATGCCCAAATTCGTGGTAATAATGCAAAAATACAATTCTAGTTTTTTCCACCAAAACTCCAAATTTCTGATAATCGTCATGTTAAAATCTATACATAATTAATGTATTTAACTTATAGTAGGTGGGGATAGCTTACCTTGCCATTGATGATGAAAACTCTCCCTTAAAACCCTTCAAGAATCGCCCAAGCCAAGAGAAAATAAAATAAAATAGGCCAATCTCATCTTTAAAACAACTGCCCAGCACTGCCCTTCTTCACGAACGCGGAAATACCTAGCGTTCGCGAAGCACAACTTGCTTCTGCCCAGAATTTCTTCTTCGCGTCCGCGTCCTCATTTACATCTACGTGTTCGTGACTATCCATCCCGTAGGCTCCTCAAGTCCTTCACCTCATTCATGCCTTGCCTTATGCATTCACGAAAGCCAATCTCGATAGCCCCTCAATTTACTCTCTGTGAAAGCGATACTTCTTTCACGTTCGCAAAGAAGAACATTAGATACCAGCAACAACAGCTCCAAAACAATTCGAAATGATTTGTAACATCTCCGAAACACGCTCGAGGTCCTGGTACCTTATCCAATCACACCAACCTGTCCCACAACATAACGCGGACCTGCTCAAGGTCTCAAATCACACCAAACAACGGTAATATCAGGAATCACACCCCAATTCGAGCTTTATGAACTTTAGAACTTCAAATTCAACATTCGATGACGAAACCTATCAAATGTCATCCTGTTGACCTCAAATTTTGTACACAAGTCATATTCGACATTATGCACCTATTTCAACTTTCGGAATCAGAATCTGACCCTGATATCTAAAAGTTCATTTCCTGTCAAACTTCTCAAAAACCTTTAAATTTCTAACTTTAGCCAAATGACTCCAAAATGATCTACGGACCTCTGAATCCACTTCTAGTTGTGCCCCCAATACCAAGGAAGAAGGTTTTCAATAGGCAATAGTGGGCTTCAAAGAGTTAGCCAGCTCAAAGCGTAGAGCGATTTGGGATGAGATCTGTACTAGTTAGGCTTTAGATAGTTGGATAGATCATCTTAAGGCTATAAAGGCCATTCAAGGGCAGGCGAGCAAATTCTATCTATGCCTAAGATGAGGGAGAAAAAAATCATATTTTGGCTCTGCATTACTATTGTCGTACCCTTCTTCCTTCCTTTTTGGTAGCTGAAGGTGAGAAGAAAGAGTTCACTATTCCCGTAAGAATGAATGACCATATGGAGCTATTCGAGGTTCAAAATCCGAAACGGACATCGATAACACTAAAATACACTTCAACCTAAAATTATAAATTCTGTCAAAAATGCTAACTTCCACAATAGATGTTGAATCGTTCCCGGATCATCCAAAACCTTATTCGGACATATGCACAAACGCAAAATCATCATACAAACCTGTTGGAACCTTCAAATACGATTCCGATGTCGTTTACTCAAAAACTCAATCTTAGTCAATTTTTTCAACTTAAAACTTTCGAAATAAGCATTTTCTTTCCAAGTCAACTCCAAAACCTCCGGAATTCAATTTCGTGGAGTCGTTACAATTGGCGTGCTAAAGTTACTAATATATTATATTTATGTAATTCAACTAATATTCTTCAATCAAATTCACATATGAAAGAGCTCATAATTTTGAATCAGACAAAGGGTACATGTACTTGCAATTATGATTTATAAGTATGCGTCAAATTTATTAATTTCAACAATTATTATCTATTTCTAAGACAATTAATTAATATTTCTATGCAATTGTACACCATAAAATTGACATTGATGTTCTAGACATCGTGAGGAAGATATATGTTGATCAATATTCTCTACAATTTCTTAAACATAAGCACAACGTTGTTCATAATCATGAATAAAGTATGTGTTGTTGAAGCATAGTAGGCTCACCATAAATTACTTTTGAGCTTATATTTTTCTTCTTCAAAATTTGTATAACTCATTGCACGCTTATTCTAAAAATATTCATATCGCTTTAAAATATTTGTTCTAATTAGCATTCACGCGGCCAAGAACTAGTATATAAAATAAGAGAATGTCAGTCGAATAAGTTAAAAACAAGAACAACTCAGCAAATTCTAAATTATATTTCTCCAATAGACACGGAGAAGTTGGTCGAAAATGATGAGAAAGCTCAAAACTCTATGCATACATACAAGTTGTTAGTAGTTCAGTTGATTACCTATTTGACATTTTAATTTATTTGTAAGAGTTTGATTCCTTACCTTATAATCTCATTCCCCAATTTTTCATTTTTTACCCCTAATTTCTTTTATTAAAAGAGTTCATACTATTGGACAGTACTCGTAGTTGTAATTCTAGCAACCAATCTTTCTAAGGAAGATTAGTATATATTGTACTATTTACCGTCTGAGAAAATCTCATAAATAGAATAGTTTGAAGGATAAAAATCAATATGAGGCGATGAATCCACTTCTACGGACATTCCTAGGCCGGCTAGGGCTGCTTCTATAGGTGTTTTATCGCTTCTGCAGTTCCACTTCTGCGGAAGAGGGATCGTACATGCGGAATTTGGGTTACCTTCCATTGGCCGCATTTGCAAAACTTAGCCTGCACCTGCGAGCTCACACTTGCGGCTGACCAATCGCAGTGCAGTTATGACAGATCTAGGGCATTCAGTTGCTTGTTCCAAATTTCCAACTTGGTCTGATCCGCGTCCAATTGACACTCGCCCACCCCCTCCCCCCCTCTCCCCCGAACATACCAACAAGTCTGGAATCATAAAACGGATTCGCTCGAACTCTCAGAACTCTCAAAATAACATTAAAACTAAGAATCGCACCCCAAACCAATTGAATCAAACTTAAGAACTTCTAGTTCTTTAATTTACTTCCAATGCGCCGAAATGTACTTAAACTACTCGGAATGACACCAAATTTTGCACGCAAGTCTTAAATGACATTATGGAACTCTTCCTGGTCTTAAATTTCCGTTTGGGCCTTGATATCATCAATATCCGCTGTAACCAAATTTAAAGAACTAAAACCTTCAAGAACTAACTTTCACTATCATGCATCATAATGCTCCTGTATTATCCAAAATCTGATCCGAGCATACGGCCAAGTCCAAAATAACCATTCGAACCTATTGGAACCATCAAATCTCGATTTCGAGGTGGCTTACTCAGAATATTGACTTAACTCAAACTTGCATGTTAAGCTTACCTTAAGAACCTACTATTGATTTCAACCCAAACTCTCCCAAATCCCGAACCAACCATTCCCGCAAGTCATATATCAGTAAAATCAAGTATGAAAAGCTCCATTTAAGGAAATGGGGTTCTAAAAAGAAAAACGATCAGTTGGGTCATTACATTCTCCATCTCTTAAACAAATATTCGTCCTTAAACGGGTTTAGATTCATACCTAAAGTGTTGAATAAGTGTGGATATATATATATATATATATATATATATATAAGCATACCCAAGTGTCTTAGTATTTTTCTCAATTTTTAAAGATTCTAAGAATCAATTTACTATCCATTTTAGCCATACAAAATTTCAATAATTATTCCCAAGATTATTATTTTAGTGACTAACTTATTTTATTCTCACTTTTATACTAAAATATAGTTAAGGTAATTTTTGTATATTTTTCCGAATGTATTTGTCATTTTTAAAGATAAATTGAATAGAATTCAATCTTAGCCTACTTCAAGATTAATGGCATTTTTTCATAAAATTGGTCCAAGTATTTTTGGAGTTAATATTTATATACTATTAATTATTTCCGTACTTTTAATTTATTTTTAAAATCATCTTTACTATTTTTATAAATAAAAAGGGAAAACTGGCTATTTAACATTTAGCCTCATTTATTTCAATAAAATCCTATTTTACATTTTAAATTGTAGCCCTTAAATTGATCTAATTCTACCACAATTAAAGCAGCCCAATTTCATTTTTTTACCCAGCCCCGGCCCAATTTAAAAACATGCATGGTTCCCATTATTGATCTAGGCTGTTGATCATTTTGATCAACAGCCATAAATCCCCCTTTCTATTTTTAACCCCAATGACCTACCCTAATCCCTTATTCTCACCTGGCTCGCGGCCTTTGAAACCCGAACTCTCTCAAATCCTTTCAGCATCTCTTCGAAACCCTAGCCTCCTCCTACCTTATTTCACCATATTTTCACTGGTATCCATGGCTTCCTAGGCCATGGATGATTTGTACCCACCCTTCTCCACCATTAGACCTTGGGTGTTCGAGGTTTTAAAGGCTAACTTTGATGGTTCTCTTTTCAGATCTTCTCGGATCTGCAGTTCTATGTCCTCTCCAGCCATGCTCCGGCATACTCAAGCATTAGGAGCCTGATTCCTGACCTTTTCGATCCAAGATCTGATTTTTCTTCCAAGCCTTTCTCATTTCTAGGGTTTCTCCGAAACCCTAAGCTGGGAAGGTTCTTCTTTGTTTATTTTCTTATATCTATGGTATGTTTGTGTTCTACTGGGCTCCTAAAGTGTTTTTCTCAAATTTTCTTTTCAAAATCATTAGTAGGAAATTTTACAAAAGATCTTTTTGATTCTATCTAATTCTTTATTTATGTGTATTTGTCTGTGTTATGCTCGTGTGGCTTCTTTATTACGCATGCACTGTCCTTCTACTTTTCTTTTTCTATACATGTGCACACACGTTAATCCATGTTATGTTTTCCTTACTCTTCTACTACATGTGTTTACCGTTGACTTCTTTGATTTGTGTTTGCTTTACTAGACCCAGTTCGTGTTTTTGCTAAACGGGTTTCATCTATTTTCGTTTAAGCTTGTATTACCTCTTTCTTCTGAACTTGTTTAAATTTCAAGTTTTCTCAAACATGATCGCCATGACCTTGAATCTGTTTTCTTTCTTTGTATCATTTCTGTTTGTTTCGCATATATCTTTGGAAAAGACTTCAGAGCCTCTATCAAGTGGCTTGCCTTCTCATCTCTATTGTCTGATTTGATTTGAAACCCTAGTATTTAGGGTTTCTTTTTGCGGTTTTAATTTTTGTGTTCGAGTTAGGATTCCACTTTGGGACCCTGGAGACTCACTATGAGTCTGCAAATTAAACATGTATCTCTTTTCTTATGATTCTGAACTTCTCTTTGATTAAACTCTCTTCTAAATAACTTGACATTCTCTTCTTGATTCACATATTTGTGTGCTTTATATATAAGAAGTCTTTTATTCAAAAGATTTTACCAACTAATATTAACTTATCCTCCAGTGGGGTTTGATCGATTGCTACTAATTTTCCCTAATTGAATCCCCTTTGCCTATTCCTGACTTACTCCACTTGAGTTAAGTTGGTAAATTTTATTTTTAGTGGTAGTTTGATTGATTCCCTTTCTTTTTTTTACAAACCGTGTACCATTGGATTTTTCCTTAAATAAATCTTTTATATTTACCCTTCATTGTACTGCTTGGCAACTATATTTTGGTTAACTCTTTCCTTAATTGTCCTTCACCGGTTAGAAATTAGAATCCCTCAATTAAAGGGAGATTGATTTCAGTTTTATTCCCTCACTTTTCTTACTCGTTTTCTGCACTATAAAGGGGACTACCCTTCTGCTCTTTTGAAAGAACTTCAAGTTCAATACCTCGAACCTTTAATTCAATACTTCCAACTTACTACACACTTATAACTACTTTGAGTTCAATACTCTCACAATATTCTGTTCTTTCTGAGATCTTTTGGAACTAATTGCTTGTAACTTGTCTTATCAATACTACTGTTTTACTAGTTTTTTTCCTAAAAATGGTATGTTCTAATTTCACTTTCATGCCTCACCCCTATGTGTTTATTTATAGTTTTCTGCAATCCTATTTACTATGTTGTTCATGTTCAGTGACTAATGTTAACTATGTATACTCTTTCCTTGCATCTATTTTTGTTATGAATCCCTACCCCTATTTCCTTCTATATGTTTGAGTTAAGGCTCATGACCTAGTAGTATCCATAGTGCTGCTCAGGTCTGAACCTGATCCTCAAGGGATCCTAACTCCCGACTTTGGCTAAATAGGCTGGTCAAGGGTGTGCAAGCACTCTTAATTGTTGGGCATGACCACCACCCTGGCATGGCCTTCCCTAATTCCCCTCTATGCACTTACACTTACTCTTAGACTTTAAGTTTTGCCCCCTCCTATGAGCCTTGCCTTGGGACCTTAAGTTCCCTCTAAACTTGGACATTTGAGGGCTGGCCCTTCCACATTGCACTATAATCTAATTCTGCAATGTATATGGGATGTAAGCACTTCCCGGAGTCCCCTTGAGGCTTTTGGGAACTTTGACACAGGCAAAATAATAGAAAGGCTTTGAAATCTGATCCTTGAAGTTGGTTTATCTCATATTGTTAGACCTTGAGTCTGAATTGGGCTGTTTGGTTGTAGCTTGAACTTCTTATGTAATTTTACTTTTCTGATTCATCCGAGTCTACAATAATTTGTAATAACTATGGGGTTCTAGTAAAAGGGGAGGATCACCCATGTATGCATATGGGTAGACATCATGCTTTAGGTATTTATTGCTGCAATCACAACCTGCTCTTTCACTTATGCATTTCACATACAAATCATGTCTTTAAGTTATGCATTACATGTAGAGATCATGCCTATAAGTTGTTTCATTATTGTATATAGACATCCTACCTATAAGTTATACATTACATGTAGAAACCCTGCCTATAAGCTGTTTCATTATTGCATATAGAAATAATGTCTATAAGTTTTACAGTACATGTAGAAACCTTGCATATATGCTCTTTCCTTATTGCATGTAGAAATCAAGTCTATAAGTTATGCATTACATGTAGAAATCCTGCCTATAAGTTGTTGCATCAATACATATAGAGACCATGCCTATAGGTTTTATGCATATAGAAATCATGATCAGGTTTTTTGCACTTTTGCATATACCCCTGTCATTGGGCAAATAGTCTCTAGGTTAAAATAATAACAAGTTGCATCTAGAAATCATACCTATAGGATTCATGTATCTCAACAATCGGTTTAAAATCAATAACGCTTAGAAATCATGCCTATAGGAGCAACCGTTTGGTTCTTATTCATCTATCTCATCTATAAGTTTGAGATCAATAATGTTGTTTAATATTTGCAGAATTTAGTTGGCTTTAAAATCAGTGACCCTTCTTTTAAATAAAAAATTAGTATACCTCCACCTAGCCAAGCAGTAGGTAATTGATTAACTATGTCAGACCTTGATAAACTACAACCAGACAAGGCCTAATTCGGACTTCTCATCTGAGAAATATGTGATAAAGCAGTATATCCTAATGCTAAATTTAATTAAACACCTAACCACTACATGTAAGCTATGCTAAACAATCTGCTGCTTTGAATGAGGGGGCCTAACTGCTATGTGTTTCCCTTTTTACTATTTTATGTGTTTTTTTGTCGCACTAGACTTTTGTCCTTTTAAAACTCTGAAAAGACAATCTCCCTTCTCTTTTAGGATTAGTAGTTCCAACTGCCTTAGAGACTAATAGGATTGGGGCGGGTAATGGCATACAATAAGTAACGATACCACTCTGCGATTTAATACCGTAATGTGGTGGGTAAGGGTGGACATGGATATGATGAGCATGGGATAACACCACGTGTATAAATGGTTATCAGGTGTTGTGTGGTGTGATCCATGTTATTTATAAACCTAGGACCCTCTCCCTCTTCATTTGTTTACTTCTTTTTCTTTTTCTAGAAATTTTTAAAAGCTATTGACTCTCTGTTCTTTAAACTTCCTCTTTTACTTCAGTCACTTAAAGTCTGTTTTTTTAGTTATTTGATTTCGAACACTATTTCTTCTCCAAACCTCCGCCTCTTGTACTCCTTTGTCTGATTATTTGTACCAATTATTTGACCCCATGTTCCTGCACTTGTACATCCTTTAATTAAGTTATGAAATCCCGTATTTTCAAACTTCGGTATGCTTTTAACTTTTATACTTCCCTTGTTGCAATCATTATGTGAAAGTTGTATTGTTTTCTTATTTGTTGTTTATATTTAAATTTACAATTATAGCATGGCCGGGAACCACACTATTCTGAAGGGTGCCTAACACCTTCCCCTCGAGATAATTTCAAGCCCTTACCCATTCTCTGGTTCTTCTTCCTTTCAGTTGAATTTCTTCTTAGTGTCCTAATGCACTTAATCATTAGGTGGCGACTCTTCTAAATTGCCAACCCAATTCTCAAAAGGAAAAGAGTTTTCCGCCCAAATGTCATAAACTCGATTAAGCGAGGAAAATGGGGCATCGACAGCATGGTGACTCTGCTAGTGATTTCTTTAAAGCTTTTACCATTTCATTCCATATAAGACATTCCTCTACTACGAAACTGACTTGGCTCTTTGTTTCTTTTCTTTAATGCTTTCTTTTACCGTTTCCCTTAATATTGTTGTAATTATGAGCAATTATTGTAATTATTACTTTAAGAACGTGCAAATACATGACAACATATTTAATTCTTCTAATTTCATACTCAACATCATATTCCACTTATTCCAAACAAAATACCATAGCAACACGTATAATGAGTGGTTGGGCATATCATTACCCCCTAAATTTGGCAAAGGCGTATTTGCGGTAAACCAGTCAATCAACGGTGTAGTCCACGGTTCCAAGCCTTTCCCTCTTGAGTTGTCCGTCAAGGGTACTGGTCTAGCACCCCATAGAAGCCTTACTCTATTCAATTGTGCATGCATCATGGTCAAACCTAGCCGAGTCAGTTATGTTTTCTACATAATGACTCTTTAAGATAGCCTTTCCAAAGTCTGTTGGGTTTCCCCGGAACCCAAACGGACACCACCACATCTGTGCATTTATTTAGAGAACTAAATGATGCTTATGCCAATTATTGATATTTTAATAGTCGAGTCTGGCGGGGTAAGGGCCTAACACTTTGTTTTGCAGAAAATAAGGCACAAAGTTCCCAGATTTGGCATGATAACCAACATCCACCCAAGGTTGTTAAGCTGCTGGGAAGACCTTCACTCCAGTGATCAGACTCTCGTCCGCAAATATTTGGGAAATTTGCCTTCTCTTCTGGAAATCCAACCCAACAACAAAATTATTGAAGCTTCTACTCTATTTTGGGATTGTGATATACCGGTATTCCGCTTCAGGGAGCTTGAAATTACACCTTTACTAGAGGAAATAGGACGGCTAGCTGGTATTCCATGGGAGATTTCGGGTTTGCTTATGCCAGAAAAAGGGAGGGCTTTTCTTAAAATGATGGGACCAAAAAAGAGCCCAGTCTTGGCCTGCTTGAAGGATTCCTACATTCCTTTCGACTATCTATATGAGAGGTACGACCATACCAAGTCCTACCGCACTTACCCAGATGAATTCACCCTCACATCGTTAGGTCATATCCACAGAAGGGTCTTCATCTTTATGTTCTGCTTTTTGGGGATGATAACATTTCCTATGAAGAAGGCTAGGATCCATGCCAAACTAGCCATGGTCACCAAAACCATAATAGAAGGAATTGGCGAGCAGCCTTTTAGCATAGTACCTATGCTCGTTGCAGAGATATACCGAGCCATGGAAAACTGTTAACGAGGGGCCAAATACTTTAACGGATTTAACTTACTGCTCAAACTCTAGCTCATGGAGCATTTCCAAAAGGGTGAATATCGACAAGAGATTTTGCGCAGGGATTGGGATGTCATATTGCCTTCCATCAGCCAAGGCGAATGAACTATATGCCTAACATGTTTGCTCAACAGCAAGATGCTAAAGGGTGGGTACAGTTGTTCGAAAATCTAAAAGAGGACCAAGTGTAATGGATGTTCGAATGGTTCCCTACTGAAGAGTTCATTATCCGATCTCGGAATGCACGGTTTCTTATACTCATTGGTCTGAGAGGAACTTATCCTTATGTCCCTCTCCGAGTCATGACGTAGGCCGGAAGAAAGCAAATTATACCAAGGGTTGACAAAAAGAGTCACTTCAGGGTCAACTTTAAGGATGACAATAGCCATTACAAGTGCCAAGCCCAACACATGTGGCACTGTAAAATCATCGTAGGAAGAGATACTATTGAATGGAGGTACCATATTGGTCATACTCCATACTATCCAAGCTGGTTGGAAGACGATGATAATGGATTAGGACAATCTGGGTTTGTTCGAGGTCATAGGATCATCGACGAAAAGGCTGAAGTATAGGTTAAGTACAACCAATTGCACAAAAGGATTCGGGAATGCGAAAGAGAGCATCGGGAAATTCAAGAAGCTCATCAAAAGCTTATTAAAGAATGGAAAGACATGGTTGTCAGTACCAACAAGCGACTGGGGTATTTGGAGCGGGGTTTAGTGGAGCTAGAAAGGAAGTTCATCTAGAGGATCAAAACTTGCCAGAATGCTGAGGGAAACGAAAGAGGACACTTGGCTAGAGCCTACTTGCTGCTGGGACTATGTGAGCTGGTAAAGCTATTTGATAAAGCTAAAAATGCCGAGTTTGGGGAATAGATAGGATTCTTTTCTTTTTTTTTAAATGTAATAAGGACAGTGGCCATTAGTGACATTTCATTTTCTGCTATTTTAATGTCGTTTTGGGATTCGTCTTATTTTTATCAATAAAATGAGGCATCTAGCATTATAAGTTCTCCAAATCAACTTGTCGGTAGGCCTATCTCAGGCATGACGAGGCTCCCAAATTAGGACAAGAATTATGTTCTTGCACTACATGTTTAAAAATCACAACTTCTTTTCTTACAACCTTCACTAACTTGTTACCTTGTTTTGTTTTTTTTCTTTTTGTTTTATTCCTCTCCCAAAAGGTTGTATCGTGCACTCTGTCATCATCATCATACTCCACAAGATCCGAGGGCCTTCTACCTACTCCTTCTCCTAGTCCCGTCAGAATCTGGAATAAGGGGAAAATGAAAGATTTGAGCAACATCAGAAAGGAAACCCCAGTTGAACGGGCAGAGGTCTCAGGGTATTCAGGTTTTTAAGGAAGGTGCCTCCTATCTCGAGTAGAAGTTGTTCAAATTTCAGGAAGAACTGGACCAAGTTTGAAACTTGGCAAACTTGTCGCTTTCCCTCACTACCCCAGATGTCAACTTTCCCAACACTCAAAACCCTGCACCTCCACAAAACATCCCGAAACGACAAAACCAACCCACTTTCCATCATCACTGCAATACTTTCCACACTCCCAACAACACTCCGTTGCTCATCCCGGAACAATTGAACTCCACAAATGACCATTGCCACAACAACACCCCCATCTATGTGGAAACTATGGCGCACCCTACTCAACCTGTCTCAAGCATACCTGAGTTCGATGATAAAGAATCACTTATTAGGAATTTGGCTGAAAACCATATGAAGCTGACCACGACGATCCAAGGCGTTGAAGGTAGTAAAGGAATTAAGGGGCTAAACTATGATGATTTATGCATACAGCCCGATGTCGAACTGCCCGAGGGGTACAAACCTCCAAAGTTCGAAAAGTTTGATGATACATGGGATCCCAAGGTTCACATAAGGACATACTATGACAATCTAGTCGGAGTAGGAAAAGATGAGAAGATCCATATGAAGCTTTTCATGAGGAGCCTGAAAGGAGATGCTCTGTCTTGGTACATTATCCATGACCCAAAGAACTGGTCAAATTGGGTTAGTATGTCGTCCAACTTTATGGACAGGTTCAGGTTCAACATAGAAAATGCATCGGATGTGTTTTACATTAGAATCTAAAGATAAAACCCACTGAAATGTTCCGCGAGTATGCAACTCATCAGAGATCAGAGGCTGCTAAGGTTCGACCTACTTTAGGGGAAGAACAAATGAACAAGTTTTTTGTCCGAGCTCAGGATCCGCAATACTATGAAAGACTGATGTTGATCGAGAACCATAAATTTTCTGACATCATCAAGCTAAGAGAGAGGATTGAAGAAGGTACCAAAAGTGGTATGGTCACTAACTTTGAAGCTTTGCAAGCCACCAACAAGGCTCTGCAGTCCAGTGGTACATCCAAAAAAAAGGGATACGAGTGCCATAATGGTTGCACAGAGAACCAAATGTCAAATACCAAACCTACCCAATATCTCTACTCACATATCAACCCACTCCAAATTTCCAAACACCAGCACCCTCCTACCAAGCTCGGCCACCTACCTATCAATCACCTCCACCTCCTACATACCAACCTGCTTCACCCAAATATTCCGAGCTCGCACACGTCTACCAAGCCTACAACACTAAACAATCCAACTATCAATCACCTTCTACTCGACAAAACTTTCCTAAACCTCCACCAAATTTTGACCGCAAACCTCAAAAAAAAGTATATCACCATTGCCGAGCCAATCGACCAGCTATATGAAAGAATCAAAGATGTTGGTTATGTCACCCCTATCCCTTCCATAAACCCTAAAAAACCCTCTCAATGGGTCAACCCAAACAAAATATTTGCATACCATTCTGGTATGAAGGAACATACTATTGATGAATGCCGCTCCCTTAAGGACAATATCCATGGTTTAATAGACAACATGATCATTATGGCAAAGAAGCCTACTCCGAACGTCCGCAATAACCCTCTACCAGACCACAAGGGTGGAGGTGTTCATATGATTGAAATAGAAGATGATTGGAATCCCAAAGGATCAATCAGTTTTATCACGGAAGGTAGAAATCCAAAGAAACCAACAGTCACTCTTAATCTGATTGTAGTCCAAATTCAACCTTCTGAAGATGCTGAGGTGGACATGTCCATACCGCTTGAGTTTGAAGTACCAGCCTCTACAAAGATGCCAACACCAATCGAGGTCAAGTTTAGGTCCCCCAAAGGCGTATAAGCCCTTAGAAGTCACTGTAATTACCTTCCAAAACAAGAGTGCCTATTCTAGTAGCAATGACAGCCGTAACACCATTTCACACAAAAGCCATATCATGGGACTACACAACCGAGGCAAGGAGTAAGGGAAAAGCCAAGTTCCGGAAAACAGTTGCAGCACAGGGTATGATAAGAACTGGCAAGGTTTATACCCAGAACACTTGGCTGAGTCAAGTAAGCAGACCTCTGGTCGACAAGCCATCACTGAAACTGGACCCGGTAATCTCTAGAGACAGATACAAGCCAAGGAAAACTATATCCAGACTTTGATACAAAGTTTTGATACACACAAGAATGCCTTGTTGAAGGTGCATAGTGAGGCATATATACCCAGCAACATCACTGGAGGAGAAATGGCAAACATGGTGGGTCAAGTATTGGAAAGTCACAAAATTACCTTCCACGAAGATGAGCTGCCGCCTGAAATATTGAGTTATAACAAGGCATTGCACATCACTGTGCAGTGCGAAGATTATATTATCACCTTGATCCTGGTCAATGGAGGGTCCAATCTCAATATTTGTCCTGTGGTAACACTCAAAACATTGGGAAAGGGGTTGCATGAAATCAAGGACGGGTCAGTCAACGTTAAAGCTTTCGACGGATCTCAAAGGTCCACTATTGGGGAGATTAGCCTATGTTTGCAAATAGGGCCCACTTGGTTTGATGTTGATTTTCAAGTGATAGACGTGTCGGCATCTTACAATCTACTGTTGGGATGACCATGGATTGATGTTGCCAAGGCCCTGGCGTCAACAGTGCATCAAGCAGTGAAATTTAAGTGGAATCACCAGGACGTGATCATACATAGAGACGGTAGCAACCCCATATATTGCCGCTAGACTATTCCAGAAATTGGAGGAAGAAGAATAATGGGTGGGGAAACTTACCACCACATCAAGCGAGTCAACGCCATAGATAAAAACAAATGGTGGGATAACAATATTGAAAGCATACTAAATTGGAGCAGGTATGAACCTGGCAAAGGACTTGGCAAGAATCTCCAAGGAATGGCTAAGCTCGTCAAGCTCAAGAAGCATGGCACCACCTTCGGACTAGGGTATGAGTACACTTGGGAAGAATTCAAGGACTGGTCGCCACCCTGGCGCGGCCCTTACTATCCATTGGAGCAGCCAATAACCAGTCTGGAGCATACTTTCCAATCAGCCGAAGTCATCTACGGGTCAGAAGAAGAGAAAGCATTAGCAACAATGAGGAATTTGTTCAAGGAAGAGGATAATATGGACTGTTGTGTCATTTTCTAGGAGCAGGGGGAGGAGGAAGTCCCTTCTATACATGCTAAGGAGCACGCCTAAATAATTGGACCTTCAGAACTACCAGAGCACGACGTGCCTCGGGGTAGCAAGGCTGAACAAACCACACACACTATTTTGTTTTACTAGTTTATTTTCCTTTCGCGTTTTTATTCTTTGCAAGAAAGAGCTCCAATGTTCAAAACACTTATGGAATTTATTAAAGTATTTCAATTTTCTTACAAATCTCACTCTTATCATTTTCTCTCACTACTTTACGCAAACAGCATTACTATTACGTATCTTGATGAACCAACAACTGTGACATGCAACGATAGAATGCAACAAACGGACATAGACTCAGAAGAAGATGATATACCAGAAGAAATTTTTAAAGAAGTTGAGAATTTTGAGAATAGACCTAGTCCAACCTGGACGAAACTGAGATCGTAAATCTGGGAGATGTGGAAAACGTCAAAGAAATGCAAAATCAGTGTTCATTTGTCATTGTCTGAAAAGAAAGAGTATACGGAATTTCTAAGGGAATATGAGGACATATTTGCATGGTCATATGAAGACATGAATGGCCTAAGCACATCCGTTGTGGCTCACAAATTACTGACTGATCCAGCTTGTCCGCCAATAAAACAGAAGCTCAGAAAGTTCAAGCCAGACATGAGTTTGAAAATCAAGGAAGAAGTCACTAAGCAGGTCAAAGCTAAGGTTCTCAAGGTAGTATAGTATCCAACATGGAAGGCAATCCAAATAAGGATGGGAAGGTTAGAATCTGCGTCGACTACCAGGATCTCAATCGGGCCAGTCCAAAAGACGACTTCCCCTTGTCGAATATACACATCTTGATTGACAATTGTGCTAAGCATAAGCTGCAGTCGATTGTTGATTACTTTGCCGGGTACCATCAGATATGGATGGATGAAGAGAATGCTGAGAAAACAGATTTCATTACGCCGTGGGGGATGTGTTGCTACAAGATGATGCCACTCGAGTTAAAGAATGCAGGGGCCACCTACATGATGGCCATGACTACCATTTTCTATGGAATGATACACAAGGAGATCAAGGTGTATCTTGATGACGTCATCATTAGTCCAAGAAAGTCGCTGATCACATGGACTATTTAAGGAAATTCTTCAATACACTGAGAACATACAACCTGAAATTGAATCCCACAAAATGTGCATTCGGGTTCCCAGTTGAGAAATTACTTGGGTTCATTGTGAGTCGCCGAGGGATAGAATTGGATCCATCAAAGGTCAAATCTATTCTAGAATTGCCACCAGCAAAGCAAAAGAAATAAGTAATGAGTTTCTTGGGGAGACTTAACTACATCAGCCGGTTCATAGCACAGTCTACTGTCAAACTGTGAGCCAATCTTTAAGATGTTGAAGAAGGATGCTGCTACCAAATGGACAGATGACTACCAAAAGGCCTTTGACAGAATGAAGGAGTACCTGTCAACATCGTCAGTTTTGGTTCCGCCCAAACCAGGCAGACCCCTACTACTCCACCTTGCAGTAATGCATGAAGGTTTTGGTTTTATTCTGGGGTAGCATGATGAAATGGGGAGAAAAGAGTAGGCCATCTATTATCTCAGCAAGAAGTTCACCCCCTACGAGGCCCGATATTCTCTATTAGAACACACCTATTGTGATTTAACTTTGGTAGCCTAGAAATTGAGGCACTATTTTTGTGCTTACACCACATATATCATATCAAGAATGGACCCATTGAAGTACATCTTCCTGAAACCCATGCCCACCGGCAAGCTAGCCAAGTGACAGATCTTGCTGAGTGAATTCAATATTGTCTACTAGTGGATCACCTTGCTGAAACCTTGTGGATGGAGAATACGAACCACTAAAACTGTATTTGAAAAGGCATCATTCATAGGAGAAGACATTGCAGAGTCCTATCACGGTTGGAGGATGTTTTTCGACAGAGTAGCAAATTTCAAAGGAGTTGGCATAGGGGCAGTCCTAGTATCAGAAAGCGGCCAGCATTATCCGGTAGCCTCCAAGCTCAGGTTCCCATACAACAATAATGGCCGAATACAAAGCTTGTATCTTAGGGCTCAAGATAGCCATTGACATAATTTCCAAGAGTTACTAGTGATTGGAGATTCGGATTTGCTTATATATCAGGTCCGAGAAGAATGGGCAACTAAGAATTCCAGATACTCCCATATTTGCATCATGTACAGGAGTTGAGGAAGAGATTCACAAAGACAGAATTTCGACATGTTCCCAGAGTTTAGAATGAGTTTTCAACACATTGGCAACCCTATCATCTATGATTCAGCATCAAGATAAGAACTTTATAGACCCTATTCAGGTGGAGATTCACGATCAGCCAACTTATTATGCTCATGTCGAGGAAAAAGTGGACGGAAAGACTTTATTTCATGATATCAAGGAATATTTGACAAAGAGAGAATACCCAGAACTTGTAAATCCTACTCAGAAGCACACACTTTGGAGGTTATGTATCAATTTCTTTCATAGCGGAGGAATCATGTATAGGAGAACTCCTAATTTGGGATTTCAAAGGTGTGTCAATACAAATGAAGCATCTAAAGTGTTAGAAGAAATCCATGTTGGGACCTGCGGTCCACATATGAACAAATTTATCTTAGCCAAGAAGATACTCCAGGCAGGTTATTTTTGGATCACTATGGAAACGGATTGCATCCAGTATTTTTGAAAGTGCCATCGCTATCAGATACATGCATACATGATAAAGGTACATCCACACGATCTTACTACAACAAGCTTGCCATGGTCGTTTGCCGCTTGGGGAATGGATGTCATCGGACCTATCAAGCCCGCCACATCAAACGGGCACAGGTTCATTCTAATGGTAATTGATTATTTCACCAAATGGGTTGAAGCAGCATCATACAAAGCAGTGACTAAGAAAGTTGTGGTAGACTTTGCCCGCGACCGCATTGTTTGTCGATTCGGGATTCTAGAATCGATCATCAATGATAATGATTCCAATCTCAACAGTGATTTGATGAAGGCCATGTGTGAAACCTTCAAGATCAAACACAAGAATTCTATAGCCTACAGACTTTAGATGAACGGAGCCATACAAGCCACCAATAAGAATATCAAGAAGATACTAAGGAAAATGATAGAAAGGCATAAACAGTTGCATGAGAAGTTATCATTTTCTTTGTTGGGATACTGCACCACAGTTCGCACATCAACCGGGGAAACGCCCTATATGTTGGTTTATGGTACAGAGGCAGTCATTCCCTCCAAGGTAAAAATTCCTTCCTTGAGGATCATACAGGAAGAAGAACTCGAGGACGCATAATGGTAAAGAGCCGCGACGACCAGTTAGCCTTTATAGATGGAAGAAGAATGAATGCAGTTTGTCATGGCCAGCTTTACCAAAACAGAATGTCCAGAGCCTTCAATAAAAGATTCAAGCCGAGATAGTTCACACTAGGGCTTTTGGTGTTAAAGAAGATTTTCCTGCATCAAGATAAAGCCAAAGGAAAGCTCTCCCAATTTGGCAAGGGTCGTACATGGTTCACCGGAATCTAAAAGGAGGAGCCCTCATACTTGCAGAAATGGACGGAGAAGTTTGGCCAAAGACGATCAATTCAGACATAATCAAATGATACTATATGTAGCATTTATTATTTCCTTGTATGATTTCCGTTTAAGAGAGGATATGTAGGCAGCTTTATGGGTTCGGTCACAATTCAACAAAATTTTCATTCCCTCCCCCCCAATTGGAAATTGGGGCAGAATTTTGAGGAGGACCCTCAAAATTCCGAAGTAACTTCAGCCGGTCATTGCAAGCAGCCGTCAGAAGTATCGACCTAGTAAAATGGGGCATAATTTTGAGGAGAACCCTGAAAATTCCAAAGATAGAGAGGTTGCTAAATCACGCATGTCTATTATCAAAATTGCCTTGTTTGGCAGTGATACCCCAAGGGTACCTACAGTATCACTAAAACAAAGCCAAGCCGGTCAAGTTAAGTCAGCAAGAACACGAACAAACCTTTCTACTTTACAAAACTCACGATCTTTCTTTGGATACAGGCACCCAAGTCACAAAGCGTCGAATACATTTATACACTCACACTTTTTAGAAATACAACTCTCGGAATTATCACTTCCCAATAGCTATCCGCATACAATATCCCCAGCAGCCATAATCAGCAACCAGTTATCCGCTATCAGCTAAGAATCTTTTACTACTATTCATCTCTCATCTTCTGCATAAGGCTACTATTTTTCCTTCTGAGACTAAGCTCTGTCTTCATTATTGCATAAGGCAACTATTTTGCCTTCCGAGACTAAGCTCTATCTCCACTATTGCATAAGGTGACTATTCTGCCTTCCGAGGTTAAGCTATACCTCCATTTACATTATTCTGCATTGCATAAGGTTACTATTCTGCCTTCCGAGACTAAGCTATTTCTATTATTGCATGAGGCTACTATTCTGCCTTCCGAGGTTAAGCTCTACCACCATTTACATTTCTCTGCATTGCATAAGGCTACTATTCTTCTTTTCGAGACTAAGCTCTGTCTCCACTATTGCATAAGGCTACTATTCTGCCTTCCGAGGTTAAGCTCTACCTTCATATACATTTCTCTACATTGCATAAGGCTACTATTCTGCCTTCTAAGACTAAGCTCTGTCTCCACTTGCATGGCTGAAATATCGCCACTTCATTTAAAATTTCACATCGACTGAAAGATCGCCAGTTTTATTTATTCTTTGCATGGCTGAAATATCGCCATTTTTATATATGTCTTTCATTGTCTGAAATATCGCCACTTCATTTAAATAATACATCGATTGAAATTTCGCCATTTTTATTCATGCCTTGCATTGGCTGAAATATCGCCTCTTCATTTAAATCCTGCATTGGCTGAAAGATTTCCATTTTTATTTAAACCTTGCATGGTTGAAAGATCACCACCTTCCTTTATGCTCTCATGGGCTGAAAGATTGCCACCTTTTGCATTTCATGGACTGAAAGATTGCCAAATTATCCAAGGGCGTCATTTTTTGGAGGCACCATCTTCATAGCCCGAGAACACCATGCCATGGCCTGAAGACTCCTTTATCTCTTGCATATCATTATTCAAAGGCATCATCGAACAAAGGCATCATTCTCATAGCCTGAGAGCATTATTTCATAGCCTGCAAATCCTTTATTATATGCTTCATGGCCTAGGACATCATGGTCTAAGGACGTCATCCTAACTGTCCAAAGACAGCATTCAGGGTCGAGCGGGAACTTGCATCACGTTTAAAATAATGAACAATATATATTTTTATTGCTCATTTGCAGGTAAACTGGCTAGCAACGGCCGTCTCAACATGAGCGATCTCGCTCCGGTTCCATCAGCCCTACTAGATAATAATCACCCACCCCAACCAAAATATCGCGTCCATTCTTGAAAGATCTCCATCGGCATACTTTGCCGACAGATCCTGAACTACAAATGGCCTAATTCCTGTAAGACCAGGGATATGTAGGAAGCTCAGAAACCAAAGCACGGTCAAGTCCTTGAAAACATTTTTGCTCGGTCAAAATTGGCCATCATGCCTTTACCCGACAACTCTTTCATTCTTCCCGGATAAAGAGGGGCAGCTGTTGATACCCAATTTTTTCCTATCTATTCTTATATACAGAATACTTTCAAAATTATATAGATATATATATATATATATATATAATATATATATATATATACATATACAAGTATATTTTTTTCTCAATTTTTAAAGATTTTAAGGATCAATTTAATATCCATTTTAGCCATACAAAAGTTTAATAATTATTCCCAAGATTATTTTAGTGAATAACTTATTTTATTCTCACATTTATACTAAAATATAGTTAAGGTAATTTTTGTATATTTTTTTTAATTTATTTGACATTTTCAAAGATAAATTGCATATAATTGGAATCTTAACATACTTCAAGATTAATAGCATTTTTTATAAAATTTATTCCAGTATTTTTGAATTAATATTTATATATTATTAATATGTTCGGTACTTTTAATTTACTTTAAAAATCATCTTTACTATTTTGATAAAATAAAAAGGGAAAACTGACTATTTAATATTTAGCCTCATTTATTTCAATTACAGCCTATTTTACATTTTCAATTGTAGCCCTTAAATTGAACCAATTCTACCCCTATTAAATCAACCCAATTTCATTTTTTTCCCGGCCCCGACCTTATTTAACAACCCGCCTAGTTCCCATTATTGATCTAGGTCGTTGATTAGTTTGATCAACGGCCATAAATTTCCCTTACCATTTTTAACCCTAATGACCTACCTTAGTCCCTCATTCTCACCTGGCCCGCGGCCTTTGAATCTCTAACTCTCTAAAATCCACTCAACAGCTCGTCAAAACGCTAGCATCCTCCAACCTTATTTCACAATGTTTTCACCGGAATCCATGGCTTCCCATGCCATGGATGGTTTGTTCTCACCCATCTCCTCCATTAGACCTTGCATGTTCGAGGTTTTGAAGGCTAACTTCGATCATTCTCTTTTCAGATCTTCTCTGATATGTACTTCTATGGCCTCTCCAGCCATGCTGCGGCATACTCAAGCATTAGGGGCCTGATTCCTGACCTTTTCGACCTAGGATCTGATTTTTCTTCCAAGTCTTTCTTATTTCTAAGGTTTCTCCGAAACCCTAAGTTGTTTGAGGTTCTTCTCTATTTATTTTCTTAGATTTATGTTATGTTTGTGTTCTATTGGGCTCCTAAAGTGTTTTCCCTAAATTTTCTTTTCAAAATCATTTTAGGAAAATTATTCAAAAGATCTTTGGATTCTATCTAATTCTTTCTTTATGTGTGTTTGTCTATGTTATGCTCGTATGGCTTTTTTTCTACGCATGTACTACTATCCTTCTACTTTTATTTTTCTATACATGTGCTCACACGTTAGTCCATGTTATGATTTCCTTACTCTTCTACTACTTGTGTTTACCTTTGCGTTCTTTGATTTGTGTTTTCTTTATTAGACCATGTTCGTGTTTTTGCTAAATGGGTTTCATCTATTTTTCTAAAAGTTTGTATTACCTTTTTCTTCATAACTTGTTTGAGTTTCAAGCTTTCTCAAACATGATCAGCATGACCTTGAATCTGTTTTCTTTCTTTGTTGCATGTCTGTTTATTTCTCATAAGTCTATGGAAAAGACTTCTAAGCCTCAATGTAGTGGCTTGCCTTCTCATCTCTATTGTCTGATTCGATTTGAAACCCTAGTATTTAGGGTTTCCTCTGGCAATTTTTATTTTTGTGTTCGAGTTAGGGTTCCACTTTGGGACCCTGGACACTCAGACTCACTATGAGTCTGCAAATTGAACCTTTACCTCTTTGCTTATGATTCTGAACTTCTCTTTAATTAAACTCTCTTCTAAATAACTTGAAAATATCTTCTTGATTCACATATTTGTGTGCTTTGAACTCTTCTTTCAAAAGGTTTTACCAACTAATTAATTGATTCAAAAATCCTTTAATGGGGTGTTATTGATTGCTAGTGATTTTCCCGAATTGAATCCTCTTTACCTATTCCTGACTTGGTCCATTCGACATAAGCCTGTAATTTTGATTTTTACTGGTTGCTTAATTGATTCCCTTTCCTTTTTTTACAAATCGTGTACCATTGGATTTTGCCTTAAATAACTTATATGTATTTACCCTTGATTGTACTGCTTGGAAAATATTTTTTTGGTTAACTCTTTCCTTAATTGTCTTTAATGCTTTGGAAACTAGAATCACTTAATTAAAGGGTGATTGATTTCAATGTAATTCCCTTACATTTCTTACTCATTTTCCACACTAAAAAAAGGACTACCCTTCTGTACTTTTGAGAGGACCTCAAGTTCAATACCTCGAACCTTTAGTTCAATACTTTCAAGTTACTCCACACTTAAAATAACACTTTGAGTTCAGTACTCTCACAACATTATGTTCTTTCTGAGATCTTTTGGAACTTTTGCTTGCAACTTAGCTTTTCAAGAGTACTATTTTACTTGTTTGTTTTTCCTGAAATTGGTATGTTCTAATTTAACTTTCCTGCTTTACTCATATGTGTTTATTTATAGTTTTCTGCAATCTTATTTACTCTGTTGTTCATGTTCAGTGATAAATGTTAACTATGTAAGTTCTTTCCTTGTATCTGTTTTTGTTATGAATCCCTACCCCTATTTCCTTCTATATGTTTGAGTTAAGGCTTATGGCCTGGCAGTATCCATATTGCTACCGAGGTCTGAACCTGATCCTCAATAGATCCTGACCCCCAACTTTGGCTAAACATGATGGTCAGGGTGTGCCAACACTCTTAATTGTTGGGCATGACCACCACCCTACCATGGCCTTCCCTAATTCCCCTCTATGCACTTACACTTACTCTTAGACTTTAAGTTCTCCCCCCCCCCCCCTATGAGCTTTGTCTTGAGACCTTGAGTTCCCTCTGAACTTGGACATTTGAGGGCTGGCCCTTCCATACTGCACTATAATCTAATTCTGCAATGTATTTGGGATATAAGCACTTCTCGAAGTCCCCTTGAGGCTCTTGGGAACTTTGACACAGCTCAAATAAGATAAAGGCTTTGGAAATCTGATCCTGGAAGTTAGTTTATCTCATATTGTTAGACCTTGAGTCTGAATTGGGCTGTTTGGTTGTAGCTTGAACTTTTAATGTAATTTTACTTTTTTGATTCATCCGGGTCTATAATAATTTGTAATAACTATGGGGTTCTAGTAAAAAGGGAGGTCACTCATGTATGCATATGGGTAGACATCATACTTTAGGTATTTATTGTTGCAATCACAACCTGCTTTTTGCTTATTCATTTAACACAGAAATCATGTCCTTAAGTTATGCATTACATGTAGAAATCCTGCCTTTAAGCTGTTTCATTATTATATATAGAAATCCTACCTATAAGTTATACATTACATGTATAAACCCTGCCTATAAGCTGTTTCATTATTGCATGTAAAAGTCATGTCTATAAGTTATGCAGTACACGTAGAAATCCTGCTTATAAGTTATTGCATCAATACATATAGAGACCATGGCTATAGGTTTTCTGCATATAGAAATCATGATCCTAGGTTTTCTGCACTTCTGCATATACCCCTTTCATTGGGCAAACAGTTTCTAGGTTAAAATAATAGCAAGTTACATCCTAGAAATCATGCCAATAGGATTCCTGCATCTTGACAATCATTTTAAAATCAATAACGCTTAGAAATCATGCCTATAGGAGCAGCCATTTGGATCTTATTAAACGATCTCATCTATTAGTCCGAGATCATTAATGTTGTTTAATATCTGCAGAATTTAGTTGGCTTTAAAATCAGTAACCCTTCTCTTAATTAAAAACTAAGTATACCTCTGCCTAGCCAAGCAGTAGGTAATTGATTAAGTGTGCCAGTCCTTGATAAACTACAACCAGACAAGGCCTAATTCGGACTTCTCATCTGAGAAATATGTGATGAAGCAGCCTATCCTAACACTAAATTTAATTAAAGACCTAACCAGTACCTATAAGCCATGCTAAACAATTTGTTGCTTTAAATGAGGGGCCCTATTTGAGCCTTTAACTGCTAAGTGTTTCCCCTTTTACTGTTTTTTGTATTTTTTTTGTTTGTTGCACTAGACTTTTGCCCTTTTAAAACTCTGAAAAATCCAATCTTCCTTCCCTATTAGGATTAGTAGTCCCAGCTACCTCTGGAATTGATAGGATTGGGGCGGGTAATAGCATGCAATAAATAACGAGGCCACTCTGTGATTTAATACCTTAATGGGGTAGGTAAGGGTAGACATGGCTATGATGACCATGCGATAACACCAAGTGTATAAATGGTTACCGGGTGTTTTGTGGGGTGATCCATGTTATTTATAAACCTAGGACCCCCTCCCTCTTTAGTTGTTTACTTCCTTTTCTTTTTCCAGAAATTTAAAGCTATTGACTCTTAATTCTTTTAACTTCCTCTTTTACTTCAGTCACTTAAAATCTCTTTTTTTAGTTATTTGATTTCCAGCAATGTCTCTTCTCCAAACCTCCGCCTCTTTTACTCCTTTGTCTAATTATTTGTACCAATTATTTGACCCCCTATTCTTGCACTTGTATATCCTTTAAATAAGTTATGAAATCGCCTATTTCCAAATTTCAGTATGCTCTTAACTTTTATACTTCCCTTGTTGCAATCATTATGTGAAGTTGTCTTGTTTGCTTATTTGTTGTTTATATTTAAAGTCACAATTGTAGCATGGACGGGAACCACACTAGAGGATCTTGAGGGGTGTCTAACGCCTTCCCCTCGAGATAATTTCAAGCCTTTACCCATTCTCTGGTTCTTCTTCCTTTAAGTTGAATTTATTTTTAGTGTCCTAATGCACTTAATCATTAGGTGGAGACTTTTCTAAATTGCAAACCTAATTCCCAAAAGGAAAAGAGTTGTCCGCCCAAATGTCATAAACCCGATTTCACGAGAAAAAGGGAGCATCGACAGGATATATGCTCTGTATGTCCTCCTTGGACTCCCAGGCCGCCTCCTCTACTGGTTGACCCCTCCACTGAACCTTACCATGGAAATCCTTTTGGATCTTAAATGGGAATCCTGTCGAGCAAGAATAGCAGCTGGCTCCTCCTCTAGATAGATAGTGTTGAAGTCTAACACATGTGACAAGTCAGTGTGGTATCTCCGGAGCATAGACACGTGAAAAACTGGATGAACCCCTGATAAGATGGAAGGTAAAGAAAGGTTATAAGCAACCTCACCAACTCACCTCAACACATAAAATGGACCTATCATCCTTGGGCTCAACTTGCCCTTCTTTTTGAATCTCATGATGCCCTTCATCGGTGATACTTTCAAGAGAACCTTCTCGCCGACCATAAATGATACATCATGTGCCTTCTAATCCATGTAACTCTTCTGTGTAGAATGTGTTGTGCGTAGTCGCTCCAGGATCAATTTTACCTTTTCCAAAGCATCCTTTACCAAATCAGAACTATATAACTTAGCCTCGCTGGGCTCAAACCACACAATGGGAGAACGACATCACCGATCATATAAAGCCTCAAATAGAGCCATCTAGATACTGGACTGATAGTTGGTTTTGTAAGCAAACTCGGCAAAAGGCAAGAACTGATCCCATTGCCCTCAAAAGTCAATCACACATGCTCTAACTATGTCATCTAGGTTCTGAACTTTCTGCTCTGACTGCCCATTGGTCTGTGGATGAAATGTTGTGTTGAGCTCCACACGGGTCCCCAACTCACTCTGTACGACTCTCTAGAAAAAAGTAAATTGAGGTCCTCTATCTGATATGATTGAAACAGGCACACCGTACAATCGAACTATCTCCCGAATATAAATCCGGGCCAACCTCTCCAAAGTATATATAGTTACAACTGGAATGAAGTGTGCCGACTTGGTCAATCTGTCAGCAACGACCCAAACTTCATTGAAATTATGCAAGGTCCGCGGCAATCCAGCCACGAAGTCCATAGTAATGTGTTCCCATTTCCATTCTGGTATAGTCATCTGCTAGAGTAAGCCACCTGGCCTCTGGTGCTTCTACTTAACCTGCTGGCAATTTAGCCACCTAACTACATACTCAATAATGTCTTTCTTCATCCGCCTCCACCAATAATGTTATCTCAGGTCACGATACATTTTTGTAGCACATGGATGAATGGAATTCCGAGAACTGTGTGCCTCATCTAGAAGCGTTTCCCTCAAGCCATTAAAATTAGGAACACGTAGACGGCCCTGGAGTCGCAAAACACCATCCTCGCCAATAGAAACCTCCTCGGTACCACCTTGTAGTACAATCTCTCCGAGGACTGCCAAGTGCGGGTCATCAGACTATCGAGCCTTGATCTGCTCTAATAGTAAAGATTGGGCAACAACACATACAAGAACTCGGCTAAGCTCTGAAATATCCAACCTCACAAGTCTATTAGACAAGGACTGAGTGTCCAAGGCTAGTGGCATCTCCTCTGCTAAAATAAATATCAAGCTACCCATACTCTCTGCCTTCCCACTTAAGGCATCCGCTACCACATTTGCCTTGCCCAGGTGATAAAGAATGGTGATATCATAATCCTTTAGTACTCAAACCATCTACGTTGCCTCAAATTTTGATCCCTTTGTTTGAACAATTATTGTAAGTTGCGATGATCAGCATAAACCTCACATGACACCCATACAGATAATGCCTCCCTATCTTAAGAGCATGAACAATCACGGCTAACTTTAAATCATGCACAGGGTAATTCTTCTCGTGAATCTTCAGCTGACGTGAAGCATATGCAATAACTCGGTCCTTCTATATCAATTCACAACTCAAGCCAACACGTGAAGTGTTGCAATACACCATATACATCCCCGAACCAAAAAGCAACACCAAAATTGGTGTTGTGGTCAAAGCTGTCTTGAGCTTATGAAAGCTCACCTAAAAATCATCATACCAATAAAATGGAGCACCGTTCTGAGTCAATCTAGTCAAAGGTACTGCAATAGATGAAAATCCATGCACAAACTGGCGATAATAACCTGCTAACACCAGGAAACTCCTGATCTCAGTCACCGAACTAGGGTAAGTCCAACCCTGAACTACCTCAAGTTTCTTGGGATCCAATTTAATACCCTCGCCTGAGCAACATGCCCCAAGAATGCCACAAACTCTAGCCAAAACTCACATTTGGATAACTTAGCATACAACTTTATTCTCACAATGTATGAAGCACTACTCTCAAATGTTGCTCGTTCTCCCCTAGGCTACATGAGTAAATCAAGATGTCATCAATGAAAACAATATAAAAAAAGGAATCAATATAAGGCCTGAACACCCAATTCATCAAATCCATAAAAGTCGTCAGAGCATTAGTCAAGCCAAAGGACATCACCTGAAACTCATAATGGCTATATACCATGTAAATAACACAGTCTTCGGAACATCTAAGTCCTAAATCTTCAGCTAATGGTACCTTCACCTCAAGTCGATCTTAGAGAACACCCTAGCACCCTAAAACTGCTCAAATAAATCACCAATATGCAACAACTAGTACTTATTCTTGATGGTAACTTTGTTCAACTGGTGGTAAACAATGTACATCCACATAGTTATATATTTCTATTTTACATATAATGTCGGTGCACCCCGAGGTGACACACTCGGTGAGACAAACCTCTTTGCTAACAACTCCTCAAGTTGCTCCTTCAATTCCTTCGACTCTTTTAGAACCATATGGACGGTGGGATAGATATAGGCTAGGTACCTAGAGCCAAGTCAATACAGAAATCAATATCGTGATTTGGTGGCATGCCTGGAAGGTCAGAAAGAAACGCATCGGCAAACTCCTAAATTACTGGCACTAAATTAATAATCGAAGACTTTGCGGTGGTATCACGAACATAGACTAGATAATCCAAACAACCCTTCTCGACTATATGTCGAGCCTTCAGAAAAGAGATAACCGACTGGGTGTGCTAACAGAGGAACCCTTCTACCCTAATATCGGCAACTCTGGCATCGCTAAAGTAACAGTCTTGGCATGACAATCAAGGATGGCGTGATATGGGGATAACCAGTCCATGCCCAAGAAGACCTCAAATTCATTCATATCAAGTAACAGAAGGTTCGCTCTAGTCTTGGAACCACAAAATATAACTATGCACGATTGCTAGACCTGAACAACAACCACAGAATCGCCTACTAGAGTGGACACATAGACAGAAGTAACCAAGGACTCACGAGGAATATACAGGAAATAAGCAAACAGAGATGATACATATGAATAAGTAGATCCTGGATCAAATAACACTGAATCTCCCCTACGGCGATCTCCACTACTAGCTTATAATTAGTACCATATCAACCTCCCAGGCCATACTAGCCCGAATACCGGGGTGCAATCCCGCAACAAATCTTCGGACTTTTTATGCATCTATAGGAAGTATCATAATTGCATGGAGAGACAAATCAAAAAATCTCACCTTACAATCGGTGACAGACATCTGACCCTGCTCGAGCTGCTCAAACTAACATCGCAACTCTTCACTCCTGGAGGGTGGAATATACTTTTCCAAGAAAGGTCGCGTAAATTGGTCCCAAGTCATGGGAGAGAACCTGATAATCTGCCAAGAAGATAAGACTTCCACCATCTACGATCCCTACCCTCTAGCTAGAAAGTTGTGAAATTTACCCTGTGGAACTCCAATATCCGTGTGTTGTGCAGTCTATCCCTGCACCTATCAATGAAGTCTTTGGGATCCTCGTGCCACTCACCTCTGAAGACATGAGGGTGTAGCCCGGTCCATCTATCCAAAAGCTTCTGTGGCTCGCTGGCCATAGCTGGTCTAGGCTCAAGTACAGCCAATGCAAATGGCTAGACTCTGTCCATGAGTAGTGTACTCGGAGTCTGATATACTGCAGTTGCATGCCCAGGAACCTGAGTAATAGGGGTCTGTGCTCCCCCTCCCGCTTGTGGTTGCATCTGCTAAAAATAAACTATCATGGGTCATTTAATCCATGAACCACAGTATACGGTCTATGACCTCCTAATACTATTATGAAATCTACCGGGGAAGGCTCTACTCCGAGCACCTCACCCTGCTCCTCAATGATGGGATCCTCTATTGTATTTTCAAGTGGTGCTACTGGAGCAGCTCTGGGGCGCCCTTGTCCCCTGCTTCAGGTTGGTCCCTCCCCTGGCCTCTTCCTCGGCCTCTAGATAGATAGGGAGCAGCTCATCCCGGGTCTGGAACGTCTGTTGTGTGCGTTCTATTTATGAGAGAATAAGAGAGAGAATTTAGTATACTATCATCTACATGATAGAAGATGAATAAAGAGTAGTTTTCTAACACTCCATAGCCTCTCAAAGATAAGTACGGACGTCTCTGTACCGATCTGCAAGATTCTATTAGGTCTGTCGATGACTTGTGAGACCTATGTGAATCTAGTTCTCTAATACCATGTTGTCACAACCCAATTCTAACATAGGTCGAGATGGTGCCCAATACCACTGTTAGGCAAGCCAACACTGATCAACCTAGTGATTTTCCATATAGATAAATTACCAAGTGGATAAAATTCTTCATTTGTAAAAGATTAGAAATTTTCCAATGAGACAAAGTTAAACAGAAGCAACAAATACAAGTCGTAATCATCTATAAAATACTAAAATCATAAGTCTACTAGTATGTGTGCCAAGACCTGGTGTACAAGTATGTGAGAAATCTAGTAAAATGTACAAAAGAACACTAGCCTACTTTTTGAAAGAAAACTGTCACGATCCCAGTTCGCCCTCCATGAACCATCATGACGGCACCTGGTCTATACAACTAGGCCTAACCACGTAGAATATAAATAATAACTATGGAGGAATTAATATAAATCAAAATAATAAAACAAGATAGTGTTAAGGTATCGCTCGGCACATACAATACAGCTCTCGAAGCTAAGAACAAATTCCTAAAACTCGGAATCTCACAAATAACAAGCTAAGAGATACATAAGAAGCTCTAACTTAGGAAATGTCTAAATGAGAAAAAAATACTGACAGGACTATACTTATTGCAGAAAGATAGAAAGGGACTATTCGGTCTGCGAACATAGCAGATATACCTCGAAGTCTCTACAGAAACACCTCCTCCCAAGGATGATAGAACTAAGTGAGAATATCTGGTTCTGCACAACAAAAATGTGCAGAAGAGTAGCATGAGCATACCACAGTGGTGCCCAGTAAGTATCAAGACTAACCTCGGTGCGGTAGTTATGAGGAACAGTCAAGACACCTACCAGTCTAATAAACAGTACAATTATAGGAACAACCGATCATGATATATATGTATACGAAGGTTGCACGAAAAAAATAACAATGCTACAATCACCATAAGGGAAGAGAACAACAAGTGAACACGAAAGTATTAGGTATAAAGACACATAAGAACGAGCAAAAATACAACCCAAATCCTAAAGTTACAATACAGTAAAAGAGAAATAAAATAATAGCTCAGGCCCTATGATAGTGTTCACATCAGGTCTTGTCCAACAATTTCCACAATTTACTGAATTCCGTACAACTTACAACTTACGAGTGCCAGTACCTGAAATCTAACACTTGGCATTCCTGTGCCCCCATCAACCTCACGTTCATACTGACAACTCGTTTACTAATTAGGACCATTCTCTCATATGTAATAAATAACAAGGGCGTACATCTATACTTAGCAGAATCAGGAGGACTTCACGTCTAATAGGAGTGTTCAACTAGGTGTATGCTTGTCAAAGTGCCTTGACATAAATTCTACCAGCTAATAAGCGTAAAAAGAAGAACGGACTGCACGTACGATGTTTCCTCACAATTTTCACGAGATAAAGCTCATAGAGGTAAGCGTACCACAATCACAACATTAAACAGCAAGAATGCCCCCAAGCCATCACAAATCATCACAATCAATCTCTGACAATTCCCACCTTATATTGCCATGCGTGAAATAATAACATAATAAGTAGCCCCCTTGTTTCGCCACACGTGCATTATAATATTCCCACCTTATTTCGCCACATGTGAAACACCCATATAAGCATATAAATATATCACGCCTTGTTACGTCGCATGTGCAATAGATCAATAGCAACAATAGCACGGCAAAGACCCCGGGTACAACACAATCACAATGACAATATATACAAGAGCACGACAAGTAAATCAACTCAAGATCAATAGATCACCCCGAGACGGTAAAACTAACTCACATAGAATAACGGCAATAGATAATACTAAGCATAATACGAACAACTCAACGAGGGAGAAAATAAGGTGAAGCAACAATTCCATAATAAGTAGTTCAACAACAAGAAAGTTAACATGAATCAAATAATTTCAAATAAGGAATGTCAACTAAACATAGGATATCTAAACTTCTTTGAAAGTTGGGCAAGTTACGAAGGATATACAACAATTTAAATTAAGGATGAGCAGCGGGAAGATAATTATAATCTCAATTATGACTAAATAATTAAATGAGAGATAATAATTATTTCCAATAAAGACAAACGGTTATGAAAGATAATCGTGACAATAGAAGGGGTAAATATCTTCAGCTAAGCAAAGTATGAGTCAATTAGGCAATAAGAATGAATCATAAAGCAATTAATTCAAGTAAAACATATTAGAGCTGAAACTAGTAATAGGAAAATTCAATCATATCAAGAACAGCTTCATACTCAATGAATATAAGGACCTAAGAACCTAATACGGCCAATTTTTCCACAAATAAGTCCGAGCACGCACTCGTCACCTCACGTACACATATTACAATCAACATAGAAGACTCCAAATACTAAGGTGAAATCCCACACACAAGGTTAGGCAAGATACTTACCTCGAACCAGCTCAAAATCAACTGTAAACCATGTTCTTGCCATGAGTACTGGACTCCAAATGGCCCAAATCTATTCAATTCAATTTCACAATGTAAATAATACTTTAAGAAGCTGATTCTAAAATTAAATTCTAAGCTAATACGCGAAATTAGGTAAAATAACAAAAATTCCCCTCGGTCCCACATCTCGGATTCATGCAAAATTTATATTTTTCAGAATCCTCATATCGTTACAAGTCTATCCACACCAAATTATCTAATTCCGATACCATTTGGTCCTTCAAATCATCATTTTATATTTTGAAAGATTCCATAAATGTTCTTCCCAAATTCCATCCCAAATCACGAATTAGATGACAAATTCAATGATAGATTTATGTACTTTAGCCAAATCTGAGTTAGAATCACTTACCCCGATGAATTTCTTGAAAAACCTTTGAAAAATAATCAAAATTTGAACTCTCTAGGTCAAAATATCAAATAAAATCCAAAACTTCGTATTTATCCCCCGGATTTTCACCTATGTGGATTGCACAAAACGACTGTGGTCCGCACCAAACCAGAGCGGTCCACACAAAAATGACTGCGGCCTCATAGGTTTTAATTGTAGTGACAGGCTTTAGTAATTTAGCCACAACTTTCTCTACAGATGTCCAAATTGTGATTTATTTACATTTTTGGAAACTAGACACGAAGGAATAAAACTATTATTTTTGCATCATCTCAAAATTCTTTGTAGATAAAAAGATACGATCTTTTAAGTAGGACCAATGAAATAGTGCCCACCGCGGACCACACTACATTTTGTGCGGCCGCACATCCCCATTAGCTAATTCTACCATGCACGGAATTCGATACTCATTTTCTGAAGCTGTTCCACCTCTTATGCCACTGAATGCAGCTTAATTTCTCAAAACGACCGGTCGAATTGTTACAAAAATAGATAGATAAATAAAACATAAGAGAGACACCAGCTACTGCAGAATAGCTCATAAGGCACCTCACCGTGAAGTCTCGGAACAGGGATCAAATCTGCATGTCAAACTTAAGGGTGGTAAGTGTGCCGGTTAGGCCCCTGATCGGCCCAGGCCCGCGAACCCATATGGGTTGTGGGCCTAAACGGGCCTACTATTTAAGCCTGGGACCAGGGAGTTTGAGGTCTATGTGGGCCGGTTCAAAGAAAGTGCCCGTTAGGACCAGGACCGTTTGGGCCCACGAATGGCTCCTAAGCAGGCCAGTTCAACCGGTCCCAAATGGTCATAAACGGGCCCAACGACTATAATTTTAAAAAAATCTCTTTTAAAAATCTGACCATTGGCTATTGAAAAAATAGCCATTATGGCTTCCAAAATAGCCATTTATCCCTCTCCCTCCCCCCCCCCCCCCCCAAACTTTGTTTTAATCCCAAACTTTTTATAATTATACTTTTCCCTATTTTCAACTAGAAATACCCCCTCAGTTTTTCATTTTTCTTCACCAAACCATCAATCTCTCTCTAATTTTCTTCTAAAATTAGTTTCTTTGTTGTTGCAACTTGTGTGAAAAATTGTGAAGTTGGTGAATTGAAGTATTTAAGTCTTCAACGATAATTAATTTCAACAAGTTGTTCATCAATTCGGTAAACTTGTTCCAACTCTTTAGTTTTAATATTATTTTTTCTCTTGTTTTATTTAATTACTTTGTATAATTATAATTAAGATGGAATATTCCTTAAAATATATTTAGTAAAAATAAAAAAAACTAAGAGTGGTGAATCTAGTGGCCAATTTATTCCTTCTCTAGTTTCCCAGCTTCCCCTACCCAAACCTCATACACGCCCTCCACCTGATCCTATTCTTGATAGTGATAATACTTTATTACAATTTACGTATAGTTAATATGTGTATAATATTAGTGGTGGTGTATGATTAGATGATGAATATATGAACAATATTTATGGTAATCAAACTATATATGAAGAAGATGAGCAGGAAATAGATTTAATGAAACACAACCAGATGATGATACATCCACTAGTCTTATTTCTCAAGTTAACCCAACTAATCCAAAATGATGCCCCGGATGAACCCTGTTACTACCTATAATTTTTTTAGACAACCTTCTAAATAGGCTGAAACATCTCTTATTTGGCCATTTTTTATTTAAATAAGAGAAAAAAATAAAACTAAGTGTAAAACTTGTGGCAAAAAGTTAGCCTTTAACTATGTTGATCGGGGGAGGGGGGAGGGGACGGGAAGTTTTAGAAAACACATAATGATACACCCTCAAGATAAAGCCAATTTTTTTCAAATGAAGAGTCCCGGGAGAGCGAGTCCAACTAGTCAGTCTGACCCTAGTACCGGGTAAAATAAATTTTAACCGAGAATTAATACTATTATCAGTGGTATTTTATATTATGACACAAGAAAAGATACGGAAGAATTGGTAAATATGATTACTGTTATGTGCTTACACTATATTTTTCCGTTTAACCCCCACTTTGTGCATTATATTAGAAGCTTTTTTAATCCTATTTTTAAATAATGGCCTCGTACAACCGTAAAGAGTAATATTTATAAATATAAACATGAATATGATAATATTTTTACTATTTATTTACTTATATTAATTTTTATGTTGTTATAACTACTGATATTGGTAGAAGTGGTAATGACTGTGATTATCTTACTGTTACAAGTCACTGGACTGATGAGAAGCGAATATTGTAAAAGCGCATTATTGCTTATAGAATAATTAATTCATGTCATACATGGCAGTTTATTTCTAGCACTATTATGGATATTTGTAGATATTTTGCATTAGTGATAAAATAATGTCAATTTCAATGGATAATGCTACTAGTAAGACTAATGTTATAGCCTTGCTTACCACTACACTAAATTATGCATTTAATAACATTTTTCATATTAGATGTATTTGTCATATTTACCATTTAATAGTGAGTGATGGCATGAAAATTTTAAATGTTGAAATTGAAAAGGTTAAAATGGCTCTTAATTGGCTTTTTTATTTAAACCGTAGAACTATACTCAGAGAATATTTTCAAAGATACGATGAATTTTTCCTAAGAGAAAGAAAGGTTCCTAAACCTTGTCCAAGTAGATGAAATTACATGTATGACAGTTTAGTTATTGCATATGAATATAGAAACCCCATAAACTCAACGTTTAATGCTCACGTAAGTGATGATGATGAGGACCTTACAAATGTGAATTGGGCTAATCTTAAAATACTTGTAAATTATTTACAAAAAATTCATGTTGCTACAAATGAATTTTCTAGGCAATATTATCCTAATATGTCGAAGTGTTTAGTTTATCTTGCAGTCTTGCAAATTTGTTTGCTTCTTTTTAGAGAATGGGGAAATTTGTGAAGTAGATATTGATTTTATGAGAAAGAAATTTTGAAAAATATTTTTTTCCTATTCCCCCTATTTATGGTATTGCTGCCTTGTTAAATCCTACTATGAAATTAGGTGGTCCTCAATGTTGCAATATTGGTATCGTTCTTTTTATAATGGTTTAGCACTTGCACCTAAGGAGTTTTCTATACTTTCGGATGCACAAGCCTCAATTAAAATAAATACTTTAACTATTTATAGTGCTTATCAAATTATACTAGATAATGCAAGACCAGATATTCCAACTCATTCTTCTTCTAGTTCTCAATCATCTAAAAGAACTGCAGGAGTAAGAGCACTTAGTTCTTGGACCGAGTTCAGGAGTTCTCAAGGTTGTATCTTTAGTGATTATTCACAACTAAATGAGCTTGAAGTGTATTTGTCACAGAGACTTGAGCATGAAAATCCCAATAGCTCATTTAATCTTTTGAAATAGTGGAAGGGCAACGAAAAATACTTTCCAGACCTTTCAAGGATGGCCCGAGACATTTTAACCATTCAAGCTTCAATAGAGGCATCGGATAGCATTTTCAGTCAAGCAAGACTACGACTCGGTGACTATAGAGCGCCTCTGAGAGTCTTGAGAGGGAGCTTGGAAAAATTAGTACTTTTCAAAGATTGATCCGTTCAGAATGAAGAAATTTGGGACTTGCTGAATCAGAACCAGAGGTAGACAAAGCTTACGAAGAAATGCTAGCTGCGGAGGAAGCAGATTTGCCTGCAAACGGTGATTAACAAACTTCTTTTTTACCACCACCAACGGAAGCTCCTCCGAACCTTGATGGATTTATGAAATTTGTAAGAGATATCATGTAAAATTAATATGTAACTTGTATTTTGGCACATCTTGATTAGTTTCTTTTTCTTATCAATGTTGTTATTAGCATGTTGGTTGTGCTCATTCCATGGGGAAGGGGGTGGAAGCTCAGAAAGATTGGGCCTTGTTTTCTTAATGTTATAATAATAAATTATAACGCATTCCTTTGAATATCTTTTTATAATATTTTCTGTTTTAAATTTGAATTAAAAAATTTAAAGTCACAATTATATAGTATAATTTACTAGAAAATGCCTTAGATAATATATATATAAGCTATATAATTTACTAAAAATTGCCTTAGATAAAAATATTTTTTTAAAATAGCCAAGGCCCATTTAGGCTCGTTTAGGATCGGGCCCGGCCCACATAGCCGGAGACCATTACTACAAGGTCTCGGTATGGTTACACCCAAAAGCCCAAAAATCTCGGGTCCATTTAAGCCCGGCCCGCGAAGATTGGATCCGTTTGAGCCCGGAATGTTTAGGACCGGCCTGCGAAGCCCGTTTAGGACCGGGCCTGGACCGTTTGCCAGCCTTTCATCTGCGACAAATCATGTACAATTAAGTACATAAGTGTAGTGTAAGTACATAAAAATATGTATCCAATAAGCATCTAGTCTAACCTCAAAGAAGTAGTGATAAGTGGTGGACTTCGACACTTATTAAGGCCAAAAATATAATAATATGAAATTCTAAATACACAAGATATATAGAGATATCAATAGAACTCAGAATAGGAAATAGCCGAACAACTATTTCATCATATATAAGAATCAAAAACACTTCCTTTTTAAAACAAATGATCTCTAAACGATAAATTTTTACAAGTTATAAAAGGGACTTCTAGTTTTACTATCACACATAAATTCCAGCGAGGACGTTCGGCCCGACCCAACATAAATGTAAAGTGTGCACTGCCGAGGTCGAACAGCGCGAACCATAGATTCATCTATTTATCCCTCTCGCGAATCATACATGCGACGCGATCAAATATAAATTTATGAAATTACCTGCTCACAGATCATATGTGCGACGCGATCAAATATAATTTTATCATTTAAATCATAACCCTTTCTTAATTCTTTTAAAAATAAAGAATCCAACTTGAAGCCTTTTAAATTCTTAGAAATCCTCAACTTAATTCCATTTGTTAAACTTAACAAATATAATTAAATAACTATGTCCACAAAATCATGGTGTAAACATAAAACTACCTAGGCATAATCAGAAACATTAGCTATGTACGGACTCTCAATACTTCGCGTGTGCGTAGCCCCCACAAATAAGCACACATTAATAAGTTTACCTATGGGAAAATTTCCCTCATACAAGGTTAGAAAAGAGAATTACCTCGTCTCAAAGCCTACTTCCAAACTCAAGAATGCACTCAAACCCTAAAATCGGAGCTGAACTATCAGAAACTATTCAAATAGTGTAAAAACTAATCAATATGTGTTCAAAAGTTCATATTTTAACTATTAAAGTGACTACCCAACCCAAAAGGCAAGATTCCCAAAATTCACCAACGAGCCCACGTGCCCAGATTCCGGAAATTTTCGAAGGAAATTTTTACCCATAACCGTAGTAAATATGTAATTTTCACTAAGTTCCATAATCATTTTCATGGAAAAATCTCATTTTATCAAACCCCTAGGTTTTTCTCTAAACCCTTATTTTTCACTAATTTTTATATATTAATTATCCATAATCTAAGTATTTAACTCATATTTGGAAGAAATTACTTACCTCCAAACGCTAGGTGAAAATCCCTCTCAAGAAGCTCCAAAAATCGCCCAAGGAGTAAGTGAAATGTGTAAAAATTGATCTAAGTCCCATATTAAATGAACATCACTGCCTCCAACTTTTCTTCACCTGCAGTCAAAGGGCTGCATCTGTGTCCTTGCTTCTGCAAAAATTCCTGGGGTGGCTTCTGCGAAGGAGGGTCGCACCTGCGAAGTTGGGTTGCCCTCCCTTGGCCACATCTGCGAGACTTAGCCCGGACCTGCAAGCTCGTACCTGCGCATGACCAACCGCACGTGCGGTTATGAAAGATCTGGACATTCAGCTGCTTGTTCTAAACTTTCAACTTGGTCCGAGCCTCGTCTTATTGGCACTCAGAACCCTCGAGGCCCCGCCTGAACATACCAACAAGTATGGAATTATAATGCAGACTCGCTCGAACCCTTGGAACGCTTGAAACAACATTAAAACTAAGAATCGCACTCCAAAACCAATTGAATCAAACATAAAAACTTCAAGTTCTTCAATTTACTTCCAATGCGCTGAAATGTACTTAAGCTACTCGGAATGACACCAAATTTTGCGTGCAATTCTTAAATAACATTAAGGAACTCTTCCTACTCTAGAATTTCCTTTTTGACATTGATATCACCAAAATCCGCTCCAAACCAAATTTAAAGAACTTCTAAATCCTTCAAGAACCAACTTTCACTATCAGGCACCAAAAATGCTCTCGGGTCATTTAAAATCCAATCCGAGCATACGCCCAAGTCCGAAATCACCATTCGAACCTATTAGAACTGTCAAATCTCGATTCTGAGGTCGTTTACTCAAAATGTTAACCAAAGTCAAACTTGGCCTTTTAAGCCAACCTTAAGGAACCAAGTATTTCGATTTAAACCCAAACTCGAATCCCGAACCAACCATTCACGTAAGTTATAAATCAGTAAAAGAAAGTATAGAAAGTCTTATTTAGAGGAACGAAGTTCTAGAAAGTAAAATGATCGGCCGGATCGTTATATTTGAACTAATTTAGTATCAAAATTCATAGTTAAAATTGTGTTTAAGAATTCTTTTGCAACATATTTATCATGCATGTATCTCAACAGAGAAAGTGAAAGACCCAAAACTATAACAAGCGAGTTTAATTAAAAATCTTAGTTAGTCAATTGTATAAGTGCAGCAGTAATCGGATTTGTGCACTTCTCTTTTTTGTTCATCAAATTACTTCTAAATGAAGTCATTAACTTTATATTTTAGAAAAAGGTAGGGGAAACTTTTAAAAATAACAAAGAAAATTTTGCCTTTTAACTTTTTTTAAAATTTTATCTACATAATTAACAAGTTTTATTTCGGAAAATTTAAAATTTTAGCTAAAGAATATTTAACCTACTTACAAATCGTACTACAACTCTAAGAAATTTAACATACAAAGTTGTTATAAACAAAAGATACGGAAAAAGAAAAATTATAAACTAAACTAATTTATACAATTTGTTAAAGAAAAAGATATTTTACACCAAATTAAACTTTTGAGTATAACACAATTAATAATTTCAATAAAATTAAACAAAACTAAGCTAAATTAAAAAAATACATGTAATTTCGATAAAGCACCAAAAAAAATTGCTTTGTAGAAAGGATTACTGTTATGAAATAACAACAGTAAAATAAATAAATTAAAGATAAGTATAGAGAAAACTGATATATTATTCAACTTTTAAACTGATGTATATAAGGAACTAAAATCTCCTCTATTTATAAAAAAGGAAGTTATTATGTAAGCTACTACTGCAAACTGTTGTGTAAGCTACTACTACTACAAGTTGCTGTGTAAGCTGCTACTGCAAGTTGCTGTGTAACCTGCTTGTCAGTTATTTGTAAGCTTCTACTGCAAGCTGCTGTGTAAGCTGCTACTGCAAGCTGATGTGTAAGCTGCTACTGCAAGCCGCTATGTAAGCTTCTTGTCAGCTACTTGTAAGCTGCTACTGTGCCATATATAAATAATCTTCTACTTGGAGCAATATTTATCCATAACGGAGTAGTAAATGAATATCCGTAATATTATATATATTTATAACACTCCCCCTTGGATGTTTGCTAAAAGAATAATGTGCCTCATTAAAACCTTACTAGGAAAAATCCCGTGGGAAAAAAATTCTAGTGAAGGAAAAAGAGTACACATATTTAGTAATATGCATTGCTAGGTGTCTCATTAAACACCTTATAAGGAAAACCCCGTGGAAAAAAATCTTAGTAAGGAAAAAATAGTGCATCGGGAATTTTATTCCCCCTGATGAAAATCTTGTTTCAAATATTTGATTCTTCGCATTCCAATCTGGTATATCATCTTCTCAAAAGTTGAAGTTGGTAGAGATTTAGTGAATAAATCTGTTGGATTGTTACTTGAATGGAGTTGTTGTACATCAATGTCACCATTTTTATAAAGATCGTGTGTGTAGGATAATTTTAGTAAAATGTGCTCCGTTCTATCTCCTTTTATAAATTCTCCATTCCATTGGGCTATGCATCTATCATTGTCTTCATATAAAATTGTGGGTCTTTTCTCACATTACAAACCACATTTTTCTCGAATAAAATAAAATATTGATCACAACCATACGCATTCCTTACTTGGTTCATGAATACCTATTATCTCAGCATGATTTGAAGAAATAGCAACAATAGATTGCTTTGTGGAGCGCCATGAAATGGCAGTGCCTCGAATGTGAACACGTAACCAACAAGATCTGCACTATCTTTGTTGCCATAAAACAAACTCATATCAAGAATTCCCTTTAAATATTGCAATATATGCTTAATCCCGTTCCAGTGTCTCCGTGTAAGAGGAGAACTATATCTTGCAAGTAAATTAACAGAAAATTCTATGCCAGGGCTCATAGCATTAGCAAGATACATTAGTGCACCAATTGCACTTAGATAGGGTGCTTCCAGACCAAGGAGTTCCTCATCCTCTTCTGAAGGTTGGAACAATTTCTTATTCACTTCAAGTGATCGAACAACCATTGGTGTACTCAATGGGTGTGCTTTGTCCATGTAAAAGCGTTTTAAGACCCTTTTTTTTATAGGCAGATTGATGGATAAAGATCTCGTCTGCTAAATGTTCAATTTATAGACCAAAACAAAGTTTTGTCTTCCCAAGATCTTTCATCTCAAATTCTTTCTTAAGATATTCAATTTCCTTTTGGAGCTTTTCTAGAGTTCCAATAAAATTTATGTCATCAACATAAACAGCAAGTATAACAAATTCTGTAGCTATTTTCTATATAAAAATATATGGACAAATAATATCATTTATGTAACCCTCTTTCGGAAAATATTCACAAAGGAGATTATACCACATGCACCCAAACTGCTTTAAACGGTAAAAAGATCTTTGTATTCTGATTAAGTACATTTCCTGAGATTTTTTATATGCTTCAGGCATTTTAAATCCTTCGGGTATTTCATGTAAATGTCATTATCAAGGGACCCATACAGATAAGTTGTAACTACATCCATTAGATGTATTTCAAGCCTTTAATTAAAGGCTAAATTGATGAGATATCGAAATGTTATGGCATCTATAATGGGTGAATATATTTCTTCATAATCGAATCTAGGTCATTGTAAGAATGCTTGTGCGACAAGGCGAGCCTTGTATCTTTTAACTTCATTTCCATCATTCATTTTTAACACAAAATCCCATTTATGACCAACTGGCTTTATACCATGGGTGTTTGGACTACTGATCCAAAGACCTCTCTTTTAGGAAGTGACTTTAATTCTGATTGAATTGCCTCTTGCCATTTTGGCTAATCAGATCTTTGTCGACATTCTTTGACAGATCGGGGTTCAAGATCCCAATTATCTTGTATAACCTTCGGTACAATGTTATACGCAAAAACAGTATCCACCGTTTTTTAGATCGATTTAAATTAATCTCATCACCAGTAGAACTTATTAAAAGTTCCCCACTCACTTGATTCTTGGGTTCATTTGATTTCTTCAGGAATTTCAGAACTAATCAGATTTGGGATCTCTTCAGGAGATCCCTTCATAGAATTATTTTGATCATTTGTTGATTTCTTTTTCTAGGATTTCGATCTTTAGAATCCAAATACCTACTACGCTTCAGGTGTGCTTTGGTTCATTAGCTCCCATGCTAGTAGATGGTCCTGCTGGGATATTAACTCGGATAAGTACATTCTCTGCAGGGATATGTGACTTAGTTATCCTTTTCAAATTGGTAAATGCATCTGGCATTTGATCAACTATATTCTATAAATGGATGATCTTCTGGACCTCCTGATTACATATAGGGGTACTGGATCAAAATGAGATAATGATGAAAGTTTCCACATAATTTCTCTTTTGATTTCCTTTTTCTCTCCCCGTAATTGTGGGAAATTTATTTCATCAAATCAACAATCTGCAAAATGAGCAGTAAATAAATCTCTCGTCAATGATTCAAGATGGCAAATAATATAGGGTGATTCTAACCCAATATATATTCATATCCTTCTTTGTGGGCCCATCTTTCTACGCTGTGATGGTGCTACTGGAACATATACAGCACATACAAAAATTTGTAGATGGGCAATATTTGGTTCATGACCAAAAACTAATTGTGACAGAGGATATTTATTATAATGTATCAGTCTCAGACGAGTAAGTAATGTTGCATGCACGATAGCATGGCCCCAAATAGTAGTAGATAATTTCATTTTTGTAAGTAGTGATCCTGCTATCAATTGCATGCGTTTAATAAATGACTCTGCAAGGCCATTTTGAGTATGAACATAAGCTGCAAGATGTTCAACTTTTATCTCAATTGATACACAATAATCATCAAAAGCTTGAAATGAGAATTCTCCGGCATTATCAAGGCGAATAGCCTTTATAGGATAATCTGAAAATTGTGCCCTTAATCGAATTATTTGGGCTAATAATTTTGCAAACGCCAAGTTGCTAAATGATAGTAGGCACACATGAGACTATCTTGAAGATGCATCTATTAGGATCATAAAATATCTAAACAACCCACTTGGTGGGTGAATAGGTCCACATATATCCCCATGTATACGCTCTAAAAGGCTAGGGATTCCATGCCAACCTTTATTGGTGATGATCTAGTGATCATTTTGCCTTGATAACAAGCATCACAAGAAAATCCATCATTTGTAAAAATCTTCAGGTTCTTTAGTGGATGCCCACTCGAATTTTCAATAATTCGTATTATCATTATTGATCCAGGCTGGCCCAAATGGCCATGCCAAAGCACAAGAGCATTTAATTCAGTAAGCTTCTGGTTTACAATAGAGTGTGCTTCAACTATACTGATTTTTGAATAGTATATGCCAGAAGATAAAGTTGGCAACTTTTCTACAATGCATTTCTGGCTAGAAATATTCTTTGTAATACAAAGGTATTCCACGTTCATTTCATCTATTATCTCAACATGATATCCATTTCGGCGGATATATATAAAACTCAACAAGTTTCTTCGAGACTTGGAGAAGAACAATGCATTGTCTATAATAAGTTTTGTTCCCTTAGAGATAAATATAATGGCTCTTCTGGAGCCTTCAATCAAACTTATATTATCAGAAATTATTGAAACATTTATTTTTTTTCCTTATGCAAATAAGAAAAATATTTCTGATTCTTGAATATGGCATGAGTTGTTCCACTATCAATTACACAAATATCTTCATAATTGGTCTTGGATCCAAAGATAATTTGAGGATTATCCATATTCTCTGATACTTTCAAAGTATTTGCTCGAGATGGCAGATTCTCGTGCTGATAACGTGCTATGAAATAATAACTATAAAGTAAATAAACTAAAGACAAGTATAAAAAGAAACTGATATATTATTGAACTTTCAAACTGATGTACATAATGAACTAAAATCTCTTTTATTTATAAAAGAAAGGAAGCTGCTACTGCAAGCTGCTATTGTAAGATGATGTGTAAGTTGCTTATAAGTTGCTGTGTAAGCTACTACTGCAAGCTTCTGTGTAAACTACTTGTCAACTACTTGTAAGTTACAACTATACCATATATAGATAATTTTTTACAGGGGATAATATTTATCCATAATAGGGTACTAAATAAATATTCATAATATAACATATATTTATAACAATTACATATTTTTGAAGTAAAACAAAGGAGTTTAATAAGAATAGCTGTTAGTGGATTTAAATAAAGAAAAAAGTCATAAAGAAAAGAAAGAAAACAAAGACAAACTAGGAAACATCAAGGCCGAACAAGGAAAATAGTAATATATGTTTAGGTAAAAGGCCACAGTTAGTTCGCTACTTTAGCAAAGGTCCGAACTTGAAATCCTGGCCTTACTTTGAACCCGCTTGCCACTGCTCTCCAACTTTTGTTAATGACAAGTGGGTTCGTGTATTATAATACAACAATTTCATAATTTTCTGATGAAATTTCAAGGTAAAAATAATTAATTTTTCTAACAAAATCAGTTCAATTGAACCCCCTTCTTATAAGGTGGATCCGCCTTTGTACACAGTTATACATAGATACATTTAATACACATATGCGATACACTATGAAATTCATATATAATCTTTTTGTATTCATCTTCTACATTAATTTTTCAATTCAAACCACCTCAAAATTTTACTAAATCATCACAAAACTTATATTAAAGCTTCTTAAGATGCACTTATCTATTCCAACAATAATCACTCCAAAAAAGGATAAATTTAACCTTTTTTTGCTACAAATAAGTACTTAGCTAATATGGATAAAATTTGATATTGGTAATATTTTATAAATTGATCAATTTTTATAATATTTACTTATGGCCGGACCTTTTTGGGAAGTTACATATAGCCGTCGAGCGCTAACTTAAAACAACCGCTTAGCCCATTAATTTTGATTACAAGTTATAGTCAAATCATATTATTACAAGTTATAGCCAAATCATATTTGAAAATAATAAAAAAAAAAAAAAAGCGCAGACGCAGCTCACACAGAGGCGGTTTAACCTCTAGGCCACTAATATGGCCGTTTTAGGTCTCATAAAATTAGAGGCCTCCAAAGCTACTCTTTTTATATGTAATTAAAATAGTAATAAGAAATTCTTTTTGCTACCTAATCACCAATCATTGATAACACAACTTTATATTTTATGTCGCCTTTTATGAGATTTGCTGAAAAAATTTAAATAAAAGTGAGACAATTAAATATAATTCCTACGTAATTATTTCTTTGGGAGGCAATGCTATATAATGAATTATGTAGACGCTCATGTGAAAAGAAAAAAATAAAAATTAAACTTAATAAAATTTTATCAAAGGTTACTGATGTTTCAACAAAGATTAAAGGGTTGGTTACATTGTCAAGATAAAATTGCATCTCAAAAGGAAACAAAATAAACTTCAACAAAAATATTTATAATTAATAACTAAATTTAAAGCCTCTCGTTACATCTTGGCTCTAGGCCTCCAATACCATTGAATCACTTCTGAGCTCACATCTTCTTTGTCTCCCCCCCCCCCCCCCCCCACCCACCCCTTGCTGCTTAGTGCTTCCCAAACTCCTCGGTAAACATTATATGTGGAAATGACACTAGGTAATCACTTTTATGTATGTTACTTAAAATATGTTCATAGTTTACAATGTATTTAAAAATTAGATAATTTTGCTCAAACTTCAGGACACCACATTCTAGAATTTAAACCTTAAAATTCAAATTTCATGATATCATATCCTAAAGTTCGAAAATATATTCAAAAGTTCAAATCTTATATTCTGAATTTTAAATTAGTAGTTCATAAATTGAGAACACTTATGTGAAGTATATTTGAACATTTTTTGATAATACAGAAGTATATTTGGACCTTCGACGTTTTCCTAATAACAAAAGTTGCCAAACAAATAGAAGAATCACATTTGAGCTTCAAATTGCTTCACTTCCTACATAAAAAAGAGAAGTCCTCATAACCCTAAGTGTTTAAAACCTTTCCCTCCCTATAACCACCGCCCCCCCCCCCCCCCCACAAAAAAAAAAAAAGAAAAGACGTTCCTCATAAAAAAATATAACAAAAACAATTAGTCATGTCCAGTTTAATTGTTTTCTGCTATACCAATTAGGAAAATGCAAAATCCTAATAACCCCCTCAACTGCTATTGAGCCCCAAAGTCCCACAAATGAATAGTACCATCACTAGAACAAGCTAATATATGCCTTTCATTTGCAAGTACTATAGCATTTACTTCCCTTATTCTCTCCCTTAAACTATAAAGATACACCCCAGTTTGTACGGCCCAAACCCTAATAACTCCTCCCACATACATTACTGCGTACCCACCACTATTCATACATCCAACAACTCCACGTTGAGATGCTCCCCTCACGTTAAACCTGCATGCTTCCTCTAAATCCTCCACTCGATGGACAGTGGCAATGCCCTGTCCGTTCACTGCCACGAGCAACTCGTTCGTGGCATCGAAGGATCCTACGATGAGCGCTTGTTGAAAGGATCGTTCTTGGATTATCAGGCCTTGGTTTCTTAAGTTGATTACAATGAGGCGTAGTCCAGTGCATGCCACGGCCGTGTCTTGAGTCGTGATCCTGATACGGGAACGAGCTCGGTTAACTCGGTGAGGAGATGCCAACCCATTACTGCTTCTGGATTCGTTAAGTCGCCGCCGACGTAGATTAGCTCCTCCGTTTCACTATTCCATATATGAAATGCACGCCCAGGAACACCTGAAATATTGTCCAACGAAAAGTAGACACTTTTAAATATATTGAAAAGCTTGGATCACGCTAAAAATAATCAAATTGAATTTACTTATTGATTTTAGCATTTATTAGAATGGTAGACTAATGATGAGGAATTAATATAGGTGCAATTAATATTTTTTACTTTAAATACTCCCTCGGATCCGAAATAAGTAATTTTTCGGTATTTTTTTGTGGTTCAAAATAAGTAATTTTTTAAATTTCAAAAACGAATTAATTATTTTTTTCTTGTATTGCCCTTAGAGTAAATATTGTTGGCTTATGATGAGTATTTATGTGAAGAGACAGAAAAATTTAATATGATAAATTTTATTAATAATTAATATTAAAAGATAAATTTTTTAATTTGTATTAAAATAATAAAAGAATTACTTATTTTAAACCGGAGAATACCATTTTCGTCCTTGCATGGAGAAATGGAATAATTCTAGTATACCTTTTTTTAGCACCACTACTTGGTTCAACGCGTGATAATGTAAATCAAGGCATCATTAAAGTTGACTTGCTTTCATCTTTTTGTTTCCGCAACTTTAACAATATTAAATATGCTTCACTTTTTATGCTATAAATAGAAAGATACTTTATCTTTTGCCCCCCCCCCCCCCCCCCAACCCCAAAAGAAAAACATCGCTCAAGAAAAAGTTAATCAAGTTTCCTTTTGAAATCTTACAGTCCGAATCTGAAAGGCAAATAGTGTTCGACACAAAAGCTTATTAGTATAAAATTTTGACACTATTATCCTGCATTATCCATCACATTGCTTCATATTAGTCATGATTATCAGATTTAATTGGTCAAGATAAGTTTTGATCTGTTTTTCTCTCCGATTAAATTTTTTTGGATAAATCAAACCACCTTTAATTAAATGTAATACCCACAAAAATCAACTTTTAGTATTACACTACATACGTAAAAAGAAAGCACATACAAACACAAATTACTTACGTAACCAAAAAAAACAAGAGACAAAGTTATGAATTCACCTGCATAGAGGCCAACCCACCACCGATCACAGCCGGTGAAGTCCACTAAAGCGCCGTCATTCACCACGTCGCCTAAATGTGCACGGCGGGTCGGGGTGGCTCCGCCGATGACCGCCACATGTATATCACCATCTAGAGAGGCAAAAACGACGCTCTCGTCGAACAAATTAATCCCGGAAACAGCTCTAGAGTACCGGCCAAGCCGGTCGCGGAATTGGGGATGAAACGTCGATAAATGAACCCTACTCTGTAGATGAAACAACTGAACGAGCCGTTGGAGAACCCGGCGGCTAAATGGTGATCGGACAATACAAGACGACGGCAAGAAAGACCGTCGTTGTTGTCGTTGTTGTTTGCAGGTACAACATGGAGAGTGTGGTAAATGTACGTACGTTGGCGGAAATTGTTGCAAGTCTGGTGCCAGTATATGTATTCGTCGTGCCATGTTTGGCGGAGAAGGTGGCGGCGGTTCCATATTTGGAGGGTTATATTTTGCCAAAGAAGATCGGAACGTGACACTGCTCTCCATGTTGAACACACCTGAAAATAATTTTAAGAAAATGCAAAGTTCAGCAATTTCACTACAACTTTTAGAAATTATGTACATATTGCATGTGATATCATATTCTTTTGTCAAAATAATTTTTCCTTTATTATCTCTGTATTATCTACATCACTAACACAAATTTATCAGAGTAAAAGGTATTCTAAGTTTTGATAAATAAAGTTAATCGATTTTTTGGGATGAAAAACAATGAATGCCCCATAATAATAGCAATAATAATAAATTCGCTATAATAATATTGAAGAATTAATCCAAATAATCGTTTATCTTACCACTTAAAATAAAAATAGTTTGAAAGTATAATATATGAATAATTTACGTGTTATATGTATATAATTGCATATAATCAATGTATAATTTATTTATATGACTAAAAAAAGTAAATGGTTAATATGGCCGGCTATTTGTACAAGAATCCCCAAAATTGGAAGGCTATCTGAGGAGAATAGTATGTACAGACACCTTGTATAACTTTGTTAAGATAAAAAAATTGTTTCTCATGCACAAATACTTCCTCCGGTCCATAATAAGTGACCAATTTGTTTTAGGCACACGCATTAAGGAAATACTAAATTTTAGACAAAAATAATTAGAGTGACAACTACCCTTCAATAAGTATTGCACTAGGGATGTTCAAAATCAAACCGAAATCGAAAATCGAATGGAAAACAAAGCCTAATGACTTATTGGTATCGGGAATTTTATATATATATATAAAATTTATTCTTATCCATATATATATTAAATAATCAAAAACTCTTCTTCTTCCAGTACTCTATTAAAGTAAATTAGAATAAAAGAAAGTCAAATAAAAAGAGTCATCCAACTGTTACAAAAGACAGTATTTGCTATCTAAAATAAGATAACAATACCAATTACACCATTGCTTCGTCAACTTTGCTTGGGTTTTAAGACATCCTAGAATTCTAAATATGACAAATATTTATTTTAATAATGGCCAATTGGAAATCTTTCACATGGACTAAGGCCAATGTACATAAATATAAATAAAATTCTAGACAGATGATTTACCCATCAAGGTGTCTCTTCTGCTTCGTCCCACTTAGTATGTCGACCACATATTTAAACAGACATAGACTAAATTTTATTTTATTTTGATTGAATTATGCAGATAAATCGCTCGATAAGAGCTAAACTGATACCAATCCGTCTGATATCTTATCGGGTGGCTAGCAAATTAATATATATAAAAGCCAATAATCGATAAGCCAAAAGGTTAAGAGTATATAAACCGCACAATTCGTCCGATAAGTAGCTTTATGTTATACCATAGTTATAATAATACTTATTTTTCTTCTCAAATGTGAAAATTAAATGACTTTATATGGATATATATATATATATATATATAAGAATATTTTTAGAAAAATAAATTAAATTTTTTTGATTATATAATAAATATTTTATTTTAGATAAAAATAAAAAATTAATTAATTATTTATTATGGACCGGTGGAATATGAACACACCAATATAAAAATATGCAAGTATCCCAAAGTTGTGGTTTGCCAAATACGGACGGAGTTATAGCAAGTAGTAGTAGTGATTGGCACTTGCCACCAATAACAAACCTATAGAATATAGGTAAGGCAAAAGAGCACAAGCACCAACACACTGAGAACTGTAATGAGTGATGCTAATGCGAAGCCCATCTCAAATTATTAAAGACTTTGACTTAAAGAATAATATTGAATATAATGTATTATTAACGTTAGAATTAATAATAGTGAAAATAATTATGTTACACTTAGTTATGATAGATTATTTATCATCAGTTTGGTTTAATATATTAAAAGTATTAAAAAGATTATTCTATCTTCATACATATTTATTGATATATTAAAAATTATGATATTGACAGTATCATAATCGCTATGTTTACGAATAGTGCTGAATAAAATGTATAACTAAAAAAATCACAACATAAGGGACTAATAAGATAAAAGCTTATACATATATTATTTACCCTAATACATTCTAAAAGACTATCCTTATTTCTTAGTTTGAATTTATGCAAACTTATTTTTTAATCCGAATTTAAAAGAAATAAAATTTAAAATTATTTAACAGAAATTTATTAATTTTAATTTTAATGAAAAACTTCTATCATCATGTAAATATTACAATAATATATGTAAAATCATTAACTTCATAATCATATAAATGTATGACAACTTACAAACTCAATTAATATATTCACATAAATTATTGATGAAGAAGAATTAACTCAAATAGTCGCTCATTCAATTATTTAAATAAAAAATAACCAATAAAGGTATATATAATGCATTATATATGTATAATAATGTATGATTGTATATAATTAATATATAAATATATATAGCTAGAAAAAATAAACAATAAATATAAATAATTATTTTTCGTAAAAATCCCGAAATGGAAGGCTAAAATCTAAATGGCTTGACAGCCATCTAAACTTGCACTCCTTATTATCCTGGTATATAAACTTCTTTTAAAAAGATTTAAGACCTTAACTCAACCGTTTGCAGCTTAATAAATATGAGATATTAAATAGGTGCAAGTTTAGGGTTCCAACATATCCAAAACGTTGGCTTCACGTGATGGCCATTTGGAGAGACATGGAGAAAAGACTTTTTGCACGTTAATAGCCTTGTGTGGGCCGCTACTCCCACATGTACATTAACAAGTTTGTTTTGTATTAGTTTTCTTTTATATATTAACTAAATAGAAGAAACAAAATAAACAGAAAACTAAGTTAGTCAAATTTTAGAGAAATAGGAAAAGAAAAATAAGATATATGTGCAGAAAGTGAAAGATGCTTTAGTTAATATTTTAATAACTAACTTCAAACAATCTTGGCATGTCATTAGTAACCAGGTTATGCAAGCTATCAGAAATTTCTTTCAGACCTCCAAGTGTACAGACCTACTAATTGTGCCACACTTACTTTGCTGCCTAAGGTATCCAATCCTCAAACAGTCAAAGAGCTCAGACCTATAGCTTGTTGTTCAGTCTTGTATAAAATTATTTCCAAATTGTTGGCTAACAGACTCCAGAAGGTTATGAGTAGTATTATCTGTAATTCTCAGGCTGGATTTATACCAGGAAGAAGAGTAGTAGATAATGTTATATTAGCTCATGAGCTAATAAAACAGTACTCTAGATCACATATCTCTCCCAGATGTATGATCAAAATTGATCTTCAAAAAGCTTATGACTCAGTGGAATGGTGCAGTTTGCAACAGATTATGGAAGAACTGGATTTTCCTAGCAGATTTATCAGGTGGATCATGGAGTGTGTCCAAACTGTTAGCTATACAGTTGTGGTTAATGGAGAAACAACAGAGCCTTTTCAAGCTGCCAAAGGATTGAGACAAGGAGATCATATATCTCCCTTTCTGTTTGCTATTATAATGGAATATCTTAGTAGATCCCTGGCAGAGTTGAATCATACTAAAAGCTTCATATATCATCCTGGTTGTAAGAAGTTGGGAATTACTCACTTAAGCTTTGCTGATGACTTACTTTTGTTTGTCAAATGAGAGCTTCAGTCAGTAAGTTCTATGTTCTTATTTTTCTCTCAGTTCCTTGCAGCTACTGGTCTTAAAGCAAACTTACACAAAAGTGCTGTGTATTTTGGTGGGGTTTCTCCTGTGATTCAGCAACAAATTCTTGATCAGCTTGGCTATGTTAGAGGGGATCTCCCTTTCAAATATTTGGGAGTACCTTTAACTACCAAAAAGTTGACAGTTGCTCAATGGCAACCTCTGGTTGATAGGATTTCTGCTAGAATTACTTCCTGGACAGCTAGATATCTATCCTATGCAGGCAGAAGTCAGTTGGTGCAATCAGTTATATTTGGTGTTCAAGCTTACTGGGCTCAATTATTTATCATGCCTTCAAAGGTTGTTAAATTGCTGGAGTCAATATGCAGATCTTATATTTGGTCAGGATCAGTTAATATCACAAAGAAAGCTTATGTGGCTTGGGAAAAGGTATGCATGCCTAAATCTATTGGAGGTTTGAATATAACAAATATCTTATTGTGGAATAGGGCTGCTATAGCTAAACTTAGTTGGGATTTAGCACACAAGAAAGACCTGTTGTGGGTAAAATGGATTCATACTGTCTACATCAAACAACAACAGCTGGAGAACTTCACTGTCCCAACAAATGCTAGCTGGATGGTAAGGAAAATTGTGGAGGGAATCAAGCTGCTACAACAACATCAATTGCTATATAACACTGCCTGCTCCATAAGGAAATTATACTTGCAACTACTTGGAGAATCAACTAGAGTTCCTTGGAAGAATTTGGTAATACAAAATGCTGCTAGACCTAAAGCTATCTTCTGTTTGTGGTTGTTGCTGCAAGATAGACTTCCTACCAAGAATAGACTGCTGCAATGGAATCTGAATATACCAGGCATCTGTGTTATGTGCCAGCAAGAAATGGAAACTAGAGACCATTTATTCTTGCATTGCAATTTTGCTTCCCAGTTGAGATATCAGACACTGCAATGGCTAGGAGTGGCAGACTTCACTGGACAAGATTGGTCACAATTCTGCCAATGGTTCATTGAACAATCTAAAGGGAAATCTCTCCGAGCTCACACATTCAAGATGACAATAACAGAAATGCTCTATGGTTTATGGTTAGAAAGGAATGCGAGAATCTTTGAAAACATCTATTGTAATTGTGATAAGTTCCTAAGTAGTATAGCCTATATATGTAATGTTCGAGCTCCTCCTAGGCTTAGTTCATATATTCAGCATTTCATGTTATAAATGCTAATTTGGCTAGAGTAGTATAGATAATTCATGTTCCATTTTGATAGGCAGTTGAGCTAAAAACTGTCCTATGATTTTGTAAGGCAACCATTTGGTGATTAATACAATTTTAATTACCAAAAAAAAAAATTTTAACACTCTACCACAACCTTTGTTTGTAGAAGAAATAGAGTTATTTCTATGCTTTTTGGCCAATGACCATATAGAAATTGATGGTGGTTTTTGTGATTCACAATCTATAGGGGCTGCTTGTGAAGCTAGCTGTATCAATCATTTAATAAGATGGTGACTTGTTTGAATGGGTTTGTGACTAGATATTTTATTGATGCAAAAATAACCACCCCCTTTACATGTTTTGGACACACATATATATATATATATATATATATATATATATATATATATATATATATATATATATATATATATATATATATATATATATATATATATATATATATATATTGGTTGCAAAAATCACAACCTTAACCTGATTTTCACCATGATACAGACTCCAAAATACTTATGTGCATCTCTATTTATCTCAACATTTATTTCTATATTTCTTTTTTATCTTATCATCTGAACCTTGAGATTACTATAATTTAATACTTAATTATTTAAGAATTTTTACCTCTCAGTATGTTTCAAAATATTTAACTTCATTACATTTCTATATAATTTTTATAACTATAAAAAATTTACTCAAATTCCAATACAATTTTACAGAATAGAGTGAAAGGGTTCGATTGATAGCGGATGAAGGATTTCTGCTAAGGGGTTCAAAAAATTAAAAAAGACTGTAATTAATAAGATTCAAAACATAATATATAGAGGTAAAAAACAACCCCTAAATCCGCCCTTGGATTCGATGATTATATGACTCATTAAAAATATTGGCCATTTCACAGAAAATCTTTTCGTTAAGACGTAGGAGATTCGTAACATAAAATACATGTGATCTTTATATTTATATTTTAAAAAAATATAAATATTTGATGTGACTTGGTAATATGCCCACAATTTATTTCATGTACGAGTCAATGCGAAATTGTAACTTCAGAATATCACTAAAATTCAGAGAATTTAAGATATTATGTTCATAATAGAGAAGACAAGAGCCTTTATGCTAAGGACGGCTTTTTAAGTATGTAAAAGATATTTTTACTAAAGTTAATTATGAAGTAAATATAGATTAATCTAAAATAACGTTAACTGATACTCCAGTAAAATTGAAATTAACCTACTATTTTAAGTAAAACTACACTAACGACGTAAATATTTTTTACGGAAAAGGGTTCAAAATGACCCTAAACTATTGAAAAAAGTTTAAAAATAACATAATTCACCTATGGGGCTAAAAGTACATGTTCATCCACCTTTTTGGTTCATTTATGCCCTTTGACCGTTAGGTCAATGCTAAATTAAAAATAATTACTCAAACAAATATTTTACAAAATACTTTTATTTTATAAACTAATGCATCAGTAGTCCACTAATTTGATAAAGTCTTCTTCTTCTTCTTTTCAGTTTAAAAAAAATAATTCAGTTTTTACAAAAAAAAAAACATTTTTTTAATTTTGTAAAGCATTTTTCTTTTGTAGAAACTGAAGAAAACAATTTGTTTCTTATAAAATATTTTTTCTTTCTAAATAATGAAAAAAATATCTTCAACAAAATATTTTCGTTTTTTTAAAAAAAATTCATTTTTTTCAATTTCTAAATTGTTTTTTTTTTCTGCAAAATCTGAAATTTTATTTTTGTAAAGACTGAGAACTGAAATTTAAAAAAAAAACAGCAAAGAATGAGAAAAAAATTCAAAAACAGAAAATATTTTTTCCAGTTTTCAAAAAACGAAAATATTTTATTAAAAACAATTTTATTCTTCAGTTTTTACAAAAACAAAATGCTTTAAAAACCTTCCCAATCCCATCCTGTTCTCTCACCAACTTGAATAGCTTATTTTCATTCTCAACTCAAGATGATCTAAATATCATGTCTACGACCCTCACCTCCCCGGAAAGCGCCTTCGTTCCGCATCAATTGAATACCGGGAGGCTCAGTACTTCAACTAGTCTCCATGTTCCTCGAATGGATCACTTAGTTGTTGAGAAGGTTGCCCAAAAGCGGTATATAAGGCGTACCCAGTAAAACTTACAAGTAAACCAGATATAAAGATGGCGACTAGGTTGCTGTTTCTATTCTTATCATATTTATAAAATTT